>LN890945.1:1418598-1439879 GCA_900010015.1 Tuber aestivum | reverse complement strand
CTATCTACGGCATGCAGCAAGCGAGAGGTCAGCAATTATCACACCCGAGAACGGTGGCTGATCCAGTTCACTTACCAGCTACGACACTCAGAAAGCTGGTGGTTAGGAATTGCTCGTCCTAGATGCGTGGTTGGTCCTGTTAACTTACCACCTGCATCACTCAGCCGGCCAGAGGTCAGAAATTTCCTCATCAAGCAACCGGGGATTCTTCTGTTCGCTCACCGGCTGCAACATGCGGCAGGCTTGCGTCAGCAGTTGCCTTGTTCCTTAGCCGAATTTGGCCAATTTACGTACGAGCTACATCGCCCCCCGCGTATGCCGTCAGTCAATACTTGCACTGTGTGCCCAATGAACTGAACTACATACCTCCTGCAACTCACCCCCACCGCCATTCAGCGAACCTCATTCTGTTACTGGGGGGTATAGAGGCCAAACGTACCCTCTGTGATTGTTGGCCACCCCGAGTTAGTCATGGTGGCTACCGGCTGCACTGTAGTTTACTTACTCTCTATAGTTCCAGAACGTTTGGCATAAGCAATGTGACTCTGGGGAGAAGACGTGATCATGGGCTTCAACTTACATTCTGCGATGTAAATTATTTTCCCGGTTAGCTTCATTTCCCTCCCGTGACAGTAAATTAATAGAAGTTACCATCTATTAAACAAGGTTGGCATATTGTTAGTCATGCAGCAGCGACTTGACATTAGGAGGCCTCTTCACATGCGATATGTTATACTCCTTCCCATCTAGATAGACATTGACGTTCCTCCCAAGTAGCATCCTAGCTATATCGTTGTTATTCCGGAGAGCTGCTATGTTTAGTATGGTGCCATATTTTTTAGATCGAGCACTGATATATCCTTCCCCCAGTAGTTGCTCAATCACCCTCCGGTGACCAAACCACGATGCTATCATTATATGGGTAAAGTCGTTGGGAAATGGGTAATTCCCTCCCCGATATTCCCAGTACACCCTGAGCCATGTTAGAAACCTATTAGATCCACCATTGCAAATCAGTCGACTAAACTCGAATAACTCCATCTGCCGATCCTTTGAATCTCCGAAGTGGTCAGCCCAATGGGTAGCTGCGTAATCGAGAAAGCCATATTTCTGGGAATATTCCTCGACCACCTTCCTACCAGCACTTCCGCGATTGCCCGAAGAATCTATTGCTAATGGGTCATTTTCAAAGTCTTGTAGCGAAAGGTAAGCGATACAAATATCAGCCAGTATGAAGCTAGAATCCGCGGCATGTAGGGTGTACTGCCATTTCCCCTGACCGGGCAATATCCCTTTAATCAGGAACTCCCTGGCTGTTTGGTGAACGAGATAAACCTTCGAATCAATAATCCGCACGAAAAGCCCGCACAGATTTTTCACTGCCTTTTCGAAGCTAGGATAAAGATCTTCTTGGATGCCGTTCATCGACTGGTGATCCCGTGTGATAGTGAGCGCAATGTTCATTTCGACTAGTGTAAGGGGCCTGGCAGCTGCAACCACAATATGCAGAATTCGTCGGGCTTTGTCGGGCATCGTGCTTTTGTCAAGCATCTTGGTGTAGAATTCTGCGAGATCGAGCGGGGTTGTGGAGACAATGTTGGTAAACTCCGCCCGAGAGCCAACTTCGCTATTCTTCAAAATCTCGAGAACAAGAGAAACCCAAAGGAATGTCCGGTCGGCGGAAGACGTGAGGAGATTGCGCAAATACCCCAGCCCTCCGGGGTTTTCCCAGATATCCTCGAGCTCTTTTATCCCATCATCGATAACACGGATAACGTCAGTGGCAATCGTGTTCACTTCGTCTTCCCCTTTCAACCGGATCGTTGTTGCCTGTCTGCCAAGATCTCTCTCAATCTTGTGGTAGGGGCGGCTTGTAACAATGAATTTCAAATGTGTGTCGGAATGTTGTGATCCAGGGAGCCGGTTTAAGTGATGGATAAGCGGAACTAGAGCTACTTCTTCGCACTCGTCTAAGGCGTCCACCACGCAAATAACACGGCCGCGCCCCCCCTCAGCTACAGCCTTAACCAAAATATCCCACAATGTGTCTACCTCTTCTACAAATCTCTGGCCTTTATCGTTTAACGCTTGATGTGCAAATATGCAGAGGGAGTTTATCTGGGCGAAAAGCTGGTGCAGTATGGCGCGAAGCGCAAATATTGCGCTCCTCTGTTCATCGCTGTCATCCTTAAAAAAGAAATAGCAGACGGTGGCATCGGTTTGGGTTTTTAGATGTGTTATAAGGAATGAAGCGATAACGGATTTTCCGCAACCCGGGTCCGCAGATAGCCAGAGGAGGCTGGATTTTTTTGTCTCAAACCAATTCTTATACTTGGGATGCTCGGTAACCCAGGTGCACGTTCCCTGGACTGGCTCACGAACCCGGCGTCGGTGCGACCCGTAGTCAGATGTGTATAGCAATTGCAAAATCTGCTTGTCGGTGGTTGTAGAGTTTCTGCCCACGTAGTTGTGGATGTTGGTGGTGTTATTGGAGTTCATGGTGTTGCCCGAGCCACTATTGCCGCTGTAACATCCTTGAATGTTGCTGTTGGTGACTGAGCCAGAGCCAGAGCTAATGGCGGTAACGATTAGAAGCGCCAATAAGTAAAAGCGGTATTTCGTGAGCATACCCTTGCTGTGTGGGATGGCCTTCTTCAGGAGTGTTTGATTGTAAGTTGCCCATCTTTTGATCGATTCCAGAACGGCGAGATGTCGCGTATGGTAGGAGGGGAAGTTGGAGGTGTTTGAAACTGGTTGTGGACTGGAAAAAATAAAAGGGCTGGGGGCTTGAAGACTGCTCTTACTTTGGGGCTCAAGATCTCTGGGTGGGAACTCCCGTATTTAAGTGGACTTATGATACCCCGCATACCCCAATTGCTGAGGCTGCGTCAAGCAATGTGATAGGTAACTTTTATTTGTTTAGGAGATAAATTTAGGAGATATTCACACTCTACTAGTAGAGTAGACTTATTCTCACCTCTATACTCGGGCAACCAATGGGTGAGAAGATAGTTAAATTGGGCAAACTCGAGTACGGTAGGGTCTCGCGGAATCTACTATCTCCGGCCGCCCTCTCCTCTCCCTAGGGTTTAGTTCGGCAGGTTAACAGAATTGCGAATACCGGTTAGCGAGATCCAACACACCTAGCCGGCCCATCTTTTAATGTATTAGGGCTTGTTTGGCAACGGCCGTTCCGTTCCGTTCGCCCATACAAATTTCCTTATGGTTCCGTTCGCGAACGGCCATTTTGTATGTACGAACGGAACGGACCGGTCGTTGCCAAACAGGCCCTTAGGGGGACGCTGGTCCTTCTCGGGGGCGACGGGGGTAGTGGGTTTCGCGTGGGGTTGCTGTGCGGGTACCCAGGGATATGTTTTCGTGTTAGGGTTGAGCATAAATGAGGCCAAGTTGAACTTAACTTGAACTTAACCGCAGTTTAACCGGCCAAAGTTTCGTGAGTGTAAC
Organism: Tuber aestivum; assembly: GCA_900010015.1. NCBI lineage: Eukaryota > Fungi > Ascomycota > Pezizomycetes > Pezizales > Tuberaceae > Tuber > Tuber aestivum. The sequence continues at coordinate 1,436,414 of LN890945.1, read as the reverse complement.
CATTATGTCTTCCAGTCTTGGCAGTTTTTTTTGGAGGGGGAAAAAGTCAAAACCAGAGAAACCGCTTTCGTGTGGGCCGGATGACTCTGGAATCAGCAAGAACAAGTTCACCTCACTTACCCTTAATCCCCGGTACACGGCAGAGATAGTTAACCAGCAGAATAACCACTGTCGTGTACTGTATGAGAACACCTCCCCGCTATAGTACTATAGTTGTACTGTACACAAATTCTGCCACCGTTGTCCTAAGACTCCGGAGCTTTTAGTGTTACTTGGCACTACAAGATAACATGCCGTTTCTAGATCTTAAAGATCCTATCTAGCATTACCCCTTCTCTCCTTTTTTCTTCCTAACTGCACCCCTACAATAGATACTGAACCCCCTGAAATGACAGGCAAAGAAAAAGAAGACAAGGAGGAGTTATGCACTGTCTATTGTTATGATGGAGGGCGAGGCGGCTGAGGAGGAAGAAGATAAAATAGAGATAAAGAGAATAGATATTTCTTGATGCTCGTATTGCTTGTCCTACTTTTTTCTATCTGAGGGATAGCAGGGGGTTCATGTAGACAGTCCTAGGTACAACTCCCAACTAATATCTCTTCCATCCGTATACCCACAGATCTGGCATTTCACATGAGTTCGAGGCATTTCCAGCAATTTTTCCCATCCTCCAAGGTTGATGTTACCTAGAGTCCCGCATAAGCCAATCCCGAGATAATCCCAAACCACCGAAGACTCCCGAAGACCTCCGAAGAGCACCGAAGACTACCGAAGACCTCCGAAGACTATCTGAAACCCCATGAAACATAATATGAGATGAAACTAAGTAACTAGTACATGAGAAAGACAGAAAAACACCCTAGCTACAGCATTGACAACTAAATCTTCTCTTTCTGAGATCCTGAACACTTCTTCAGGAAAGAGTACCGGTGATTTTCCACGCTGCCGAAGCTCCATGGCCCAGCTGATGGTGCGGCGCCGGTGGGGGGTTGCAGGTGTCATGGGTTGTTCAGAGGGAGCTGTAAATTCAAGACTAGGTGATTGGAAAAGATGTAGAGGGCGGTGCAGATCCAAGATACACGGGGTGTTTCTTTCTTGGTTGGTATCATACCTCAGTGCTTCCTGATATTGGGGGGACCTTCCAATCGGTCCGGGCTTCGTTGGGTTCGGCTGGATTCCCTGAGTTAGGTCGTGAATTTTCCTTTGGTGTGCTGAGCTCGGGGATGTGCAATCTGGGCTATGGTACTTGAAAACCCGGAAAATTTTACTTACTTAATTTTCCGGCTTGAAAGATGTTTTCCTGTAGGATAATTTATGTTGCCACGGATACAAGAGAGCCTGAGTTGGCGGAATTGGAAAACTCAATTTGCGGGGAAGGTGAAGGTACTAGTAGATTGTCTGTAGTAGGTGACATTATGGGAGACGCTAATTCTCCATAGTTTTGGTTGGCTTGAGATATAACCCATTCTAAAGATGAATGGTGACGATAGTTCTACCTAGCATTCTAGACATCCAACTTTTATTACTTCACAACCACCGCTAGAGAGTATATACATAGTTAGCGATTAAAGGATAAACAAATGTAAATATTTTAAACTTGGTTCTCAAACTGCCTAAGCGATGAACTACAGCAGTGAGCTTTCCCTCTCAAACCTTCGTAATTCTATCTGGTTTTCCCTCCACCCTGCTGCTCTCTAGTTTGCTTGTGGATTTTCAGCTTTACGGATTTGGTTCTGAGGAGGTCCCAAACTCTGATAATCCAGAGGTGCACAAATTAAACCTTGACGTCAGCGTTAATTACCAATAAAATTCATGCTGAGCAGGAGACCGGGGAAAGAAAAAAAACTCTTATATTTGTGAGTCTGGGGTCCCTCCAGATGAACAGTTATAGTAAATATCCAACGAGAGATTGATCCAAGGAATATTGAGCATATGATCTCTGAGCACCCAGCTATATCTGTACTGGACACTGGCAGTGTATAAGATGTCTATGGACACGCTTTATCCCATGTAACCAACATTCAGCTGTTTACGTAACATGGATTTAGTCCAACCATGAGGAGCAATCATCAGCATCAAAGACATGAGGTAGACCTCATAGAAAATTTAAATTTTTTTTCAGGAGACCGTAGAAGTAGCTGAAGTTCGGGGCTAGGGCTCGGAACATTTTTGGCGTGAGAGGGTGGTCAAATTCTTCCGTGCTTTCCTGAGTTATCAATATAAGCTTTGTTTGACTGGCGGTTGATTGAATCCATTCAGAGCGTGTTTTTGACCAATATGAAGGGATGGGGAATTAGCCTAATAGGTGTTAATAAATGCTTAGGGGCGTATTAAGTAAATTTTTGGGGCCCGGTACCAGTTGCCTAACGAGCTTTGAATCCACAAACTGCTGAGGGTCTGTTTGGACACGACCGTTCCGTTCAGTTCACACATACAAATTGCCTTACAGGTTCCATTAGGGAACGGTCCTTTGTATGGGCGAAATGAACAAACCGGTCGTGTCCAAACAGACCCTCAATTGACAGCTAGCCAAACAAAACCTGAGTGGCTGTTTGGTGTGGGCAGTTCGTCAATTCAAAATGCGTTTTGGGTCGATAGGAACAGTTACAGAATTAAGTTAATAGTTGTTAATGCATGTGTAAGGGCATATTAAGCGAATTTCTTAACATGGTAACTGTTCCAAAACGCGTTTCGAATTGAGGGATTACTCCCGTCAAATAGCTCCAAAGTCATATTGATCATCATGGCTTCGGCTTTCGTCAAGGGCCCGGAATAACAGGCTATCCTCCATAAAACTCTCTAGTGTCCCCATGGTCTCCCTTGGTTAGCTGCGCATGTGGAGCCAACGGGCTCGTTAGGTTGCCACGGGTTATGTCGTGTTGGGTCTGGTTGGGATTGGTCGGGTCCGCCTATTTTCAATCCTGGCGGAACCGTTGAAAGACTGGCTGCTGATATCTCGTCACTTATACCAGCCAAATGAGCCATACGCTCTTGTGATTTCTGGAATATCCCAGCCCATAAACCGGGTAGTACAGCGGGTAGCTGGACAAACTCATACCATCCATCGCGTTAAGGCAATTGTTCCCACAACCAAGGCCGCACATTCCGAGTGATATTACATGAATAGTTTGTCAATTAAAAGATGGGAGGGTTAGTGGGGTAGCGTTCAGCGGTACCCGCAGGCCTTTTTTCTCACTAAATACTCTTACCACCACTTTAGGATAGTAAGCCCACCCGAAAACCTGTCTCCATGCTGCCAAAATCCACCACGATGAGACTTGCCCTACCGGCCCTGATGAAGCTCCTTCACGTGCTCCGGTTTCTGATGGCCGCCAGCCTCAACACAGAAAATGCTTCTCTCTCTCTCTCTCATCTACACCACAGCCACAAACAACGAATCCGAAGGAACGGTCTTGGTGGAACAGAGGGATAACAAATGTCTCCCAATCTCCGGCCTCACAGATCTACCCCTGCCCCCCATGCCCCAGTGGATATTAAGGCAGGGGATGCAATTATAGAGAAGTTCTTGAAGAGAGGCGGATTGCCTGACAACAAAGCCAATCGAAGTGCTGTGGAAGCTATAGCTGTTATGGGTAAGTTACGTTTTGTGCTCATTGTGTGGGGCTGTGGCTAAAGTTGTATTCCTAGCCGGTATATGGGATGAGGAATTCGGGGAACAATATGGTTCTCGAAACAGGAAGCCCTCCCTGCAGGATGAGAGTGAGAATGAATTTTTCAATGGGGATGAGAGTGATGTGTCTGAGTACGGGGGGAAAAAAACTGCAGGTATGATATGTTCACAACTGAGGGCCTATTGAGATCGATCGTTTCGTTCTGTTTCCTGTACAAATACTGTTATGGCCTGTTTCGTTGCGATGGTTCCGTTCCGTTGCCCCATACAAATGACAGTTTCCCTTCCGTTTCAAAAGAGGACAACAGAATGGCTGTTTGGCAAATGTGAAAGGCATCAACCGTTCAGTTTCAAAACAGCCATAACAGCAAGGTCGCCATGTGGTAGCATCATATGTTTCTGGGAACTTGATTGTGCCAAATTCGCAATACCAACTGCTTCTACAGGTCAAACCATTCCACAAAGAAACTCCCCTGAATGGAACCATCGCAACAAAACTGGCCCTTACCCTTCAGTTGCATAGCGGTTGTTTTGTATAGGAAAACGGAACGGAACGGTCGTATTAACAAGGCCCTCGGCATTTTGTGGACCAGGGCTTACTTTCTATGTTAGGGAAACGTCGCCGCCGAGCTCCTCCTGCAGGATCTAGTGTGACCGAGGAATCTACGGAAGAGGGAGACTTTCCGGAAACACCCCCGGCGAATCCGACTTCCTCACAAAAAATGTCGTCTGGTAACCCCCGTATTCAAAAAAATGCTCCGGCCGAGTCTTCCAGCCCCGTCAGTAGCCGCACCAGGAATGGGACGGACAAGACCACCGCAACTACTGCCAGAAAAACGTCTGCCTTAGGGAAGACATCCACACAGAATCAAATGGCCGGTCGTATCAACAATTATGGCTCCGAGCTTGGATACTATGGCAAGGAGGACAGTGATAAGGACTACGGGCCAGGCGCGGTTTCGAAGAGGCATGGAAATTTGGGAAAAAAACGTGCGAAAAAAACCAAAAAGGGTCATCTCAGGTCTGCTAAGAAGAAGAAGGTGGGCGAGTCTTCAAGGGAGGATACCAGTGGGAAGCAATTTGGGCAACGGAGTCACAGGATGATTACTAGATCTTCGACTACCAGTGGAGCCTTGGTCGAACATGGTAATGGGGGAGAGGAGGGGGGCAACGATTTGTTTGAGAGTGAGATTAACACCATGCTCCTTCAATATCAATATTGGAAAAGAGTACCACTAATCTTTTTCTATTTATTTAAGAAGCGCCTGTCCAGAAAACTCCTCACAAGGGTCCGATAACTAGAGCGGCACGCAGAAATGTCAATAATGTGGTAGGAACAATCGCAGATGGTGGCTCTGGTGTCCAAGCTCGTAGACTCTTCAGAAAACCTTGTGTCAGTCTCCCTAGTGGCTATGGGGTGGTTGCTACGCCCGCATCGCAACTTGAAGGTAAGGGTTGTTCGCAGCAATTTTCTTTTGTTCACCCTTGTGAAGAAGTTATTACTGATGATATACATTGGTAAAGGGCCGGCTAAGATGGCTTTTCAGGAGGACCAGCAGAGTAGGGAGGACTCCGGTAATATTGCGGGAGTGACCGAGGCAAACACAAGTATGGCTTTTCAGGAGCACCAGGAGAGTAGGGAGGAATCCGGTAATATTGCCGAAGTGACAGAGGCAAACACAAGTGGTAGTGCACAGACTGGAACGGTTTCTATGGCAGTTGTGGCAGAAGACGCTGTCAGTGATAGACCGGCAGATGAAGCAACACCGCAGCCCGGGGGCCCGAGTCAAGCCTCTCAGCAGTATGCTCCCCGTCTTGTCCGTCAATCATTCCGTTTCTTCCTGGACCCTGAGGAAGAGGAGAGTGAGGCTGGTAAGTTGATATATTCCAAACTATGAAATAGATATTATTTACTGTTATGTGACAAAAATAACTTGAACCAAACCTGACCTCGTGGTGGGGAAATACTTTGCTTATTACACTTATGTGACAAAGCAGTTTCCTCTTATTGCTGGGTAGTGTTCAGTTATTTTTGTCACATAATAATACTTTGAGTCTTTCACTAATATATTTTCTACCAGAGAGTCAACTTTTTGCTGCCTTGCATGCACGTTTCGGCAGATTCTGATTTAGAACTTATAGTAAGTTTTGTCTCTTCAACAGGATTTAGTCTATAGCTAACAAACTCTAGCTGAGTAACCTGTCACCCATATGAGTTTTTTTTTCTTCTTTTTCCCTAATTACTCTATAGCTGTAATTAGAAATAAAAAATTCTGCTGTGATAGAATAGTATTTTCTACCCTATGAGACATGTCAATAAATCAGAAGGCATACGGAGAAAGCCTGAGTGTTTTTCTGTTCCTGTAACATTTGTTCCTACTTTTTTGTTTTATTCTGAAGTAGTATGCGGTGTAATGTTCTGGGTGTAATGTTCTGTATACAGAGAATGTAGGCAATGTTCCCAAGTGCCCAGTCCATCTATCCTTAGCTTGGGACAGGACGGATACCTGTCCTGTGGTCCGTCCTAACCTCTATCGTGACCTGGGATGGCCGGCCGGCCGGGCCCTATAGGTGTCTCGACTGCATCATCTATTCCCAATATAGTAAGTCTGTGGTCACTACAAAACCAAAGCTCTATATCTAGATAGCAGCAATCTGATACCCCCCTCCTGGCCGGTGTTGCTGTAAATTGCCCTGTAGATGAGAGTTGGGCCCTGCAGATGATGGCCGGGGTATACCATTTGTATTAAGACTCCCGGGCCGGGTGTTTAATTCCTAGGACGGCGGTCATTATCAAAGACTGACGCCATAACATGCCGTGCTTTCTCGCCCTGCCCAAAACGGTTGGGAACACTCAATATAGGTGTAGATTTTCACCAAGTGTGATGAAAAATTGAAGGCTTTCATAGATATCTTCTATTAAAAACAATGAGATTTTAAGATAAAGAACTGTGTATCCACTTAAAGAGAAAAGAATTTAAAACTTATAATGCTAGTATTAGGAATACCTGATGATACTTATGCTCCAATGAAATAGCACTAGACTACTGCGAGATATGCATCTGGAACAATACAACACCAGTTCTCTGGTCAATGTTCTGGAAGAAGTATATATAGGCCTTAATGCTTGAAAGTAGTTCAATTGTCACTGTTCCCCTGACATAGTAATAATTACGGTAGAGCTAATCTAGAGGCATAAGCGGTGGCCATGGTCAGATCATAGTGGAGGTTTGCTCAATTACAGGATGGTCGATTGCCACGATAACAGGGGTTTCCGGATCACGGCATCAACGAGCATGGGATCCATAATCTGCTTGACTTGACTAACTTGAATCATTGGCGCTGCTCGATCATAGTCGACTATTCTCTTCAAACTACTCAATTTATCCTGGAACCACCGAGCCAGTATACGTCTGGCTATAACCCAAAAACCCACAAATAATAAACATTAGTACCATAGGCGAACTTGTCTCCCAACCACTCCTCCCAAACAAAAATCCAAAAATCCACTACCAACCGGCTCATGCTTAACTAAACTTGGTCGTGATTGATCACTCAACTATAGATAGATATCTTGGTAGGCATTTCATATACATATTTTCCTGACTATAGACCCCTGCCTCCAGTGATCCACTATGCCAGGCCTTGCTCCTACTCTGCAACAGGGGTACCTCTAAGAAGATAGGTCCCAGGCTGTAACCGGATCAAGAAGGCAGTGAATATGAGAAATCCAGTGAGCTTTTGGGAATATACTTATGCCAAGGTTGCAGTGTAGGTACTAGTACCACGACTTACCAAAAGCTTCAAGGCTCACTTTTGGTGGCACTCCACACAAGTGCCTGACAGCTCAACATAACTTGATATCTCAGCATCACTTTGTAGCCCAACACCAGTTTGTGATTCAACATCGCATTACAGCACAAGATAACATCTTAATATAATATTTATTGTCCAATATGGCATGAGAAGAGCTGATATGTCTCAAAACTTTCTAACATTTGAACATCCTTTCATAAAGTTAGAGGAAGGAGGTTTTATATTTTCAAAACTATGCTTTCCTGTTCAAGTTGCCAATGAGTTACTGCTTTTCTTCTGGCCGACTATCTATATTACAGAGTGTTGTACCCAACTGATACGCATATTCTACAACATTACTTTGTAAGTTGATGTACCAAATTTTAGGTTGAGATTTTTTTCTTGCACAAATTCTATTAGGATTATGTATAGACTAAAAATGAGACTGGTTTAGATATAAAATTACATTGAAATGTAGAGTTGAGTTGTGCCACAAAGTGATACCGAGCCGTAAAGTTATGTTGAGCTGTTGGGCACCCTGCAGAGTGCCCCCAAAAGTGAGTTCTTGGTGGGTTGCGGTGCCCACATAGCAAACTTGCCACGGGTACGATTTACTGGTACTGTCACAGGAACCTATTCTAAAATTTAGCCGGATGTTAGGCCAATAGTCAAGGCTCAAACGTAAGGCCTTGTTTGGCATGTTGCGGTTTGTAATGTAGAGTGCGTTTGGCTGCACATTGTTTGTGAGGTGGACTTTTCCTACCTTATGAGCAGCGGTTTGACATATGATACCATACCTTACAAACCACGGCTTGCCAAATGCCCCCTGAATACTCATTTTTCAATATATAATAACATTGTCATATCTCTGATGGCACCCTCCCGTGGCTTTTATTTCTTAACATTAGTCAACCCTTGGCCCCGTGCCCTAACCTCACAGTCAACAGGGCAGCCGCCTTTGTCCTATTGGAGAAATCAACGATATTATATGCCAGCTACTGTAAGTTAAACCCAGCTGTTGAACTCCAAATCTCCACCTTCAGAAAAATCCTCGTCTCCTTCTTTCTTTCTCTCCTCCACCAACACCATATCACAACACAAACAGAACCGAGCAACACCGCTGGTGGAACCAGAATAAAATCCAATGGCACCGGTCCTCCGCACCCGCAAGTCACTTCCTCCAGTGACGCCTACTCCGGTGCAGCGAAAGCCCAAGCCGAAATCCAAGCGGAAGCCCAAGCCGAAATCCAAGCGCCAACCCTCTGCGCGGAAGCATCATGTCGGGAAAGGGGATGTTGGATTGCGCAACAGGTCAGCGGATGTGCCTCTCGTACGTAGTCAAAGTGTTCATGAATCTTCTCCACTTCTCACCCAGCCTCTTCTTGTTTCTTTGATGCCGGATGCCCTGGCGACAGAATCTGGTACTAGTGGTAGGTCTGGGTTTCCCATACTGTTATCCCTGAGCGCTAACGCACACTGCCACCCCCAAAGCGGGCCCACCTTTCATCTTTCATTATAATGGCCTTAGAGTCATTGGTGGAACTTGTACTCTATACCTGACCCTCTTGATCATTCGTGTGCAACCGCTAACCAACAAAACTCAGTCGAACAACGCGCCGCGGTTATCACGTCAGCACTCGAGAGTAACAACAGCCGCGACCCCAAAAGTAATCCCGCTATTGGGGAGGGTAGCACCAGTTATGGCGGTGCATCCCTCGCCGGATGTAAAAGGCCCGAAGAAGACGTGGTTCTGCCTGAATAGAAATATGAGTGACCCCCCTCTTGCCAACTGATGACCGTCACTGTCTGTGCGATGGGGGCGCAGGGGGGGGTGAATGTTTTCAGTGACCATGACATCTTCTCACTTTTTTGTTTTTTTCGTATCATGTTTCGCGTACGGTTTGTAGACGTTAGAGCTGGTGTAGCGGCGATACAATTGTCCTTGGTTTGGTCATTGATTTGATTAGTGGTTTGTTTTCGGGGGTGAGTGGGGCCTACCGGGGGTGCAATTCAATGTGCGAGTGTAGGGTGTCTTATCAATTGATAAAGTCCTCAGGCCGGGGAGTAGGAGAAACTGGACATTATAAATACTAGCACACATTTTTCTAATAGAATCAACTTGGGAGACGGACATCTGCTCAAAAAAAATAAACTCCACCAAGAGTCGCTCCATCTTTTGTAACAAGGAACAGAGTATATATAGCATTGTAGCGGCTCTTGTGGCGGGAAACCGTGGGTGGAAGGCAGGGAAGGGGGGTTCGGTTGGTGACGTAGGAGTTTATCGAGAAGAAGAGATATCTATCGCATATTTGCGTACGTGGGACCTATCCAGCAGTCAGAGTATAATTCTGCACAGAGAGATCAAGTGATAGAGGCGGAGTAACGCCCCCACCCCAGAGTGTGTTCTCGTAAACCCATCACGGTAAGCTGGCCCAATACCCAACGAGCTCTCCAGGGCACGTAAAGGGAGCATGCAATGGATAGCGAGTAAGTGGGGAAGGGGCTGGATATTTCGAGGAACGATTGCTCGACCATCTAGATCCACGTCTGGTTGAGCAGAGGCGGAGAAGTAAATGGTGTTTTATGAGCAGATTTGGTGGGGGGAAAATAGTGTATCCTGAAATTCATTCCGAACGGTGCAACGGTCTCACCGGTATGAACCTGGAGGTCTCTTATCTACTGAGATGGCTATTCACTGTTGAAGAGCATCGCAGCCGATCCCACCCACGTTAGACAAACAGTGCGAAGGGTGGAAAATAATTTGCAAGTATCGCATTCTTTATCGTAATTCAGAAATTCTCGAGTTATGTGATTGCTTTCCGGAATGAATTCCGGTAGAATCTGTGGCCTCTGAAAGAGTGGAATGTCATTCAGGTTAGGTCCGCTTCGCTGACACCTTGCCCTCCGTGTAGTCTTGCAAGCAGCGCTGGGTGATATAGTGTAATGACTGCTGAGCCACCAATGATATGCCTATGCCTACTGTCCGTGGGGTGTCAAAAAAAAAAGTAATTTTTTTTGGACTTTATGTACTCGTATATGTTTCGCTTGCTACACGCCGCGTCCCGTCAGATTCTGGCTTAAATTGCGGAGATTTGTATTCGACTGGAATTTCAGTGGTGTCATAAGCCTATGTGGATCGGGGATCCGTCGCTCAACCAGCTTCGAGACAGCGGGCTTAACGGTAAGCAGCCACCTTAACGCTTGATCCTTAACTTTTGCGATGCTGCCATCCGGTGTTAGCTGCAGAGTTCTTTGATGCTCTGTTTTGCTCCAACACCCTCCTCCTTTATTCAACAATGGAAAAAACCGCACTCCCGCAACTTTTTTCTTTTCTTTCAATATCTAACCGCAACTTGGGAGATTGAAAGAAATTGAGAAAGTGCTCAAAACCATGTCAGGCCTTCTAATAACCTTGCGGGTGGCCGTCGATAATCCCCGGAACCATTGCACTAGTAGAAAGAAGGGGGACGAAACCTTGGCCTAGTTGCTCCCTTGTGATCCCGGGCCCGCTATCGAGATGTTGGAGATCGCCGGTCTCTGCTAGGGAATTTGTTATTGCATATTGAGGAGCACGGAAGCTCGCCCCAGAGTTGCGGGATGTGTGAGCTCGGTAGACCGGTCTTGATTCGTTATGGGAATTACAGGCTCTACGGTCCCGATAGTAGGTGACAGGTGCTACTATGGACAGAAAAAAGCGAAAATGCATGAGCGCGGCCAAGTGCCTGCAAACTATGATCTCGGTTTCCTTATGATAGTCAGCAGATATGGTCAGGGAGGGTGCCTACTGTTGGCTTTTTCTGCGCTTGCTCGGTCCGGCCGCCCGGAAGAAGCAAATAGCGGCGGGCAAGTTGGGCACTCTCCAGGAACACGTGGTTTGCAGTTTGGGCGAGATGGATTCTTGAGGAGTTAGCCCAAGCCTTTAACTTTGAGAAAACAAAGAGACATGTGGATGGCGGAAGCAGCCAATTTTAGAAAACACCAAGCTCTGAGAAAGTGTCCCCACCGGGGGGGGGGGCAAATATCTTCAGGCATTAGTGGTCGGGAGGGATATGTGGCAGGACACTTGCCCGAGATCCTTGTTCTGTTCGATGGAAGATTACACTACTGTAGTCGCCGGGAGGCCGCGCATCAGAAGATTGCATGTCCGAGACGAGGTAGAAGACCGTCTCAAGTCGGGAACGGATCCATACGACCCGGTAGGGGTTCTGGAGTCAGATCTCCACACACTGGACCGGGTGGGGGTATTGAGTGGATGTGGTGGTGAGGTGGATGCAACTTTGTTGTATGGTATCACACGGGTGTGAGCGAGCTATCTATGATAGGTACCGGAGCAAGCACAGTGTGAGATCACAATCACCTCTGACCCTTAGGATTACAAACCCTCAACATCGCCGTCCTCTATCTCCATAATACTATGCGGATTTTTGCCCGTATACACACAACAGGGGCGACCAACTTGACCCAGTAGACCACGACCTCAACGAAGATATTGTAGAATGGATTCCGGAAAGTACCTCGGAGATGTACGGTACCGGAAGAACTCGAACAAAACGGTCCTTGTGCTAGGACATTAGACTTGTCTCTCCTACTAAGGTCTGATGTTTTTTAGTTTTTTGTTTGTCTCGGAGAGCAGACTTTTTGGTGCGTTTTCTCCCCTTTTCCAGAGCAGTAAGTTCCAAAATAGAAAGCACAAGGACCGTTTATTCGAGTTCTTACAGTGCGTGTATAACAGGTGCAATGCTAAAAACCCTGCGCCAAGCAGTTCTGTCAACATGGATCCCCTAAATAAAAAAAGAGCCCAGTCTGTGGCTCCGTACTGTGGCAGAAAAAGAGGGTGGAGTCATGATGTTACAACACCGCATTCTCAGAGGGAGCCAGAAAGTAGCTCCCCAGAAGTAATAGGAGTATAAGTACCGGTACCGGTATGCCCTCGGGATATAAGCATCTCATCAAACCCACAATCCACGTCAATTAACCTTTTTCTCGCTCTGCTCTTACCATTTCCCGCATCATTTTTTTTCTGTAGTGCCATTGCGATTCGTACCGGACTTTCGGCTGTGACCGAGGTATTTTCCTCTCATTCTGTTGGTATTCAAATGGACATAATTTACGGTGACGCACTATGCCGTAATTCCCGCCACGAAGTAGAACTCCCGGCCGAATATGTCCACACATTCATTTGAGACCTTGCGGATACGGTAGCGGTCTGGGTGCGATTGCACTAAAGGTCCCAATATGCTGCTGAAGGCAACACGCGCCGGGAAGCGACTTTTCCGCTAATGCGGCGCATATACGAGTACTTAAACCTCGCTTACTCCTAAGAAGGAACTCTCTTTATCCGTACCCGCTACCAGGGTTTTGCCTACCAGGGGAAGGGAGTCCTTAGCCGGGATGGAGGACTAACAGCCAGCGAGCAAATGCCCTGCACTGTACCGTACCGGTGTAAAAGTGTCTCTGTTGTCTTCCGTAATTTGGATGGTGTGAGTGACAGAGCTGATGCCTGTGCAATATGGTTGACCGTATGACGTTAAATTCAATCGGATAAGAGAGCAGAATTATGCTGGTAAAGTTGACAGTAAGACACAGTGAGAAAGCGAGATAAAAGAGTGGGGCAACAGCACCCGAAAACAACAGGAAAGAAGGTGGCGTAGGTGGCTGTGCAGGATGAGTCCCTCGTGCTTTGTTCCTCCTCTCTCTCTGAGGAAGGCAAGGCCATGCCTCCAGGTGAAAAATTTCCACCTGCTAAGCCTCATCCCAAACAGGAGATTCTATGGGTGAAAACCCGCAAAACGTGACCAGAAAACCCCTAAAACCATCATCATGCCGCATCGGTATTCGAGTATAATATCGGTTCTTTTTTTGCCACCCCCCATCGCAGCCTAAATCCCCAGCACCACTCGAGTAAGAAGCCCACTTCTAGAGTACGATATCGTGAAAATCTCCGAAAGACGGGGATCATATCGTGCAACGGTTTCAAAAGCGATATAGGATGCTAGGAAAAAGCTTTCCCGGGCACTATATTGCACCCTACAGTACTCTAATTTTTATGGAGAGGACATATAGGCAGGCATTCTTGGCATCATTTCAAAAATTATCTTTGCGGCATTCGACGGTATGATACCAGTAAGCTACCGTAATACGGTAACCCTGCACCCGACAGCAATTATTCTGTCTGCATCACCGCATTATTGGTGCATTTATTACTCTACCACTAGCGCACTTTCAACTCCGCCGCGGTTAACAATTTGTATTGTACTCGTACTGTATGATATCCTCCCAAATTGGCACTCTGCCATATTCCATGCTGGAGTAAATTTACTCTAGTGCTGTACTGTACTGTACGGTATTATCACATGCCCCGGGGGGTATGGCAATTTGCAGGGTGCAGTACGGTAGCATACGGCTGGCGGAACGCCAGATACGCAGATGGCCCGGCGTGAAAGAAAGAAGGAAAGAAAAAAAAAATACGCTATGGAATCTTCATTTTGTTCGGTTCTGTTGAATTCCTGGCGGGAGATGAACTGTCATGGTTGTAGGCTACGGTAGCTGATCTTCCGCAATAAAGCGCTACCGGTATTCGGGGGCCGATTAGCGATGGGGGTGCAGGGATGGATTGGGCGTTGCTGTGTCCGGATCTTTAAACTGCGCCTGTGTACTGTACAGTACAGTACAGTGGAGCACTCTACATGTGCTGTGCCATAGTGCACTACAAGTACGGTATAAATGGCTAATTCTTTCAGCTCTACCGGGTACTGTGCGTGCGACTTTTCGCACCAAGCCAGCGAGGCTCTCTCCTACAACCAGATCAATCCTCAATCGGCTCGTTGATAGCGCTAGTATAACCATTTTATCTCGTCGCTTAGACCTGATGATGATCTTGTCTAAGTCCCCTATGGTGAAGCACAGCAAGGTACTAGAATCTACCCGACGAGCGCCGCCACCTTTTTCCAAGACAACTACCGGTGCTCGAGCGGGTGGCGGAGGGGGATTCCTCAGCGCCATGTGCGCTCATTCAGCATACTGGTCTATACTCGTATATACATCACCGGATCGCAGCGGACCTACATTCAATTGAGTAAGCGAGCGAGATATCGAGCTATCCCGGTTCCTGGGCACTTTCCGGCCCCGGAGTAATTACCGTACGGTGGAATTCCCTGAGTACGTACTGTACTCGGGTACAAGGGTAAGTGGGGGGCGCTCCCATTGCCAGGCTTGGCTCATTTTTCGGTCCGGGCAACCACCCCCCCCCTATGTTAATCATAAGATTCCAGCTGCGAGCGCGGTTTCTCCATCTACACAACACCCCCCTTAAGGACACAATAACAACACAATATCTTCTAATCAGTCAGATAGGTGCTGAATTATGAATACAAGTATTTGTAGAAGCAAGTTGGCAATGCCACACATCACTGGGCTTGCTTTTAGGCAGACAACAGTATACTATAAATAAGGAATTACTGAGTGCGCCAGACTTTTGTCGGCCACCAATTTTTATCATGAGGGATCACTCATATTTCCTAATTTGGCTAGTTTCCACACAAAAACCCATACTGTTTTGGAAGTGCCCGCGACTTATGGTTACCCCCGAGTACAGCACGTGGGCGCACTCACCCAGGGACACTGCCTGTACCGGTAGTCCACACCCTTAAATCTCGGGAAAGCTACCGGAATCACCTCAAGATCCGGCCGGACCGAGAGAGCCAAGATGGAACCACACTGATCCTTTGGCTCCGGGTGCCGGATGGGGGTAGACGGGGGTGGCGACGTTGGATAATTTTATAAGATTATCTTATTACCCGTACTTCGACCTCTAACCTTTGACCGCTTAGGTTAACTAACTAGCTACAATACATGTTCCACTCCAAGAGGGCGGTTTTAGTAATTGGGAAAACCCTCCCCCCGATTTAAGCAGGGACGCCAACACAGACGTAATATCCAAGCCACAAGCTGCCACACGTGCTTCCGACGCTCGGGTTCCAGCTGTAAAAGTCCGCCAATTTGATACCATTCGCTGTGGCGATGGCTGCACACGTATCGCCAGAGACCACAAAGTACCACTTGTTGCAGTTAGGTGAGATACCAGCCTGTGTTGGGGTCGGGGCTGGGACTTGAGGGGCAGTTGGGATCGTCGACGTTTTCATCGTGGTTGGAGTTGGCGTCGGGGGGCACGAGCGGGATATACACAGGTAGTAGTTTAACCGCAGGCCCGCGCATTGGCTCCCGACAGAGGGGTTCAGGGCGACGAATTCGGAGAGGCTGAGTTTGTAGATGGATGCAATGCTATTGCAGTCGTCACCATATTTGGCTAGGTACCAACCTGTTTTTTCATTGTTAGCGCTAGGTGTTTAAAGCAAGCCACGGAGTCTACCATTGCAGTCGCCGGGCTGTCCATCTTGAACCGGGGATGGCTTGGAGACCCCTCCGGTAGGCACTGGGGTAGTATGGGGCTTTGTAGGCGAGCTGGTGGGAGGGCTAGAATGGGGGGTGGTAGGCGGACTGGTGGGAGGGCTGGAAGGGGGGGCGGTAGGAGGGGTGCTAGGAGGGGTAGTCTTAGGAGCCTCGCTTGAGCTTACACCAATGCAGGCCTGGTTTTAAGTCTGTGAGTTGTGAATTCTAAGCATCTGAGAGGAGAAGGGGAGGTACATAGCTATCGGCCCAGAGTGTGGTGCAATCACTCCCGGCCCCTGTGTTCCAGGCAAGGAATTGCTCAAGTGTGAGCCCGGGAGTCTTCTCCACGATAATATTGCAGGTGTCTCCTGCAACCACGAGAACCCACTGTACTCTATCAGAACAATGAACACCAGGAGGCCCCTAATGAAGAAAGGAAGTCTCACTTTATTGCAAGTAGCTGGCTGTCCTGGCTGAGTGGGGCCAGGGGCGCTTTGAGACCGGGCTCCTGCAGCGAATGCAAGGAGAGCGATTGAGAGATACCTTTGTATAGACATAACTGGGCCGGAAGGCTGCAAATGAGCAAATGAAGTGAAAAGAGTGAAACGAATGAATTGCAACTAAAGTGCGGGTTGGTGAGGCGTAATTTTGAGGGGTGAAGCCTAGGTATTTATATTCCAAATCGCCAATATCGGAGAAACCCCTTTCCCAGATGTCAAAGCGGAAGAGCTGGTGGTTCTTCTTTCCGTGACGGTTGCCGAATGAGCCGCGGGCGAGATGTCGAAGATCCTCTTGTTACTCTCATACCTTCATCACGGCACACCACCCGTGGGTTCTGAATTCTACGGCCAAAAGAGAAAAGAACCGGAAATAGCGAAGCCACAAATGATGCTTGCTAGGGCTGGGAAATTCCCTTGCAGGCTTTAGTCAAAATTAACTGACTTATATATGTCTTTAGGAATTGTCACCTTATTTCGATTTAATAAATGTTAAAATAAATCGCTACGTACAGGGTCCAGGGTGTATGCGTAGTGTCCCCGCCCGAGCACCCTTGAGGTTCCTTAGAGGGTATCGCAGTTATTGATCCCCCAGGTACTATGGGGTTGTTTGAGGAGTCCTAAAGGGGTGCTGAGGTAGTAAGACTTCCTCGGTCGGAGTCATGGCCGCAGGCAAGTATGTTGGGGTCATATATAGCACGACCGTAATGAGCAGGTTTCTGAGTGTATACAGGCAACGGTAAAGTTTATTAGCACCGCACATGCTCTATCACTATCCCATAGCCTGCTGGTACAAGGGACTGAAGGTTGTGAGATGAATGCTCCCCTCAAGTCAGCATGTGCTTGTGACCCTAGTTCATTGAAGAAAGTGGCTTCATTTATCTGCGCCGCGCCACCGCAGCTCAAAGTGGCTCGGAGAAGAAGTATCCGCACAGAAACCGTGGAACCTACCATTTGGGCAGCATGGTGTACCAGGTATTCTTTGGTAGGGCCAGGACCTTTCCAGCCATCTGGCAACCGCCTAAGTGAGGTTTTGAAGCAGCTTGTATACAAAGAAATGTTCCCATCCGCTAGGTTTAGCGCAAAGAAATCACTATCGCGGGGTTTTCAAATGGTATGGTTCCGGAAGATTAGCCTCTAAATCAGTTTTGACCCAAAAAGTGTGACAATTTTCCATGCAACGCTCGGCGTAACACTGCCAAGACTTTCTACACAACCACTTAGGTTTTAGAACCCTATCATGACAAATTTTATGTGATGATTTTAAGAGGAATGTCTATAAAAGATATATTCCTCTTATCAACAAATTCAGGAATCAAAGGCTTAAATAGTCTCTTCTGTACTTAAAATATTTCTCCCTGATTATTTCTACTTGCTTTCAATTAGATTTTATCTTACTATCAGGTCTGGTACATAAATTCCACATAATTATTTGTTATACTATCATAGTATGCTTAATAAATAAACAACTGAAAGTATCTTCCTTATAGTTACCTTTAGTAGA
>LN890945.1:1365632-1418578 GCA_900010015.1 Tuber aestivum | reverse complement strand
AATTAGATTTTATCTTACTATCAGGTCTGGTACATAAATTCCACATAATTATTTGTTATACTATCATAGTATGCTTAATAAATAACAACTGAAAGTATCTTCCTTATAGTTACCTTTAGTAGATTTTAAACTATCATAGATTCCAAAATACTTGGGGAATTTAGGTTGGGTAACCTGAGTGGCTGTGCAGAAAGCCTTGGCAGTGTTACGCCGAGCGTTGCATGGAAAATTGTCACACTTTTTGGGTCAAAACTGGTTTAGAGGCTAGTCTTCCGGAACCATATCATGACTCGCTTGGGCCTCGCACTGGTCCCTAACTCCCCCTGGTCTCGGTCCTGGAGTCCGGACGTGCGTGTTTTCAAATCCGATAAAACCACTTACTCAATATCACATTCCACACTACTACGGCACCGTAAAGGCCGGAGCAACCGGACCTCACACTACCGGAAGGCGTCTAGAATTCCTCTCTTGGGGTAGGGGGGGAATCGACCCGAATGAAATCCGGACCTTACGGTATTCCAATCGTAGATTCCTGTGTGTCGCGCTCCGGTCCATCGTAGATGAGTAGCTCTGCCGCATCCAGATTATACTGGAGGACAAGTGCTGTACACAAACTCTTGTTGTACAGCAACCCAGCGTTTCCTGAAGGTTATATGGCAGACGGATCGCAGGGCAGCAGGTGAGAGCGAGACATGTGTAATCGCCACACCTTGGGTCTTGCAATTTGATCATGGAATTGGCTACTTGTTGTACACCTCATGATAATTTCAGCCACCCTGGTTGCCCGGTGCCTAGCAGGCTTTATTTCCTTGCCCGAGAAATACCTCCCCATAGGGCTGCCAGATATCGGTATCGACTGCGGCGCAGTAATGAAAAGCTATCCGGGCAACCCGGCACGGATGCTCGCTGTCAGTCCCGGTTACATGGGGGGCCTGCGTTAGAAGGATCAGAAAACAGAGGCTAGTATATCATAACACGGAGATTAGGCTCAAGCCATCAAAACTCTAATCAGAGGTCCAGAATTCCTTTTTGCTCACGATCATCTTTTCGGGATTCTGACATCATTCCGTACCTTTGTCACTCCATACTTGCTGCTAGTTCCCACTTTTGCCAATCTCGTTCAAGCGATACATTGCGGCACTAATGTTATTCGCACGGGTGCCGCGCGGTCGGATATAAATCTCTTCCCCGAAATTGTCAACTCGGATTCTAGGAAAACCGCCTGCCCGGACTAGCCACGGGCCAGGATCTTCCCGCTGGTATTCTGGGTTAATGTGCGACAGATAACAAGTAGCCCGACATTGTTTGGTCGCAGGGTCAAGGTTCAGATAAGCCCGGGAATTACTCTTGAGGGGAGGGAATTTATACCTAAGAATAGAGGGCCACTTTTGGGTATTTTCGGCCACCCAATGATAACCTGTATGGCTTGTGCAGAGTGTAGTGTAGCGCTTGTATGGTCTGAGTATCATACCCTCGGGAGTGAGCCATCCTGCTGTGGCAGCGGAAACAATGATAATAGGATAAGGCCCACACCCCTGGCATAAATCAGGAGTCTCACTCCATGGCCCTTAGAGAATAAACCGTTGCTCTTGTTCATCCAGCATCTCTGCATCGCTATGAGTGAGACTATGCAGTTGCGGGTAGTCCCTAATATTGCAGGTAACGCGCATATTTTCCTAGTTAGCGTTCTCACCATTATCAATTAGCAATTCCGCCCTATAGCCAATCCGCCGACCCTCTCTTGTTTGGCATCAGTGTAAATTTGCGACTTTAAGAGGGAGTTTCCATTGATGTATTAGGGCCTCCCTTCTCTTTTGTGATCTGAAAGATCGGATTAAAAAGCATCTGTTAAGGTATATCGGCCGCTGTTTGTCGGGATATGCGCTTCGGTATGCTCCGATAGAACCCCATCGTAAAATTCCGTGAGAAATCTGGGGCTGCACCAACAATGGCGGTAAGGTCTTTTGATGTCTGGCCTTGTCTAGAGACACGAGAAATTGGGGGGAAGTTAGATTTCTAAAAGGCCCAATATCTTGGGGAAGTATGGATGGAGAGTAGGCCTGACCGTTTGTTCTATGCATCTGAGGTGTAAAGAGAGGGGGCTATGTAAATTTTGTTAGGATTTTTGACTTCAGAGGCCGGGTTGGAGATTGCATTCATAGCTAATTGCATAGGGTATGGGCTGCCATAGCAGGTTCTTCAACGACAGGTCAAGTCCAACAGAGTCCATCTCCCATGGAAATAAGCGGATAATTAGCACAATTGTTCTGGGTAACAAACAACTCCGATGCTTTAATACGAAGGCAGATTCTCGGTAATCGATCGTCTCTACCTGTGCCCGTAAGTACAATAGAATAAACGGCAGTTTCCTTCGTTTTTTTTTTTGCAACTCCTCCCTTGTCTGATAAATTTTGGAGGCCCTTCTTTTCCTGCCTCCTGTCCACCGCATCCCACCCCCCCCCCACTTTCCAGACCGGACACGATACCCCAGTCTTGAGCAGCGCTCTCCCATGGTGTCATAATTTCTATAACCGTACACTTATCTACTCCCGATATTTGCTCTACCACACCAAATTCGATAGCCGTAGCAACAAGCATCTTGCGAGAAGGACAGAAAAAATGCAGGTCGTTGGTTATTTAGGCCCCAAGGGTTGTGGCCCAGCGATCGAAGGAAGGGGGCCACTTTTATACTAGCGAGCCTCGAGCTGTACTCTGGGGCGAGTTGAATACTGGAAATAGTAATGGCGACAATAGTGTTTACCCGGAACTCTCCCCTCAAGCCTGGGGGCAGAGCCAGCCAGGTTACACCAGGAGACTTAAGGATGAACTAGGAGAACCTGCCTATCACGATAGTTCATGCATTATCCCGGGCACCCCAGAGGGTGACAAAGCGCTAGGGGAGCTTTGTTGCACTCTGAGCTGGCTCTACTCGATATTTTTTAGAAAATTGGTTTGCCAGGAGTTTGATTTCTAGAGGGCATGTTCAATAAATGAAATGATTCTAGAAAGGCACTCCTTTGAAAGGCGATGGGAGCGAGTTGGGTATTTCGGGGTTGTAACTTGTTTCGAGCATTTGATTCCCGCCAAGGAACAGATAAGTATGATAGACAAAACCCAAAGATATGGCCCCAATATGGCTTCCTAAAGCTGTAGTTGTTTCTCCGTGGCTATACCGCAAATTTGGTGAAGGAAAAAGTGAGTGCCGGAGAGCTATGACGCCGTTTTTTCACAATTTCTATTAAATACCTAGCGTATATGGGTATGGGAGGATGTTTGCTCACGGTTGTCATCGTCTTCACGGGCTTTATACCTCGGTTTATTAAAGAAAACATCTGGGGTCGTTCCGCTCTGAATGAGCAGAAGGCCTTAAAATTTCATTTTCTTAGTGAACATGGTGTGGGATACTTCTTCCCTCTCTAACCCTTAGATCCTCCACTGGACCTTATTGTAAATTGTAGGCCGTGGAGCCCAAATTGTCAGGATGGATTATTTCTGCCTGTCATCCGGGAGACAGTGCTGCCCCCCTGAGCACCTGAGAAGTGGGATATCGGGGGGGTAAGGGCAAACACGCAGTGTCCACCCCAACGTATTTCATTGCATTATTGAGGAGCAGCTACTCGCGCGGCCGAGTTGAAGACGGACAACGTGGCGAACTTAGTCATCCACGGGCCAATCGGGGGCCAGGAATCGAGGGAATCTCGTTACTTGATCGGCCTGCAGATCAATTTCTGTTATGAGGTGTCCGGCTTCAAGTCGCCCGCGCGAGTATTCCTGGTGAGAACGGCTACCCGGATACTCCCTAAACATTGGTAAGCCTGAGATATCAATCTGGCGGGAAGGCTTATCAAAATCCAAGGATAGGGATTGGTTCGCAGCCTGTTACTCAGTCAGGATTAACTTGCTCCCCGAATTCCTGGAGCATTCCGAGAGTTACTGAATTTAGTTGCATTGTCCTTTTTTCGCTGATTCAGGTGCACAGTTCCCAGGCGTGCAGGCGTTTACTCCACCAGGAGCATGGAAAAGCTCTCTCTCCCCTTAACGGCCGGTAACATTGTTTGGCGTAAAGGATATTAGGGAATCTCCTACATGCTAACAACCAATCCCGATTCCCGATTACTTACCAGTGTGCCTACAGCAATTTCTCTAAAGCAACGCAGTTAAGCCGCCTCCGGATACCCGCGCCAGTGCCCACTGACTGTGTTTGAGGTGTGGGACCTTCGTGATCCGCAGCCCCTTGGGGGCCGTTCAATATGCTCTCGTAGAGACGGGGCGCATTCGGTCAACCATGTATCTAATTCTAAAGGTCGCTGGAGCGGTCTCTGGATATAGCCCTGTCGGGCCGTATGTATGTAGCCGTGAATCTCCAGGAGTCCGGACACGCACTGGAACCCTCGAAACACGGCTCTTTCCCGAGCTTTATTTGAGAAATTGTGATGATCGCAGTATCCGATGGTAATGCTCGGCGTATTTTGTGGTCTGAGCCGTGGATCTGACTTTCGGACAGGCTCATCGATTGATATACCTCCCGATGCGACCCTGTCGGTACTCGTGTATCACGTTTCGTTTGAGCGCGGATTGTTGAAAGGATGGTGGCGATGGTTGGGCAACCGGATCCAGTGTCGCAACGATTGTAGGGGGGCATATCAGGAGGGGTCAGCTAATAAAAAAGAGCTATTGATGGAGCCTGCTAAATTGTTTTAGCTAGTATTATATGTACCCATAATGCACTGAATGCTCAAACTTCAAGCTTCCGCCGGACTTCTCAAATTGCAATGTAAACGGGCACCTGAACTCCCAATAACCCAATCAAGCCCCCCCATCCTCTTATCCTCTATATGGGCCCAGAGGTGGCACATCATCCGCCCTATGGATCATCCGGGCATATAACCAGGGATAGAGGAGACCAAGAACGTAGCAGGTGTGCTTCCAGTGTAGGAGGTGCTTTCCTACACAATGTAGACGCCCCTTCGTGGGGCTTGTCCTGGAGGGCATTGTTATTAAGGGAATATTATTCTCTCAACATAGGGGGTTATTCATTTTGTGGATTGTTGAGTGGATCTGGTCGCGCACTAAGGTGGCCCGCTTGCAAACCGAGAGAGATGCGATTTTTGACAGAACGTACGGGGTAGAGCCTTAGGTGAACTACCGTACGTACATATCTGAATGGTGCTAATGCTTGAAAGACCCTGCTCCTGTGGAACTAGAAGTGGGTATCTTTTCCGACGGGATGAGGTAACGCGATTGGGTAGAGGCTCGATTGGTAGCGAGGGGGGTATTAGTAAAATACCAGCGGCCGGTACCCCGTGGAAAGAATCTGGCTGGAATCATGTTGCATGAGTGTGGGCTACAAGGGGTTTTTGGGCGGGACAAGATACCGTATGTCGGAGACATCTGCTGCCGGTGCCAGCAAGGGGGGGGGGGTCCGTAGACTATAGGGACTGCAACATAATTGCTGGGGGACGAAGACAAAGCGATCGTGGCTGGGGGGTAGAAAATCTAAAGTCTCAAATATTGAATTTGTCAATCTTTCGGCCAGCACCCCTCGTTCCCGATTTAATTGTGAGGTTAGCCCAGCGGGACCAAGGCTAGCAGGATCCTATTGAGCTGAGTCACGTCTAGAATTGAGGAAATACCAGGCGGTAAGCCCCTCTTGGGTGGAGCCCCCCATTCGCGAAAAGACTCTGCCTGATCTTATCCACATGCCATGAGCAGAGGAGAATATCGGAGGGTGGATACCGGAATCCCCCTGCTGCCGTTCTCTTGAGTGACCAGACCCTAGATTTTTTTCCTCCCCAGTGTTAGTCAATTATATATAATCAGAGCTCTCACAAACCGTGAACCCGCTAATGGCTGAGGTTTTCCCTAGGATGAGGAGCGTTGATGAGTAGGCGAGGGTTGTGATAGGTCTGGACGGCAAAAACACATTATCGGTAGATCGGGAATAGGCAGCGCTGCGGAGAGCTGAGTTTAGGGAGGCCCCTAGGGTTGGGAAGGATCCCTTTATTTTTTGCTTTAGGGCTAAAAGATTTGTAGAATTGTGACTTTGATGGTAACTATTGTATCATACCCCGGGCGGCCTCCTGACCATTGGCAGAACAATACGGGTATGATACAGAAAAACTGGAATAATTTGAGGATCTCGCGAGGACGTTGGACTGGCCTCTCCTAGCATGGTCTGTTGTCTCAGCTGATGGGTGATGGGGGTCCTTCCACTGTATTTACCCCCCTTAATCCAAAGGGGAAATACAGGGCATTCTGAGTTACTCCAGTTCTTACTGAATTACGAGAGGCTTGGGGAGGCGGGACCCTTACCAGAGCTCTATCTTAGGTTGGTAGGGCTTTTGAACGGGCGAGAACGCTCTTTGAACCTGATATGGTGGCACTTCCGGCCAGAACTTCTCGATTCCTTTCGTCCAACTGGCTAAACGGGTGACTTGATAAGATTCTCTAAAGCCTTGTGCCAGATACTGCGACAGCAGCTAGATCTTCCTTGGATGCCAAGACAAAATCCTGGAGGGTGTCAGACTCCGGTATATCTCAATCTACCTCTTGTTGATTATGAACTTTCTTGATCTCGGTTTATAGTATTTCAATGATAATAATTATGGTCTTGTATCTCCCTTGGTTGAGCTCAGTGCTCTTGCCTCCTCTCTAAGAATGGCCACCTTTTTCGGAATAGCCCCTGCCGACCCATAATAGGCATGTGGTCGACGCTGCTTTCTCAAGGAGTGGTTACATGGCGGCAATGTTGGGCAAAATTCCCCCCCCCGGTTAAACTGGTAAGACTTCCTCCATTTATGATTCCGTTCAAGATATTAGCTCTGAATTTTGGGTCAATAGGCAGTGAAACTTACATAGCAGGAGAAGCTAATGTGTTGGACCAATTTTGTGAAATTTGCGACTCGGCGAAAATTATAAAAGATGTTGTCCTATATCCGGTATCACTTTCACAAGGCACTTGTATCTTGCGCGAGAGCCACGGCCGTTTAGACTGTTCAAACACTATATCATACTTTTTATGCGCTCTGCTGGGCTATTGGAAAGGGGTGACCATTCTCGGCGCGGGACACGGGCAGTAGAGAGGAATCAACCAAACTCGGGCGGGAGGTCCAAATGCACACAAATTTCAACCTGGTTTGATTGCCCGTTGTGAGCGTGCTAGAGAGTGTGCATCCCGGTCCCCCTTCCGTTATGTTTTCATCTCGAGAAGTGGGTGTTAGCAGCCAGGAGGGGGTTTAATCGTATCATGGGTGGTAAGGGGAGGGAATGATTGGCGGCATGGTACATGCGATTGGCTGCCTGGGTATCCTGTAGTTATATATGTGGTTACTGCATATATCGACCGAGTAGGCAGTGGGTTGAGCACCGAATACAATCTCATCAACCAATAACTTGAACTCTCTGGCTTAAGATTAAGAATACATCCCCCCCATTTAAACCATGAAATACAAAACACACTACAGGAATGGCTGACCTGCAGACCTAGAGTACAAACTTGACTTCCCCCTCCGTGATATTACAATTCCCAGCCTGCTTCTGCCCCGCAGAAAAAAAAGACCCTCGAAATCGTCAACAATGCTCCCGAGTTTCGGTACCTGTCCTACCCTTCAAATCCCTATGCTACCGTACAACTAATCGATCTCGTAATCCACCACATCCTCAAAGGGATCATAGGTGTACGTGGGCTGTGCGGGTGGTAAGTTGTACAAGATTCCGCCTGAAGTCAAGTTCCCACGGATAGGTGCCTCCTCCACTGGCCCCTGAGGCACCTCAGGCACAACTTCGCCGACAACATTTTCCGCCTCCGCGTTCCCCTGGCCTCCATCCCCGAGCCCCGTATCCTCCTCCTCACCTTGCTCTCCAAATTCGACGATACTAATGTACTCGGGGCTTTCGATGCCCGGTCCCTCACGTTCGGCTGACCTTCTCTCCTGCGGGGTCCCCTCCTGAGCTTTATGTTTGGGTGAATATCTCTGCTTCTTCACACTGCCCGAAATGGCCTCTGTATCCTCTTCTGCTTTCCTCTTCCTGGGGGTTGTCTCACTAGCATGCGGGACAGCTTTTGTGACCTCCGGTGGAGTCTGGCGGGTGGGATCATTGTCGGTCTTTGTCGGCTTGGTTTCCTCCGCAACCTTTTCGTCGTGTTCGGTAGTACTTATGATCCTGGAGTCCTGGACGCTAGGATCGGCGATTTCACTGCGCTTTCGCTTGCTCGGGGCCCCCCCCTTAACTTTTGGTTTGGGCAAATATCGCTGTTTCTTCACACTCCCCGGAACGGTCTCTGGATCCTCTTCTGCTTTTCTTTTTTGGGGGGCTGTCTCGCTGGTATGCAGAACATCACTTCCTACCTCCCTTGGGGTCTGGCTGGTGGAGTCACTTTCGGTTGGCGTCGGCTCGGTGTCTCCCCCAACCTTTTCATGGTATTCGGTAGTACTTGTAGTCTCGGAGTCCTGGACGCGGGGTCCGGCTGTTTCACTGTGGTTCCCCTCACCTGGGCTGTCCTCGCAAACCTTACGCTCGGGTGTGCGTCTCCGTTTCTTCCTACTCTCCGGGATAACCTCTGGCTTTTCTTCTGGCTTTCTCGTTTTTGGGCTTGTCTCGTCCACGTGGGGCATAGCTACAGCAGCCCCCGCCAGAGTCTCCACTCCGGAAGCATTTCCAGCCGGGATCTTCCCGCTATTATCACCTATTTTATTGGCCAGCACTTTGGCTCTTTGCTCTGCTCTCTGATTCCTAATCCTTTGTTTTAGCTCATGCTCTGCTAATTTGGCTTTAAAACTTCTGATCTTGCTCTCATAGGCGGCTATATCCTGTGGGTTGGCATCCGGTGGGAAGTGGTCTGGCTTTTTCTTCCTCGGGGCCATCTCGTGGCTATGCGTCACAGGTCTATGAATTTGTAACGGGGTTATGTAGTCGGGGGGGGCTGTTGCACCGGATGTCTCCCACAGATCTTTACCTAGGCTTTCCACAGACTTTGTTCCCTCTGGCCTATCCCCCTCCTCCTTGGCTCCCCTGGACCCGGATTGTGCAGACTTGCTTCCATCTGCCCTTGCCCTCTCCGGCCTGGTCTCCTTCTCCATGGTTCCTAGCAGTTTAACTTCCTTTGGCTTGGTTCCCACAGACTCGGCTCCCACCAGCTTTGCTCCTTTATTCTTTGCTCCATCCTGCTTTGTTCCTTCTTGTTTGGGTTCCTCACTTTTGGCTGCTACAGACACGGCTCCCTTCAGCTTGCTTCCCTGTGTCCGAATTTCCTCTGCCTTGGTTACCGCAGACTTGGTCCCCTCAACTTTCATCTTTTGCTTGCGCCGATTAAGCTCACGCTCGTGTATCTGCGCCTTAATGTCACCGATCTTGCTCTCATATGCAGCTAGCGCCTGTACACTGACGGAAGGAGGCAGGGGTTGTTTAATGTTTTTCCTGTTTTCAGAAATCTGGCGGCTACGCCACAAGGGCATTTGAGCTTCCGACGATTTCCCGATTTGGGGATTCGTGGGGGGGGGATTTCTTTGTCCAAATATGCGCTGCGCGTCTTCGGCCGCTTTCATTCTCTCCCTCTCTCTTGTCCCAGAAGTGCGCCTCGCTTCTTCGGCCGCCTTGGCTCTCTGCTTCCTCTCTCTTTCGGCATTCAGTTTCTCCTCCAACTCTAGTATTTTAGCCAGAAGAACATCATTTTTGCCTGCCTGGCCACCCGTAGCCTGAGCGCTATCGGGGCCGGTGTGGAGGGGTTCGGGGGATTTCTCTTCTGGAGCAGTGTATCTGGCTTGTGGCATGGTGTCCTGGATCCCCGAAGGAACTTCGGTGGTAGAAACCTCGTCGGCTGTAATTTTTACCTGATTATTGCTCGCGGTCTTTCCCCCCGCCTTGGTCCCCTCTCCGGGCGTTTTGACAATCTCCCCCTTTGGTTCATGTTCATGTATTTCAGCCAGAAGCTCGGCTTTCTTGTTGGTCCGGGCGGCCACAGCTTTTGCGCCGTCAGGGTCCATCTGGAGATGTTCGGGAGTTTTCTCTTCCTGAACCCTATCGCTGGTCCGGGCGGCCACATCTTCTGCACCCTCAGGGTCAGTCTGAAGATTTTTGGGAGTCTTCTCTTCCTGAGCCCTATCGCTGGTCCGGGCGGCCACAGCTTCTGCACCCTCAGGGGCAGTCTGGGGATGTTCGGGAGTCTTCTCTTCTTGAGCCCTATCGCTGGCATGTAACGCCGCGTCCTTGACTTTGCTAGGAGCGTCGGCTCTCGGTACCTCGCAGATGCCCCCCCCTTCCGGGGTCCTGCTCTCGATTTTTTCCTCCTCACCGATTCCTTCCGCAGTTATTTCTTTATTCCGCTCCTTAAGCTCATGCTCATGGGACTTAGTTAGGGTATCCACACTTACTCCAACATGAGGGGCTATAGTCTGCGCGTTGTCAAGATTTGGCTGGGGACGTTCGGGAATCCTTTTTTCTGGAGCAGTTCCGTTAGCGCGCGATCGTGCATTCTCAACCTCCAAGGGATCTTTACCTGTAGGAACCTTTCCGGGGCGTTTCTGTTCCCGATTATTGCTCTTGCTTTTCTCCGCCTCCTTGGTTCTCTCCGCAGCCGCTTCTTCGACCTCCCCCTTCCCCTCTTGTCCGCCCGCTGTGGCTTTAAGATCCACATTTTCGGCGAGCTGAACAGGCCTAGCCTGTGCGCTATCGAGAGTGATTTGGAGGCGTTCGAGAATTCTTTTCTTGGCGGCCGTGTCGTTGGGGTTGGCTGGGCACTCGGCTTTCTCAACCCTGGAGGGAAATTCGGTTGTGGGAACCTTTTCAGCGTGTGATGCTTGCCCCGAGCCACTTCCCATGTCTTCTGATTTCAACATCTCCTCAGTTATTCTTTCAATCATGTCGCTGAGCACACGGACTTCTGCCTCAAGTTCGGCCATCCTCTTCTTCTGCACCAATTCGGCTCTGGGGCCAGTATCATGTTGCTCTTCGAGGATGTCTCTTTCCTTGGCACGGCCGACCTTGGTTTTCTTGTTGGTCGTCTCCTTGGCATGCCCGTCCGCTCTCTCAGCTTGAGGATGCTTCACGGCTAAGGGACCATATTCGGCGGGGGGGTTTTCCTCCTGGTGCCCTTCGCTCTCTTCCGCCTTCTTTGATCTCTCCATTAAAGTTTTTTGAATCTTTTGCTTGAGCTCAAGTTCGCGTAATTCCGCCTCGAGAGCTGCAATCTTGCCGTTCTGTGCGACTATTGCATCTTCTCCGGCAGAGACGAGTTCTTCTTGGTTATCTTCACCCCGAAGACGGTTGACGTTGCTGGATAGGATTTCGATGTTTCTTTTGACAGTGGCGATCCTCTGCGACCTGAGGACTTGTTGGCGCAGGAAGTCGGCTTCTTTGGAAGGCATTTTTGCGAGCGTGGCTCCGGGTGAGGGCAGGTGATGCGGGAAAATGGGGTATAAAAGAGTAGTTGAAAGAAGATGCAAGATGTATTGGTGATTTTGATATTTGAGAGATAAGAGCTTTCTGGATGTGTTCGATGCGTGTTGGTGGGGGAGAGAGGATTGACATCTTAGAAATTAGCTATATATGCCGGTATCTCCGCTCGAGTGACAATGGGGATCACCCTTAACTTACCTTACTGTTCTGGTATGTGGGAAATACTGCAACTTGAATGGCAAGCCGGAGAGCAAGTTGGTTGCTGTCTGAGTTTATCATTGAGGGTGGTTGGAATTGAATAACGGTTACTGGTGGGGTGAATGAAAATTGTATAGCCAATAGCTACATGCACTGACCATTGACTTTAGTGGACTGGGTACAATGGGGCCGTAATTCACCAATTCAATGGGGGTTTCCCGCATTTGCGGTCCACGAGCGGCGCACACCCAAACCCTAACACTGGGGTAATGACAAATTTTTACCAAAAAAAGCTTCTTGACTCTTGAAACAATGGGGACAACTGCTGTGGCCTTGCTGGGCATGAACTGAAGATTGGAACTGAGGGGAATTTATTGGCACTCAGCCTATTACCCACATCTCGCGGGTTGATTGGCATAGGTGGAGATAGGAAAAGCAGGTTATCTGCAGCTCTTATAAATGGTAAATCCACCGTGCCGGGCGGCGCTATTCAATATGGACCACTCCTAGTGGGAGGGAATTATTGACAGCAAACTCAGTTTTATGATTATAATTATTTCCCAGACCACCTTCCCATTCTATTTTCCCTACCTGGGAAGTATCTAAGTTAGTGAACCCAATGGAGTGAAGAACAGTCGGAGGAGCACATTGGCCCCGACGGCCAATGGTATTCTTAGGAACTAAACGGAGGCAATATACTCCATTCTACGCCCACAATGGGATCTCGGCTCCCAGGCAATATATTATTAACAAGGGTGCTATTACATATTCCCGCTTTATTTTATCTGCGACCCCTTCTCTACGGGAGTGATTAGCTCCCAAACACATTGGATGGAACAAGACCAGGTACATAAATTCACTCAGGAAATATGGAAAGTGGGCAGAAGCAGAAAACCAAACCGAAAGGGAGAAATAAGGCCAAGATCTGAGAAGCAATGTCATACCCTATCATAAAATCTTGAATAATCCGACGGGGCTATATATCATTAGACTTTCCTCACCCGGTAAGGTCGAGAAACCTTTAAATTGCTTTTGTCCAGGATGGAGGTAGGGGTATGTGTTTTCGCTTTGTTTGGTTTTTTTGATATCTTTTCCAGAAAAAAAATGTGGAATTTTGGACCACTATATTTAGCGCACCGTCCAATTGTTAATTTTTTCTTACGAGGCGGAAACATGGAAGGAGTGAACAAAGAAACAGGGGATAGATAGGCGTTTTTGATAAGGGAGGCGTGATATTGTAGACTTGGCAGGACATGAACTGGCTAACCACAAAAATAGTATCCGAGACACCTGTCTCCACAGACACCGGGCTCAGATGTGCAACGAGTGATATACTATGACGAGGATAAATCTCCTCCCCCCGCCCAGAACGTTAAGTGAGGAGAAAAAAGGGATCACATTGACCGGGATCCTATGGAACACCTCAGGGTGGCGGAAGTATAGCTACTGTGCCCATTTTGCCCTAGGGACCCGCGATCTCTTACTCCGGTGTGGTGCTTGGAGTTTGAGTTTACTGGGAAGGTCCAACGGGGTGGAACTGCGAAGAAACTCCATCTGGGTTTCAACTGTGTACGTCCCGGTGCAAAGGGATGCCCCATGTTCCGGTGGGCTGGGCGGGATGTTTGCCCGGAGATGTTAGGCTAAGCTTTAAGTGGTCTAGCAGTACTTTGCTATAGATACAGGCTCACAGGACAAGACGGGTCCCCGTCACACCACTCTACCGGCTCGGTATTTCTACGGGTATGTCCTTAAAGGGCACTGGAAAACTTGATCCCAACCTGCTCACAAGCGCGGCCTTGTCCAAGATTCTCTTCTTTCTCCTAATGACAGGAGGCCATGCGGGGGGTGGGCCTGATAAAGGTCGTGATGAAACAGGCTCCCTCTGCCCCCGCCAGAGGGGTCTCCCGCATAGACCGCCAACCGCCAACCCCCCGGTGCCTAGCTTTACAGAGCCGTGATCGCTGGACAAGAGGAACTCTGTTTCATCAGGGCATCCGTCTAGTAAGTCTGTATATACCACCCTAGGAGTGCTGCAAAAACTAGTCACACACCCCACCCGTTGGAAAGAATAAGTCCAAGCTTACTTACTGAGTTAGAGATTTCTTGTATGCGCCAGCGAGCTGTCCCAGAACTGCTTTCAGGATTTCCCGGAACGGGCCGCATGGGTGCTAGGTCGGTTTCTAGTAGTTCACCTTCAATGATCAAGGGCGGAGAGGGTACAACAGGCTCCACGGGTGTTGCTATTTGAAAGCGGGAAAAGCCAAATTCGTGGATTAGATTTGGGTGGGCGTGGGAGATTAAGAAGAGACCTACCACTAGTTAGGAACAAAAATGATCGGAAAACACAGATGCTAGAAAGAAGGAGGGGAAGAAGTCACGGTAGGTTAGCGAACAAAGCCTTCACTTGATTGAAGAGGTATATTCTGCCATTGAAAACCCCCAGTGTGGGTGAGCAACAAGCCTCAGTAAAGTCCAACCTGGAGGTCCGGTGATGGGGGGGAAAACTCATCTCCAGCATCTCTTCCCAGACAAAAATATGGAGAAACATATCCCCTAATACCTCCCAATGGAAAAGTAGCCCGCCTGCCCGACTTTAGTGCTCCCGGGAGTTAGGATTGCTGCCGGACTTCTCCTCGGTATGGTTGTCGTAGCACCTAGTCCCCTGTTTATTATATAATTCCCGTAAAAAATAAGGTCATCAGATATGGCTCTGGCAGTCGTGTCCGGGACCTTGGTCGATGCAACGGGGGACGCAGCAGGGACGCCTTGGCATAAAATTTAGTATTAATAAACTGCCATCAAGTTCAATCTATGCTGATATACTAAATTTTATCCCCCATTCCATCAACCGAGGTGTTGGACATAGACTGCCAGAACCGTAGCATTAAGTACAGAACAGTATCAAACCTGGTTATTCTATCTATATTTTTTTTGTAATATTAATTGTCGAGTTTTTTAAAATTTGCCTGTAAAGAAAGGTTTTTATTACTTTCTGAAAATGGATACTGTTGGTACACAAACTTAAAATACTTATAACTCAAACTAACAAAAAATCAACTGTATCATACCTCTTTTTTTGGCGCTGCGCGCGTATGTTGCTTTGCTTTATTTTGTTATTATACATAATAATAATTATTATGATAAGAATGGGTTGTATGATATTGCAAGTTTTATATTATAACTCTAAGTCAAGTATGTGTCATGGGATTTCATCTAGGTCAAACTTATAAGTTATGGTCATTGTAATTATGTAGGTAGAATGTGGGGAGAGGACTATATAAGACCGTGGAATCTTATTGGAATTAGTTTTTTCCAACTATTCCTTGTTTCTTTCTACCTTTAATTGTACAAATACAAAACCTTTGCTTACTACTATACTAGTGTATCTTACAGGTGATAAGAGATATAAAAAAGCCAAGATTCATGATACAGGTGAGAAAGTTTTTCTGACCAATAATGAGTAAGTGTAACTTGAAGAAAAGGGTTGTGGATCTGAAGAAGTATACTGACATAGCATAGTTCACAGAATCTGAATAACTCTATTACTAGTATTACTATTCCCAGTATAGGAAACTGATAATATAATATTAACCAAGCTGGATCTTAGAGTATGGAATATAAAATTGTTTATTCATATAAAAATACATACTTACTACTAGTAGTACTAATTGAAAAGTATTGGAGTGTAACGGACAGGGTCTAAGGGTGGGGTAGCCCAAGGCATACCACAACAGGGACAGGCAAGAGTTCGGACCCGAGGTCTAGGAACAGGCGTACAACTGAAGCGAGTTGTACAAGGCTTGAGGGTTAGGGGTTCAGGGTTAGGGTTCTGAAGTTCAGGAGGACGTGAAGTAAAAAGGTAGTGTAATTCCTAGGTACAGGTGTCTGAAGGAGATTACCAGATTGTATAAAGAACATAAAATATAAGGGGGCATACCCCCTTATATAGAAGAAAATCCTCCCTGATAACTAATACAAAAGAAAACCCTTGGCGTCGCGCACCGCCGCGAAGTCTCCGTCATGTTCTACTAAGTTCTGTCGCGTGGCAACGCGTACCAACCAACTACACAAGAAATCCATCCCACAGCAACCCAGAAAACCCAATTAATAAATGCAACCAAAACCCCATGCATATTCCGCCTCCATGGCCTGGTGGCCGTGACATAGTGAAGCAGAAAAGATAGTTTTTGTCTTTTAGTTTTTAAGCATGTAGGATACATTTATTATAAATAATAACAGTATTTGTTCCTTTTGGATCAGGCTGCTATTGATTCTCCAGGAATAACATCCATCAAAATCTATAACATTAACATAGTCAAATGAGTTGTGACAAGATTCAAATTACTGCACTCATTATTACTCAATTTTAAGAACATTTTCCTTGACCAGCCAGGCTGACTCAGAGATACAGATATAGGTAATATCTTCTACAGCATCTATTGTCATACTGCTAGTGGCTCCATTAAAGCATAATATTAGTAAGATTTTTCTTTGCTAGCCAGTCAGAGGTAGAGGTAATGGCAATATTATATTTACAGTATCTATTTTTATAGAAGCACCTTGAAAGTACAATGTTAAGTACAGGCACATTTTCTTTTATTAGCCAGTAAGAGGTAGAGGTGAAAACAACAATATCTTTACTACATCTATTCTTACTGAGGCTCTTTTAAAGCTTAACTTTAAGTACATTATCCTTTACCAATTAGGCTGAGATAGAGATGAATCCGAAGGGATGGTATCCCTCCTAAGTGGCTATATAACCTCCAGGTTAGTGATACTATAGTCATGATTATAAAGAGTAATGAAAACCTCAGACTACATTTTGAATACACTAAGTGTAACCGGAACTGGAGTTCAGTCCGTTCGGTTCAAGGATTTGTTTTATGTTTTGTTTTACTTGTGGTTTCGAGTATCTACTATTGATACTCAGTTTGTTTTACTTGTGGTTTCGAGTATCTATTCATACTCAGTTTGTTTTATTTGCGGGTTTGAGTAAGGAAGAATGGGGAGCTCGCCCATGCAGGACATGGACGAAATCTTGTATTTAAAGACCGCTGATTCTCTTAAAGGAACAGCAGATTTCGACGGACAGAGTATTTCTAATATACTTGGTTGAATGGTTACCTCTTCAAGTTCCTATTCTTTATATCTTTCTCTCGGAGCCTCCCTTAGTGCAGTTCGCTCATAGGTTGTAGATCAACCTGTGTGCAACTCCTATTGTACCCGGAAGCGTGACTAGCACCCTGGTGTGAACACGTTATACTAAGTACTAATAAATCATACTTGAATTGTTCTAGATATTAGTTTTGAAGTTAATATTGTAGGCCACTGAAGATTTAGAGATACAGCCACTAGACAAAAGTCTTGGTGATAGCTTAGTCAGCCATGACTAAGCGAGGATAAAACACCCCCATTTGAAATCATACCACACTCAAGCCTGCTTTCTTT
The DNA here is from genome assembly GCA_900010015.1 of Tuber aestivum. NCBI lineage: Eukaryota > Fungi > Ascomycota > Pezizomycetes > Pezizales > Tuberaceae > Tuber > Tuber aestivum. The sequence goes on along the minus strand of LN890945.1, from coordinate 1,401,538 downwards.
ACATTGCCCATCATAATAGTTCCTCCTAAAAAAGACAGCACTACAGCTCCAAGAGAGGATAAGTTCTGGGAGAGCCATAGTTGTAGGCCTTTTATTTGTCTTTTAAGTCATTTTCACCAGTGGCACCTTGGTTTATGTTCCTAGTAGACAGCTATTCTGTATCTATCTTTTCTTATCTGCAGTTGACTATTTAGTGTTTTCTCACACAGGGATAGGTTTGTGGATCTTGAATCTTAAGCTTGCTGTCCTAACTGAGGTTTGATAGATATCTGTCAGCTTCATTAGAAATCTGTGAATGTTTATGCAGTTTATGAAGGATGGTGTGATAGAGGCTAAGTAGAGGTATATAAAGTACCTGTAGGATTTACAAATTTACAAGAGTGTATTCTTGATTAATTATTTGCCCTTTTACTAGTAACTTTAAGATTTAATCTCCCACAATATCGTTGCGCTACGGTAGCTATTCAACTCATGCCATGCCGGAGAAGTGCTTATTCAGTGCACAGACTTTGTCTCACCGGTAGTGATCACCAAGACTTTTGTCTAGTGACTGTAATATCATAGACTCAGCTATTACTAGATTCTGAGGCTTAGATCCTATTGTTATAGGGCCCCTTTTAGACTTTAGCTTCATAAAACTTTTCCTTCATCAGCTAGTCCAAGGCCAAGGTGAATTGAAGGTTATCTTTTGTGCATTAAAGCTGGGCCTGCATGGAGGTCGTGCTTAACTAGAACATAATGCTCAATGATAAAAACGAACTTCAAGTTTGTAAATATAGTAAGTTAACCTTATACAACTTGAACTTGTTATAGAAATAGAATTGAGGGGTTATAGTTATGGGTGCTGTTAGTACATTGGCAATTTACTGAAGGACCAGAGGGGGGAGGGGAGATTACTGCTACATGTACTATATAATAGAAATAGAAACTGGATATGACTGATTGGATTTGTTGCAGAAGAAAACTAAATAAGATAATATTGGAAGATCTAATCGGAATTCCTTACTGTTTTGTATGTGCTAGTTCTAATTGTTTAACAGTCTGGCCTCAATCAAATCGTTCAACACAAACATAATAGAGCAGATCATACTAAGAGTCCTTTTCGGCTAGGATAAGATTGAGAGGAATACATCATTGATTGGTTCAGTAATTGGTCAACTACTTATAGCAACTGAATACTAGCCTACAATAATAGTAGAGCTCCACTCCCCCGCTAATCCGGTACATATGTAGGAAAGCAAGCACATCAACCTCAATACTATAGAATGCCTGGGCATGCCAGTGGTCGAATTCAAACCATCCCACTGCCCTAAGAATCCACAACGCCTTACCCCCATATCATACTGGGAATTTGAATTTACAGAGAAACTGGAACCTGCTCACAACTGGCAACCTCCACAACCTTGTCCTATAGTCCCTTCTTTCTCTTGAAGACAGGAAGAGATATGGTAGTTAGACAAAAGTCTGGGTAAGATGGAGTTTCTCTGCTCCAATCGGTTGGGTCCCAAGAGTAGGCCACCATCTGCCCGATTCCCCGCTGCATAGCGCCATAATTCCTAGTAAAGAGGAATTCTGTTCTATCAAGACTTCCGTCTGTTGTAAACCATAAGCTGCTGCTCGGCATACTTTCACAATCGGTTTTTTTATTATAGTCTCAGGGAGCGCGTTCGGGTCCCTGGCACACTTCGGCCCTGGGCGTAGTTTGGCTCCATAGGAAAGCACTGTGGCAGCGGGAATGTCCGAGTCTATGGACAGTAGGAGTCTGCTTTTCTTTGTTAGCATGTGTCATAGCCAGGGTAAGGGAAGGCATATGAGCAATAGAGTAGACATGTGTGGCAATCCATGAAAGGAGAGAAGGACTTAGTTTGTTGACATATACTCCTGTTTCTACTGTTAGTGAGTTGAGCGAGAGAAAGTGGAAGCTGAAGTAAGGAGTATTTTTCCCACTCCTGAGTTGCGCGATCGTTTGGTGTGTTGTATTATGGCGTTTCATTTTCGTTATCGGTATCGTTTCGGTGATCCCACGTTTAATACTGTCTTGTAACTACATGTGTGCCACCTAAGGAGTCCACCAAGACCAGCTACACGCCCCACCCATTAGGAGTGAGAGGTCACGGCTAACTTACTAACAGGTTCCGTGTAAGTGGCAGCGCGCTCTCCCAGAACCGTTCTCAGGATTTGGCAACGCAAGCAGCTAGAGAGGGCTAGCTCGTTGTCTAGTAGTTCACCCTCCATAATCAAGGGTGGTGGGGATTCAATAGGTCCCACGGGAATTGCTCCTTGGAAGCCGGAAAGGTTAAATTCGAGGATCAGATCCGGGTTGGTGTTGGAGTTTGAGAAGAGACCAGATACTAGTTAGGAGGGAAATTCTGTGGAAAACACAGATGTTGGGAGGGAGGAGGAGTAAGTTAGGTCAGTAGACAAAGTCTGCACTTGATTGAATAAGCAGTGTTCTCGGTGGGGTTGTCCGCCCGTATTATGGCTGGACGAGGACTGACGACGTTTTGTCGTCCCGTCCTGTCCTCTAGGCAATGTTCCCGGCGATTGGTTATGGTGGATGCCGGGCCCCACAGTCTCCCACTATATCCTCGTTAGTGTCTCAGTTTTTTTGTTTTATTTTCTGACTAACATAAAAAGTACCAAGACGAATATTCTCTCTCTCTCCGATGCTGTTTTTACACAAAAATAGACATTTTCCAGCAGACAACTTTCAACACCGCATATATGATGACACCTCAAATTTTTTCATAAGCTAGGGAATGACTATCTAATTCCCACCTCTACATGTATAAGTATAAGGGATCAAAACCGTCTTCATTGTTAATCATTGCATCGGCCGATGTGGAAGTGACCTCAATTTTTGTGTGGGGCTCCGCGCGGAAAGGTACATCGCAACCGATACTAAATACTTAAACAACCTTTTCTCAATCACTTTATAGTATGTAAGGGTTCTGTAATGTTTTCCACGCCATCTATGGGCTTGGTAATGAATGGACAAATTTCCACTGATTCTCATAAACATTGCCAGTGCGCAACAGGAGAGGGTGGGGAAGATGGGCGCTTTTGGTGTAAAAAGGGCACCGGACAAAGATATTTGTCCTAATACTGTAGAATATAAAGATGGGATAATATAGTTGGAAACTAGGTTCTGCAGATAATAACGGCACCATGGAATACCAATCATGTTCGGAGAATGTGAGATTTAGGACAGGGTAAGCGTGAAAATAGAAGGAAAAGGAAACCAAGATCACAAATCGGTTGGAGGTGGGGAAACTGTAGTAATACTCAGTTGGGGGGAGGGGGGCATGGCGAATAAATAGTAACTTAAATCAGGATGGAAAGAATTCAACAATCAGACATGTCGAAGCGAAGAAAGAATAGGTGGAAGTAACATATAGAGCGGGTGGATATGAATGGCATAGCATATGTTAATGTATGGAGAACCCGAGAAAAAAATGCTTCTGGAACGAGGTCCACCGGAATATAATTCGAGTACTTTAAGCGTATCTTGCATCCTGTTAACATCTGAATTCACCCCTCCATATACTACGCCTGTAGTCCCCTGTGGTCCGCCGGCTATCCTGCTAGTACCCTGGCTAATAATGTCTCAGGTTGTCGGGCCCGTGGTCCCCCCACAAACAGCCGTCTTTGAATATGAAGGACGAGGACTGGGTACCTTATGCCGTCCCGTCAAGTCTAGGGCTCTTGGTAGTCCATCCTTTCCGGCCCTACTGGCCCCCCGGACGGTTGGGAGCACTGCGGGCTAAGAATATTCCACTATTGCAACCGCCTAGTTCCGGGAGCGATAAGCCTCAGTAAAGTCCAATCTGGGGTGGATGACGGGGACGGAAACCCATCTCCTCCAGTAGATCTTCCGAGACAAATATCTGGAAAAACAGATTCCGTAATACCTTCCATTGGGAAAATTGCTCTTCTCTCAACTTCAGTGCTCCATGGAATGAAGGTTGCTGCCGGGTTTCTCTCGGGCATGGTATGTCGAATATTCCACCAACTCTAGAGGACCTGCTTAGGCATTTGCGAATTTCTGCTTAACCTGGTGGTTTCCGCGGTAGGATTGCTTCACTGGAAAACACTGCTAGCCTCCACCGGAGGAAATGAAAGATCGTTCGTGCCTTTCCACCTCAGGTACCACAATCCACACTCTGCTCTCACCATGGTACTGCAGTAAATGGGTTAAGGTAATTCGGTAAAATGCAAAATTATGCTCTGAGGTATTGGGCGTGCGGGGGCGTTCAGTATCTTGATAGCGGCTGACGGGCGCCCGGGATGGCGTGGCATGAGTGGCGTGATTTATGGGGATGTGGCTCACGACCGGGATACGGCTCACCAATGGCGACCGATAGAAAATCAAATACATCTTTGATTATCTCTGAATAATTGTGAGACCATCTTGAAATCTTATGAGTATGTGCTTTGGAATATGGAGAATTGAAATATGTAAATTGTGTTTCATCATTATGAATTGATTCTCTGGGAGGAGTTTTCAAGATTGCTTCTTTGAAACAAAGTATGTAGAGTTTGCTAGTGTATAAAAATTGAGAAACATATAAGAAATGCCTTTTGAGCAGATTAAGAGATTCAATAAGTCTTGTAAGCTCATGGCCAATAGTTATCTACTAGATTTATTACCAATTGTTAATGTTTTGATACCTGATAGGAACCAACAGAAAATAAAGAAAACTACATACAAAATTAGTATGTTTGACTACAGGATAACTTGCTACTATAATAACCAATGAATTTGAGTTTTTACATCCTACTGTATAGTTGTTACTTGAGTAAGTATAGCTAATTTGAAGTTCAGTAAATATGTTTTCCATATTCTGTGCCTTTCTGATTAAAATGAGCTATAAATTGTCTAAAACCTTATAAATAGTTTTTCAAGGATTGAGTAAGATGATTTATATGCATATTTGATCAGAATATCCTAATTATCTTAATTATTCTAAGAGTTATCATATTAATTATAATCAAGATATTCTCAGTGCTGATATGATTTCAAGGTGCTCTCACAATTATTCATAGAGGCATGATAGTCAAAGATGCATTTGATTTTCCACCCGTTGCCATGTGTCAGCCGCATCCCGGTCGTGAGTCACATCCCCACAAATCAAGTTAGTGTCCGCCCCTAATCAGGTATCGGCGACAGTGGTGCTGGATAAGCGTTGGTAGTTACTTTATTAGCGCGCTGCCCGGTAAACATCATCAATTATTCAAAAAAAAAAAAAATCAATATGCAGTGGTCGCCATCCACTTTCTTGTTAAATCTCGGGTGTCTTAGTAGCTAGCTACAGGAAAATCTGCGGTATGCCCCCTAAACTATGGCTTTAAAACCCTGCAAGGTTGGATACCCACCCCTGTCTAATGCTCTTCGATCCTACGTCCCTCTGGTATGGAACTAACACCACGTCCTCCCCCAAAATAAGAAGGGAAGGCAGGGGAGGAAAACCCCATCAATAGCTACCATCAACAGAGGAAAAAATGTAAACACAACCATCCCAGTTTTTATATGACCCAACCTCTGAATCGAGTATGAGGGTTTAGCGGACAATCAAAGGTTCTTTGTCTGGTCGTGAGGGAGGTAAAGCCCGGGTGCCCTGGCTCCCGGGGGACTGTATCAACTGACCGGATAGGAGCTTTGGTCGGGTAGGAGGTTGTTAATGGGTCTGACGGGGGTGGTTCTTGTCAACCGGAGATAGTGTCACCCACCACACTAGCGCAGGCAAGAGCGCCACTAAGGATGGAGGTGAGGGGGTAGCAGTGGGTGCTATCCTTGGTCTCTTTATCCCACCGGGTGCCATCCCAGGGCACATACGAAGCTCCAAGTCCAGTAGCCAGGCCGATCGTGAAATAGAAAGGTTTGGAAGCGGGGTCCGGAAGGTAGTGGGGGCGGAGCTTGATGCGCCGACTGCTGAGATGTACTGTGTTGCTCTTGTACTGGCATACGGTAGGGGACGGCGCATAACTAAAACTCCTGTGCCAGCTATAGGCCTGAGAGGCATTGCTCAAAGAGAATCTTTATTCCCTTTTCTATCCGCTGGCTTTGAGCAAACTTATAGATCAGGTACTTGGCCTCTAGTTCAATGCATGACAGGAGAAAGCTCTCTTCAGGGACTTTTTGAGCAATTGGGGGACTTGTGTTTTCAGACAAGGCAGTAGCAGCGTATCTGTAATTATGGAAGACATCAAGAGCGCCACCACTTGTTCGCATCACTTTTTAATAATTTCCTGTCCAAGACGAAATCTATTCATACCCTCACGAACGCCCTGGTCATCCTCAGACCCCAAAAGCTCCGTCCGTACCCACTCAGAATGATCCATGCCACCGACCTAGTCCTGAACCATAGGGTTGATGCAGATCGTCTCCTGAAACCTCCAAATCCCAAGCTAAATTCCCGACCGGTCTGGCTGCTTTGGTGGCGGCAGGGGGAGGTTTTGATACCGCAGGGGGGGGACCCAACGGTTATCCTCGCCCATAGCTCTCGTTGTAATTGGTGATGGTGGGGGACCCCGGCAACTCCATCGTTGCCCTAGAATACGAGATTGTGGAAGTCATCGGCGTGGGGCCTAGAGAGCTGAGGCTAAAGCTCCGGTAATACCAGCAGTTGCCCTCCGTTTGAGGGTATATGCTGAGGCTTGTTCTGTTAGGAATTTGGTTCATAGAAAGTGAGATCTGAAGGAGAATGCGGACAGTGTGCTTGTGAAACCCGAATAATTCACCCTGTTCGCATAGGGTCCTTGAACACCACCGGGGTGGGTATTGCCTGGATCCTCCTCTGCGTCCTGATCAAAATGCACTACTGGGACATCTTTGCCAAAACTAATAGCTTTGAATCCAGGCCGAGAGAAGCCAACAAGCAGTAAATTTTCAACACGAATGAACAAAACCAACCTCCTAGGGATAGCAAAGTCCTTCCTGAATATAGCGCTGTACGAGCAACCGCTCTTCTACCAGGTGCTGTCGGAGCACTAATGTGGGGGAATGAGGAAGGTGGATATCCTACAGTTTGATTGGTACGAGTGGGGTGGACAGGTTTGGCTTGCCAACATTGGGGAGCATAAGACTCTTGTTCGCGCCTCGTGCAGTGTTTCGGGAGTAGAAATAAAAGATGGTCAGGATCTGTGCTAGGGGAATGGTGTCGATACCTGGAGGCGTAATCGCAATCCAGCTGTTTGAATATGGGGGGAGTGTGATGACATCTTGGTTGATTGATTCGATAGCGGCGTTTAGCAAACTTGCTGTAGCCGTGGGGGGTGGGTTCTGAGGAGGGTGTCAGTGTTTATTTTTGTGTGCTGCTTCCGATAATTTGCTGAGATCATGGACTTGTTCATCTGTATAACAACCGAAACCACCACTGTGCGTGGGTCGTCAGACTTGGAAATCCTAAAACTTGGAATCTCCCTGGACCATTGGCCTGTTATGGGCAACAAGCGTAAATGCCATCATTGACATCACTAGCATCGATCAATAGCTGCCCGGCGGCAATGGGAAAATGTAATAGAAGTAGACATGGGGAAAAATAACAATATGTAACAGGAAGGAAGTGCCCAAGTAATCCAAAGAGCGAAGGGATACGAAACTTGCGGAGACAGTAGATCCACCGGTGGTACAAATGTGATACTTGTGAACCCAATTCCTGCCCACATTAGTTGTAGCATGATCGTTCGTGTTGAAGCTTCTTCTCCGGCACCGAGAATATTTTACCTCTCTAGGTTATTCGCTAAGGAGAGGGTACATAGTAGGCCCCGAAGCCTGGTCTCAAGTTGATTCCTTCTTCATGGGGTGGATGAAAAGTATGTGGGTTGTCTTGCAGGGTCGGTAGAAGTAGTTTGGAGTGGGGGGGTACTTTGGAGCTCTTGAGATTCAAGAAGCTCCAGTATTCAAGATGCTTAAACCTCCCCACAGCGGGCAAGGAGGCATTTGGCCTCTGGGGGGAGTGTGGCCTGTAGTTTGGTGACTCTGGCAGCAAGCACTTCAACCTCCCCACCATTCAAGAGAAATTTGGACCTTGAATACCCCACTTGGGGCTCATCCCAAGGTCTATTTAAGGTCCAGAATTTCCTCCCCTGACCACTTCCCCTCTCCTCACCACCTTCTATCGTTACAAAAAAACACCACAAATCCTCACCACTCATTTTCTTCAAAACAGGATCCGTACATCTTTTGCAAACAATCATGCCTCTTCACCCTTCGAATACTGAGGACATGTTCCACACTGCCGAGGATATCCTCCAGCCCACTCAGGCCCGTGAGAGATTCCGCGAACACTTTCTTGTGTCAGTATTACCCTCGCCCCATACTATATTCATGTTTTGAGTTTTTACTAATTTTGCATAGTCCTATCGAGACTCACGACCAGAAATGGGTTGACCTCTGGGAAGGCGGTGAATTCCTCCCGTGGGATAAGGGAACGGCCAGTCCTGCTCTTGTCGATCTCTTGAACCAGCAGAAGGAGAACCCGATTTTTGTGGCTCATAACCACAAGTCTGGTCCTAAAACTGCTCTTGTTCCGGTATCCCCTCTCTTTTCTTACCCCCCATTCTATTAGTACTGACCATTATCAGGGTTGCGGCCGTGGTTACGATGTCTTGCTTCTTGCTCAACACGGTTATCACGCTGTTGGCGTTGACATTTCTGCCAAGGCAATTGACGACGCTCAAGCCTGGATTGATAACGAAATCCAGAGGTTGAAAGCTGTGGGGGGGCCGCTCCCTACCGGACAGATTGACTTGATCTCTGGGGATTTCTTCAAGGACGATTGGGTCGCTCAAGTTGGCATTGACGCGAATGGTGGATTCGATGTGATCTACGATTACGCTGTGAGTCTCTAATCCGGAAACCATTTGAAGCTGACCTGAGTGGGATGCAAAAACTAACACATTTTGATAGTTCTTGGTTGCTCTTAATCCAGCCCTTCGCACCAACGTCGCTGCTCGCATGCACCAACTCTTGGCTCCGGGCCAAGGTGTACTTATCGCGCTGGAGTATCCCCTCTTCCGCCCTGTCGAGACCGGTGGTCCCCCTCACGGAATCAGATCCTCTGACTACGACGGGCTCTTTGGTGGAAAGTTTCTCAAGGCATTGCACTACATGCCTGAGAGAACCCACAAGGTCGGAGAAGGGTCTGACATGGTTAGCGTCTGGGTCAAGCAAATTCCCCCTAAATATAGCAAAATGTAGAAATCAGTCTTGCTTCTGTAGTGGGGGTTTGATCTAGACCTTGATTACATAGAAATGAAAATTCTTTATATTTTTTTATAATTCGGCCTGTGTGCTCTGATATGATGTGATTCGTGACTTGTACTTCGGTAGTGAGGAGAACTGCCTTTACAGAGGCGAAGGAGAAACAGAAATGCGAAGCAGTGACCTCTGAGCCTGCCCAGTCTCATAGGTGCTGGTTGATACACCACGCGTCACGCGTCCTGTGTAGAGTAATGATGTCTGTTCTCTCGCGCAGTCTTCTCAGCAGTATCTGCGCCAGACGACTGCTTGCGACTAAAGCCAGTGTTTGCCACACGGTAGCCCATCTTCTCTACCAGTGGGGCGAGCACAGAACACGAATTGCGAATAGTGGGGTGCCGTCCTGACGGAAAGATTTGCTTGACTTTTGGTAAAAGGGCGGGGAAGGCGACTACGCTTAAAATCGTAAGGCCTGATAATGCGGGGCCCCGCAGACAAGGGTGGGAAACGGCTTGAGCAATCTGTGGAGCTTGTCGCCGCCCTCGGGGGGGGGGTGGGCTGGAAAGGCACCTTCGCTACCATTGTTAAGCATGGTCGTTTTTCGCTCGTGGCTTCTCACGAGATACATGCCTGTGGACCAATTTCTAACTCAATACGATTCGCGCTGCCAAAGGACGCGCATAACGTAGCCTTGATTTTACATGAACCAACATACTCGAAGGAATCCTTACATAAAAAATGGAGAAATGGGGAAGGAGAGCCAGAAAAACAAAAGCACTCACCTCTATGCCCATATCGCCATCCACATAACTCAGTTGCCCTCTGCCTCCCCCTCGCCCAGCTGTGGTGTCTCTAATTCGTCAAAGTTTTCAGATCTCACATTTCTCCGTTCCTCCTTAGGTTCCCGCAAGCTCTCGCTGCCCCCCGTGGGTGCTGGGAGCAAAACTGATGTCTGGTACCGCCGGCTGGCGTTTTTGCTAACATGCTGCCCACAAACACAGGAGCACCAGGAGAACTGTAGATCCTACTCCTATCTAACATCCTTACCCTCCTCAGAATGGGGGGGTAGGCATCTGGATGCTGGCGGCTCTCTCTGAAATTGTGACCCACTAAATCCATTACAAAACCCACAGCTACCGGAGAGCTTCTGGATCTCTGGCGTTTTCGTCAAAGGACAAACTCTTTAACTAGAGGTTGGAGGGAAGAGGGAATTACGTGGCTCAAGTAGGACCACCACTGACGAGCCGAGTAGTCCGTTTTTGACAAAAACTGGGCGTATCATTTAGAAGGAAACCACAGGAAAGCAGAAAGCTAGGCGTACCCCCCGGTGTACCTGCTAAGATGGGAACAAACCCCATTTAAAGTGCTGTTATACTGGAAGCAAGTGTTGGCACCTATGATGCCAACAAGGGATGTAAGTTTTGGGGTTAACATCATCCGGGGCGCCCTTGTGATGGGATCCTGGGGGGGCCTCCTGAAGCTGACTCCCTCGGCCAGCCCCAATTTGAGCTTAGTCTTGGTTGGGAGTCACCTGGCTAGAGGGGTGTAGTGAGTTGGAGGAGCAGGGGAGTATTGTCTGCGGGGAAGTAGCCTCCCTTAGGTCGATGTCTGCGGGAAGGCAGAATAATTCTCCCGGATTTCCACTCGGCGGGTCGCTGCAGGTACCACATGTTCATGGGTTAGTTGGACACCGGTGGAGGAATCAAGAAGGATAAGGAAAGAAAGATACATCGAGTTCAAGTCATCTCCTGTCTTTTTTCCCCACTCTAAAGAGGTATTTTCATTTGAGCCACTAGGGGTTCCGAACCGCTCCCTCCCTAGGTATGGCCACAGGTTCTTCCATGACCTCGGTCTCACACCAGTTTGTACTTTCCATGGTGTTGATCAGGTCTTCCAAGTTTAGAAGAAGGGGACCCAGTGAAGTAGGATGTGAAGCGACAAAGGTAAAATTGAGGCTTAATCCTTTGCTTTGGAGATTTCAGCCAGCTCTCTCTCTCTTAATGGTTACTCTACCCCTCTCCCGCACCACCAAATTAGCCTATTCGACACCACCCCCGGGCCTCGTCGCATTCTTCTCACAAATCTCAATTCTGCAGGTTATTTTCTTGAATCCTTAACCCAACCCCCCGACAAACCCTCTCCAAGTCTTGGACCCCTCATGCGAACGACATCCTGCCTCTCTGAGATCCCGCCAAAGCTGCACCTGAAGCTTTTCTCCACTCCCCCGTGGCCCTCAACACCCTACCTAAATATACGCCGGGGCGAGAACACAGTCTACTCAGTACTTCCTTCAGCGCCACCACAGCCCTGATGCATCACAGTCTCTCAGATAGGCTTCCTGGCCACAGCGGATGTCTCACCAACCATCCTACCGCCCTACCGAGTGCATCTAGAACTGGTCGCAAGGGACCAAAGTTATCTGTCCTACTGAACTTCCAGGCGGCGAAAGAATTCAGAGACAGTAGCCTGTTCTTTGTTCATACAGGTATCGTTTAATACTCTGGGAGCCAGGGCTAAAGCAGGTTACGCGCCTAGCAAGCGGTAGAGCTGGGCTTGGAGCGAAGGAGGGGTTGAAATATAGGAGCAAGAGGAGGAAATGCCGGGTAGATATACCAACGTTAGTATCGCCCAGGGGTAGTAATCGGGATCTGAGTTTGTGGGGATTCCAATGTTCTAATCGCTCGCCATGGGAGATCCGTTGACGCACTTTTCCACAGCAAACCGAAAGCCGGGGCGGTAATCATTGGTGAAGGCTGGCCAAGATTTTCCCGAGATGGCAACATCAACAAATCACTGGTTGGTCGCCCACCTCCAAAACCAAGGATTGCGGGGTCCTCAGAAATAAGCTCCACATAAGGCCGTCAACTCCAGCACAGGGGGGGTGGATGGTAAATGAGGCGAACTCACCCTCCATCCGTTGCAACCTTGCGGAAGAGCTTCTCCCCTTGTCACACAAGACATGACTACCCGGGATTGGCTTCATTGCGCGTTCTCGTCTCACCGCACCTGTGACTGGCAATACTGACTGTTTTCTGTAGTAAAGCATACAGTTGGAGCTCTCCGCAGTGTCGTGGGCCTGCCTGGACGGGAGATTCTCGGACACTACCCAAACCCGTAGGAGCCGTCCTCTTCCCCACTGTTCAGCCAAAAGCCCACAACAAAAGACCCTCGCCAGGACCGGGAAGATCGCTGCTCGCGTTGTGACCCAGCCCCACCGCGAGAGACCCACTCTCCGCTCACCAATACCCCATGTCATTGGACAGGTTGTTTCGTGCACTGCCCGGTTGCGACTAAAGCACCTCCAAGCGTTTCGGAAGGAGGGAAGGTGCGGGAGGGAGTCAGGGTGGGATCAACAAATATCCCCTCCTCTGCCGAAGGCACGGGAGGATGTTTCCAACTAGATTTCTGTATGGCTAGGATACCAGTTTTGTTGGGCTGAAGGCCCAAGGCCTGAAATGAAAGGAGCCAATCACTTCATACTCCCTTGTAATCCAGAGAGCAAAATAGTTAGCGCAATACTAGAGTGATTCGACCCCTACAGGACCAAGTACTATTGCCCGTGGTCCTGAAAGAAACGAGCACTAGTGTAGTGTACGGGCACTCGCATGGAACCGCACAAGTGTTCGACCCAACCTCCGATTTCTACAGTTCTCTTTATCCCATTTCTCGGCTTTCCATTCAGGAAGATTGGAATGTGATTCAACACCGCAGGCACACATAAAACTCTCAACACCTTGCCCTGCGAACCTTCTTGGAGTTTTGCAAGTGCCTCAGAATGGCCTTCTTGGTGAGAGAAGTTACTATACCAAGAACCCTACGGTTGTCACGCAATCAAAATGGCATCATTCGACCCCGGGGACTGTTGCCGGAAAACCCAAGGTCGGCCGAATACACGAGTATGATGATAGTGGGGGATTCTATTTGAGGCTTGCTCTATTAGTCTACGGTTGGGTGTGTTTGGGGGGTTTTCTTGAGGAATGAGCTCATTTCGACAGTGCCGCAGAAACACCAAATTGCCCCAACTGGTAAGGCCTCCTCCCTCCCCCCGAGAATCACCCCCAGTTTAACTTCCTTGAGATGAAGAGTCGCGGAGACTGGGCGATGTGTTAACCCGTAGCGAAGCCATTCCGGGGATATCGGCTACCATACCCATAACATCATACAAATACGGGGAACCGTCAGAAAAGCTTCGTGGTTAAGGGACTGATGAAAACAGCCGCCAGATTGTATCCCCTACTGTATTTCTAGAGTGCCCATGCGTAGTCCAAGTTAGTGGCGACAGGACTGGTTATTTTCAAGCCCGGGCGAACGTCTGCACATTGCGGGGCGGCGATTGTGGTTTCGGGAAATCGAGCGCCGGCGCTTGGTCGCGCAAGCTCTGGCTTAATACGGCGCTTTTGCCCATTTTGGTGGTTGGGGTTCCATTCTTCCTTGCCTGCGTTTACCTGCCTATCCAGCGTGTGGCGGTCTTGATGGCGGGGGGGGGTCCGCTCTCAATGTGTGGGAAAGGAGGAAAAAAAGATTACACCGAGGTGCGAGGAGGAGGCTGCTATCTTATCGGTGGGTATGGATGTACCCTCGGCGCCTTCCAGGATGGCACCATAAAGATATGAAGATTGGGCAACGGAGCCCTGGCTGGCATCTCTAGAGGTTGCCTGGGGGAAGGGAGAACCTAAGACTCACTGACATGCCCGGTGGCACGGAGTGAAGCGGCCGGTTCCCTGACGTGATTCCCGGGACTCTTGAAGAATGGGGTTGTATAATTTGGGATTTGGTCCCAGGGCGTGGGTTTCCTGATGCGGTATATCATGGAGAGAATGGCATAGTTTGTTGGAATGGGTGGAACGTTTTGGGAGGGGGAGGGCGGTTGGCAGTTTTGAGCCTGCGCAGCCGTTATAATACAGTGAACCTCTTGGGAAGGCTTTGGGGGAAATATGCAGCGAGGGAGCGGGTACTCCTCGCGAAAGGGAAATTACCCAAGAGGGAGGCGAGTTGGGTATGTGCGGGGATGAGTGATACAGCATGATGCGTTACAAATTTGACAGTTAGGTTGGTGGGATGGGGATAGGAAGTAAAGAGGGCATGGGATGGCGAGTGGAAGGGGCGCTCCGCCGGAGCTCACAGGGGAGGCCACTCCCTCAGGATGTCTGGGGTCTAGTGAGCTATGTAATAATTAATCTGAGGAGTCATCCGGGGGTCACGAAGGATACAGCTGCAGTGCTAAAGAATACTCCAAAAAACCCATCATCCAGAGTCGCTTCTGGCCCTGTGAATGGAACTCTACGATATGCCGCCCGTCTACCTCCTTGAATCCGAACCGCATGTCCCTCTATTACGGCACTTCAATACAGGAAGTAAGCTACACTTTTAAGTGAGGCATCCATCCACGACTGCGCCCGACCCAGCTGGGCGCGATCCAAAAAACCCTTGGTGAGGGGGTAATGGGATTGGGTTACGGTGGTTCTTCGGCTCCTGGAATTCCCTGGTGCATAACTTGCCAGAGGTCTCACTGCGATGGAAAAAAAAAAAGTCACGGCACGGCGGGCAGAATCTTTTGGAGATGCAGTTTCCTCGGGGGTCGATCACCATCACTGTTCGATGCCGAACCGCTTGCATTGGACAGAATCAGCCCTTGGGTATCCAGAAGACCTCTATCTCGCATTAAGGCTTGGGCCGGTGGTCGATGGTTGGTGGGGAGGTATTGAGGCAAGGCATTAAGCGGATAGTTATATACCGGGGGTACAGTACACAATATGCAGAAAAAGGAGTTGGGGTGGAGGGGTTGAATTGGTAACGCTGTTATTGGCAATTCTTCCTAAAAATCTCCGCTCCTCTGCTGGGTGATCGTGGAGGTCCAGCTTTGATTACTATATTAAAAGAGAGCAAATGTCTAGGCAAAGTGCGGACCTAAACACGACTAGTAAGTGAGGTTCCAATAACAGCTACTATCATACCATTCGGCTTTATCCCTATTGGAGCCCTTTATTTACACCATTCTCCACTTTTCCAAGCCTCTCCTGTGTTACTCTCAGGCGGGGTAGGAAGCAATCATTCGGCCCCCCGGAACCACCGGTGAGGGAAAGGTATGAATCGGGAAGGGGGTGGGTTGCCGGAGGTGGTTTCGCAGGTTCCTTTCGCTTTCAAGGAAACAAACTGCATCATACTCGCATGATCTTTCAAGAGACCCGGAGTCGTTTTTCATTGCAATTCCCATCACTGGACTGTCCGCGCAGGCTCTATACTATGAGTTGCTGCTTTCGCACGGCCTGTGAGTCGGCTCCTGGGTCTTGGTGATGTGAGCTGGAAGAATTGAGGACTATCATACCTGGCAACGTAAGCATAGTATTGTAGAACGGAATAGAGGAGTAAGTCGGGTGTTGATAGGGGATAAAATGTAGGAGGGAAATAGTAGGCCATACATAAAGCTAGTGGGCAGTTTAATTTTGTGCTAGATGCCCGCAATCGTTTGAGGCATCATCCTTCAAAGGTCGAGTCGATTTTCAAAATTTCGTTGCGGTGTTCCCGTATCGTTAGGGGTATGATGACAATCTAATTATTGACACCAGTACAGTAGCAGAGCGAGGATGAAAAACCATTCCACTTGAATTCAACAACCGGCGGAAAAAGCATACGGCTAATCTAAAAACCCCAGCTCCCGAGGTTTCGGGAGGGCAAACCTTTCTCCAAGGGGGGCTTTTTTGTGCACACTTGGTTCATTCATCTATAAGAGCTCTTCCCCAAGGGTCTCGAATCAACCCACCAACAATACTGCTGGACCCCATTTCCCAGAATTTCAACACGATAACAAGGAAAAATATTCGGAATGGCTTCAACCCCCTTTCAGTCCGCCGAAATGGCAAAAGTTCGCGTGGCCACCGATGCTTTCGGCGTTGCTTCTCCTGCGGCCTGGGTCGCCCCAAGTGGCACCCAGGGACACTACGTCCAAGTTCCCCGATTCGGTGAGCAGGCTACATCCACCTTGGCTGCCATGGGTCTGTCCCTGCCCTCCTTTCCGGATCTCACGCCATGCAAGATGTGCCTGGCTCTTGGCAGAAGCTACTAACGGGTTAGTAGCCACCGCCGAGGACATCTGCTCTGATATCCGCACGGCCACCAAGTCTGGTGGTAAGCGCCAAACCCGCAATAACCGGAGGAAAACCCGTAAGAAGCACACTGTCGCAAATACCAATCGTGTCTGCGCCCGCAAGACGAGTAGAAAACGCAAGAAAAAATCTGCAACAGCAGCCACCTCCCCGGATGTCACGAAATCGCGCTCTAGCTCGGGAGCGCGGTCCCACTCGAATAAAGTCAAGAAGAATAAGTGGCGGCAGAGGAGAGTAAGGAAAGCTGAGGAACGCAAGCAGCAGTTGAAGAGCTGGATCGATTCCGAGAAGAAGAGGAAGGGGGAAGAGGCGGCGGTTGATGGTTTGGTCGGGTTGCTGGAGGGGTTCTGGATTGGTGCGGGTGAGAAGTCCCAGGAAGGTTGGATGGTTGAGGATGGGCGGGAGGGAATGGATATGGACACTGATGGAATTGTGGTTATGTCTGAGGGTGATGACGAGATTTTGTAGGTGGCTTTGTTTCTTCCGGCGTTTTTGTTCGGGTTGAAGCGGGAGGAGAGATGCATCCTGTACCGTCTGTTCCACGATCCATAAGATGTTTTTCCATGTATCCTGGGGAGTGTTAGTGAAAAGTCTACATCTATTTCCTCTGCAGATGCGAATCAATAATGAAATAAAAGCGCGGCAGGGGAAAAAGGGCCCCGCCTCTATTTCAGTGAATCAAATGGATTATTTCAATCGGGTAGTAAGTAGTGAACAGGGGAGTTTCGGTGGTCGCAGCCAGCCCTTATTTGTTTCAAATGAAAGCAATACCGTAGTTCTATCACGATATCTCACAAATGCCAGAGCAATTTCCCGTCCCAATGACTACCTATGCGACGCCATATCTCGGCATTGTTACATTTCATCCTTTCTCCTTTTTTTTATCTTTATTGCCCCAAATAAGATCCGAGATGATCTTGTAAGAGCAGTGCCATAGGACATAACGAAAGCAAAGCAAAGAAACTGACGGAGTGCATAGGTAACACAATGCTTTCGGGAGGATTGAGCAAGGGAGGGGGGGGTATTCGTGAGCCCCGAGGGAAATATTTACTTCGCAGCTAGTCTCTGGTTCGTATTCTCGAGTTGTTTCCTGAAACAACTGAATTCCTGCACAGGACCTTCTGCTGTGATGACATGTGTATGGCTAGAGATATTATTGCAATATTACCCTAGATCCCTCAAAGCAACAGCGAGCGATGATAAGCCGTTGCAGTTGATATAACACCCCAAGACAACCTCCCGACTATGATGTTCCGAGAGCCCCCCCCCCACCTTGGAAAAGCCCTAATGCCAAAGGATTTCGAAAAGCAAAATTTCCCAAGAGGGTTTATCTTCCTCTGCTCCTTCTTCTATAAAAGGCCCCCCTCTTCCCACATTTTCCTCACCAACCATCCAGGACCATCCCCAAAGATCCCCCTCGAACAAAACAACAAACCAACACACCGAACAAAAAAAAACTGAAACGAAACCTTCAAAATGGCCGACAACCACGTCATCACCAATCACTTCAACACCGTTTCTCCCGCCGTCTGGGTCTCCGGGAACAACACTGGGAGCACTTACGGGAAGCCTCGTAGGATCGACGAGGATACCTTAGTCGCCTTGTACTCCATGGGTGTGTCCTAAACACCTCTTTCCCGCTCTCACACCCAGCCAGTCAGGCCTGGCGCTCCTCAAAAGCCAGTAGCTAACAAACTCCACAGCTTCCTCCAAGGCTAGTCGTGTCAACCTCCGCAGGGCCGCTCTAGCCGCCCGTGGCGAGCGTGAGAACCGCAAGAACCCAACCGAGCGTTCAGGCGCCAACACCTCCTCCGCCCGCTGCCCCCATAAAAAAATGAACAGGAAGGATCAAATTACCGCCATCGTCGCCGGTCGTATCGCTAAATCTGCCTTTTACTTTGGAGGATACCCTCTCGTCGAGAATATGCATAGGCGTAGGGAGTTGCGCCAGAAGAACGAGAAGGAGTTCATCAAGAATCAGAAGATGTTCGCGCGCTGGTTGGACTCGGAGTACGATAGAAAGGGGAAGGAACCGGTCGATGGGTTGGTAGGATTGATGGACGGGTTCGGGTTGGCTGGTAGTGCTGGTGAAAAGGTGCAAGACAAGATGGAGATTGATGTGAGTGGATTGGAGAAGAAAATGGCCAGGTTGGATGTTATCCAAGAGGACGATGAGGAGATCATGTAGGCTGTTATGGCCGGGGACCTTGTCCAAGTTTGAAAGGGGGGACACATCATGTTCTGCCCCATGATCCGTGAGAAGCTTTTCCATGTATCTTGGAGGGTGTTTGAGAAGAAATCTACATGTATTCACAGGACGGATGTGGGTTAAAAAAAAAAACTAAAATAAGGGGCTGGGGGTAGCTTTTGTCAGGTAAATAAATACATAAATATTATTTTCAACAAAGTCTCTTAAAACAGTGAAGTACTCAAGCCTTCTAGGGATCCAAACGGATGTGCGGTGGACTATCTAGTGTGAGGTTTTCGGTTAGCCCAGAGAAAGAAACAAGGACACCTATGGCCTCACAAACACGCCTTATAAGCCTCCCCACACTTCATGGCTTTACTTAGTTTAGTTAAGTCAGGGACCCAAGGATAACGTCCTGTTGCCGGCTATGTTATCATATGGGCAGTAACCAACCCTTCCAGATGTCCAGCAACACCAAGCGATAAGCCTGGATAACACTTTGTGGACCAGCCACACGAAGCGCATAGCACGGACCGATCTGCCATTCCCACTTCTCAATAGTTACGGAATACCCAATGTGCGGTTGCACTGGGGCATCTCGGAGACCAGGGAAGATCGACTACGTCGAGGGCATGTTAACAAGCCGCGATATGCTCGCTTGTTTCTTTAGTTTACCGGTCCATACAGCGGAACATCACTGTGAATACTTGGATATCTTGGGGCACTAGGGGGTGTCGGCCGCTGCCTATAGCGGATCAAAGCTACTACTTCCAGGAATTATTTACCAGATAACGAAAAAAAAAAAAACTCGGCAGGGGCGGGCAGTTTTCGCTACTCACTGGGGGGTTGCGATCCATGCGAATAACATTGTCCCGGAACCACTTTTTTAGAACTCTCTGATATCAGTACCCCGTGACCGTAGTCGCTATCCTCCCCCGCTTCCCGCGATTCTTCACCGTCAGCTGGTTGGATGCGGGTTCTCTCTCGTCGATATGAGGGTCCAACACCATATTTTCGCTATACCACGCGAAGTGCAGGGAAAATCGGACTTACGATCATGGTGCCCAGGAATTTTGCCCGAATCCCTTCTGCAGGAGTCTCCTCCAAAACCAGACTTACTGCACTATGGGGATCGACTATGTCACCTGTTTAATCCCCCTTCCTGGCGTTGGGCGTTAACAGGAGTTATAAATCTTCGGGGTAGCCCAACCGGGTGTTACGGTATGATTCGCTCCCCGCCTGATACTGTGAGCACCGCTAGTTGTCCTTCGCTGATGGATAAGATGAACGATCCGAGCGAGGGGGCTGGGGGCGGTGTATCGGGGAGATAATGGTGGTGTGGCGCTCACTATGCATGACATCACGAAAAGCTTTTCTTTCTTCCGATAATGTGGCTTCCTCAATGACCTCCACTCATCCGCTCTGGTATGGCTGTCTTTTGGTAAGGTGGTGACGGCTTTTGTCCTGAGAGTGAGGAATCCTTGAGCCTGGGGAGTTAGTCCGCGGGATATGGAGCTCTGGGAATTTATATCTAAGTGTAATTATGCGAGCGTGTGGTGGCAGTGCAGGATCTGAATAATGATAATTTTCATCCCCTAAGGTATATTTTGATTATTACTCTTGAAAGGCGACATGGTTCCTGCTTATACTACGGACCCTTCTTTTTCTTTTCCAATAATTTTTTTCTCTTTACTCCTTTTTTCACAATATTCCTTTAGAGCAATCACTACTAAGCTTCCGTTGTCATCTAATGGCGGGGGCCGGGTAACCCCATGCCAATGACCGATATCCCGGTTTCGGGTGGCGGGGGAGGTGCCCGTATAGTATGGTGAAGATTTTCGTAATACGAAAGGCCAACCACAACTTGCTCCCGGAATCTCTCGCGCAATTCTGGTATGAAATTTGACTTTGCCTTTTCTCTACTCTTTTGCTCTCGTTGAATCACCCTGCGAATTGGGGTGTTTTCTTATGGGTCCCTGCGTTAACCTAA
The DNA here is from genome assembly GCA_900010015.1 of Tuber aestivum. Taxonomy (NCBI): domain Eukaryota; kingdom Fungi; phylum Ascomycota; class Pezizomycetes; order Pezizales; family Tuberaceae; genus Tuber; species Tuber aestivum. The sequence continues at coordinate 1,381,055 of LN890945.1, read as the reverse complement.
CATTCCGCGCGCTCTGGTGGGTGAATCCAAATGGCGGGTTTAGCCAAGCCCTCATAACCGTCACAACCCTGAAGCCAATGAACAACACCTCCTGATATCCACGGTGCTGCTACATAGTAGTCTCTCACCCGGATCACTCCATCTGCCTGCTCCAACCTTACGCATCCACCATCTTGTTGCACGGAACCAAGGCATTGAAAAAAAAAAAATGCAGAACCCGAGCAACGTCCAACCTACCAATGGGGCCACACAGCCTGTCCCCAGGGTGTCCGTTGCACCGCTCTACCCCCCTGGTGATCTAGGGACTCCTGGGCTTGCGTCAATCAGCCGGAGCTTGGAAGTGGGGAGACTGCTCTATCTCTTGAGGAGCGGGAATCCGGGGATTGGCGGAAGCGGTGAGTGCCTCCTTAGCTTTCTCCTATCGCGTCTCTAGTATTGGGAATGGCTATATCGGGGATCTATTGCGGTGCGAGCCCGGTGGCTAGTGTCATGGTATCCATCTCGCTAGGCTCGACAGGGGTTCCGCCCGTTCCACAGTAGGAGAAGGTCCGGTAAGGTTATACACCCACGCCACAGAGCCGCAGCCAGTCGTGCCGGCAGTATTCCTAGCTCCTGTGGGGAGTACGCGCAGAAGCACCAGAGAACTTGCCGGTGGTGCCCTGCCCCCTCCATCTGACGATCCGACGGCGAAGGCCCCCAATACTGGAAATGCGATAGAGACTCTTTGGTTCCCTGTTCTTGCACTACATTTTTGTTTTTGTATTGGGAGTAAAAACTAACGAACCTATCAAACCGCTCAGAGCAACCGACGCCCACCCCTTCTCCCCTCAGAGCCCAACCCGCCCCTGGCCCCAGTTCCCCTTTGCCCACACCATCTTCACTTGGTGCCCCAGTGCCTTTTCAGGTAGAAGATGCGATCGGCACCCCGTCCCCACTTCCCACTCACCCGGGTCACCTCCCCGGTGTTCAGTCCCTAAACTTGAATCCCTCTGAACACTCGCAGATAAACCCGTCCTGCGCTATCGCTCACCTGTTACAGGTCCTCGCCTCTGTTATCTCTGGGAGCCACAACATCCCTAGCAGCCAAAGGGCTAGTCCTAGCACGGGTGAAAGATCCGCTCCTCTACCATATCTTCGGCCAAACTTTCTTACTGGCAATGCTCCGCCTCCAAGAAGGCACGACGCAGACGCCATTCTACGTCCCCGCGGCGGCCAAGGAGTGGACAAGCCATGGAAAATGAACAAAAAGAAGAAGAGCCAGAAGAATGACCACGACCACCCGTCTTCTAAGCAGGGCGAGGAGGCTAGGTCTAAAGGAGAATCCACGCTGAAAGGGAAGGCCAAGTCTACAGGGGATGCCAATTCTAAAGTGCAAGGGAATGGCTCCGAAAACAATCAGACTGGCGACTCAAGCGGAGGAAAGTCTTCTGGGAGAGCCTGAGAATATCTGGGAGTGGTGATAGGGTTGAGAACTTTTATTCGGTTATTTAGATAGCTGTATCTTTCACGATACCTCACCGCTATCGATTGAATTAAGCTGGGGGAAGGGTTGCTTGCGTACTTTCCTTCTCTCCTTTCTACGCGTCGCGATACCTGAAGTCCGTTAGTGTGTATTAGCAATTGACAGGCCCGCATTCAAGCCAGGATCATCAATCGATACATTCTCAAGCATGATTATTGCCACTCGTGAGTCCTATTTTGGTTATCGGCGTTATTGTGTTGTTACGGCCACAAGCTGTTATGGGTCACGTCTACTCCTGGGATGATATCCCCTGTGACCCCAGTAACCAAACAAGGCAATTTCCTATCAACCTTTAGCCACATAATCACAACCAGCGTAGGATTTAACCGAATAGTATCCAGTGAGCACCGGCTTTAGAGTCCGACGAGATGCAATCTATCTAGAGACGATGGCCACTATTCCGCGCCTCTCCACCCTTCACAACCCTCACGCCTCATGTAGGTTGTTTCGACAGTTCACCCTGTTGTGCAGCGGAACAGGTAGACCTGCCAATAGATATTCATTTATGTTTTCATCATCAGAATGATCAGAATGTAACAGTAGCTCTACGGATACATCTTTTTCCCCTTTTGCGACGTATGTTCTCAAGGATCTGAGATTTGTCAAGAATCGAGCCGGGAAGGATGGCAAAGGTTTTGTGGGGATTGCCGTGCGTCGAACGGACACGAAGTATGAAATTATTTCTTGTAATTCTCTTCGGGCTCGCATTTATCTAGGTAGAGTGACCCTTCCGGCGGGTAGATTATCTATCTGTCCATCTCTACTCTTCCGGACTCATCACAAGTCTGCCTCATCTGGATCCTGGCGGGGAATGGGATGCCGGGGTTAATGGATGGGTCGCGAGTGAGCGGAAGAGAGAAACGATGGGCTGTGCTTTGGGAAAGGGATTAACTGTGCTAGGGACCCGGGAGCAGACATTCGGGCAAACATACGGGGCGGAATACCGGGGAGTTTGGGGATCATCGATATGCAGTGGTGGATACTCCAGTGCGGACAGGACTAACCCGGGTAAGGCGACCCAACCATTTCAACACGGTTTAGGCACGGGCGTTTTTTTCGGCTGCCATGATGTAGAGTAGCGTATTGAAACTGGATTGTGCGATGGCATAACTTCAAAGAACGAACCGGTGAACCGACGGTTAGAGCTGAGAGCAAGGGGCAGAAGGGGGAAATTAACCTTCCGCAGAGTTCAGGTATTCTACAGATAATGTAGCCAGGTACCGCTTCAACCAAGACTTTTTGATTTGTATAGAAGAGAGTAACGATAGTAAGAAGGAAAGGAGTGACGAGGTGGGAAGGAAAACAACTTAGGAACGAGAGGACTTCTTGTTGTTTAAAGAAAAAAGAGACGAAGGAAGTACAGGACTAATAATCACTGCTGATCCGAGCTCCCAAACGTCCGTGGAGAATCTTGTATCCTCTTCCCGTAATACTAGCGTGAAGAAAAGGTTTTCCCGTTTCAATTCACCAGTCTCGAATACTGGTCGCCGCATAAGAAAATCTCTTCGCTGATAAAACACTCTGGTCAGGAGCCTGCTTCAGCCAGGAGACAAGACAGAACATTTGAGACACTTCCGTGAGCATGCTACGTAGCAACTCCTGATTTCCAACAAGGTACGCTGGTAGGGGGGTGTCGCAATGTCCCTATAGTCACTGCTCTGTAGGTTACTCTGAAGTAGCGCTGGTACAGTGGATCATTAATTAGCACACCGGTGTGTTGAGGTAATTCAGCGATTCGTCTCGGAAGTCGCTTTTGGGGCACTATCCCTCCGCCACTACGGGGGTGCCCGCACACGCATAGGGAAGGGAAGATTTGTCTGGCGATGTATAATCAGATGGAGGGAAGGTTTTGTTTCTGCGTTACATATATGCTCCTATTTTGACAGTTAATTGGAAGGGGAGATTAGAGACGAATGAGCTAAAGGATCCCTGACCATACCATTCTTGCGCACCATCCAAGTCCAGTGCTCTTTCTCCCGCTGTTCCACACCCCCGCGCTATCTGTTGGCAGTCCCGCAGTTATTCAAACATCTGCCTCTGACATGATAGCCGACCCTGGGATAGAGCGCAGGGTACCCGGGCACACAACCAATCCTTGCATTATTCGGTCATGGAGTTGAGGCTTCTCCGGGGATGAGGGTGTCCTGCTGGGTTGGAGGGGGAGGCAAGCTGTCGTTGCATCTGATCGCCGCTAATAGTTTGGCGGTAATTTTGATCGCTGCTTGAATTTCCCGCGAGCAGAGTCGTAGATAGTTGTTGAACCGGGAAGAGGGCTTTTGGCAGATGCTCTTGGAGAGGTGGGAGTGCCTCTCATATTTCGCTGTAGCGGTAGTGTCTCTCGAAGATAAATGGGATTTGCAATCTCCGATCAAGTAGACAGAAGGCGGGCAGTTATTGATGTCAGTGGAATCTCCTTTGGAAGTGGTTTACCAAGCTTCGGCCATGACTTTTCCTCCCCTTGCCTCGACACTTACCCCGCCATCTGCGTGTTACCTAGCGGAGAGAGTTGCCGCGAAAAGTAGAATATCGACGATAACATTTGGATATCGACGGTCACCCTCCTTGGCCTCCTCTCTCTACCTCACTGTCGTAACCGCCATCACCATGATCGCGTCTTGATTGGCCTTGCTATCACTAAGCCTAAGTGAATTTGTGAAATCGAAGGAAGGGATAGAAAATCACTTGTGCCAAGGGACACAAAACCATTCTAGCTAGCATGTGAATTTAGCTGCGTCAACCTACCCTATTGCGGAGGAGTGCCAGATCACATGTGGGATGGTTGGTTGTGTATTATCGTGGGTATACGGGCTGTAACCCAGATGGTAATATGGAGAGTTTGTAGACATAAGGGTCAGAGGAGATTGTGATCTCACACTGTGTTTGCTTTTGTATTTAGACAGCTCGCTCTCACCAATGGGGTACGGCAATTTTCCATTCATCTCCCCACCATCTTCTATCAACACGACTGAAGGAACTCAGGGAACGTGATTGCCCCCAATTCCGTTTCTTCTCCATAGTAGTGCAGCTTTTGACTAATTTCTACTCTATCATACTATCCTCAACCGGGACGGCGAGCATCACCTTCATCCAATGCCTCTACTTCCACTGCGTTTTCATTCCGCATTGACCGCCCGCCATCTAGAGCCCATGATACTGGGGCCATTCAACCAGCATAACCTCTGTATCTCCAACCAAATTCACAAAAGAACGGCAGATGTTCCTGCCCGGCATATTGGTGTTTCTCAAACCCGCTCTGTCTCTCTAACTGCAGGGCCCTGCAGGTTATCCGACATGCAACGTTACCTCAGAGAGGGGTTAGAAGGAGTAGAACACCAGCAGTATTGTGGCCGCTCCGAATTCACGAGGGTGATTGAGTCGCATGCCGACAAGTTGCATGAGTGTCAGGCAGGCCAACACGTAGTGTATAGCCCTGTGACGCCCATACAGCTTGTACGGATCAATCGTCTTCGCGACATCCGCCACAAAGGGCTCCGATTCATGTACCTCAACGACGAAAGCACGTTAATTGTTAGAATCACATCAGGCAGAGTTCATGAAATGGTGGTCCGGGAGTTTGAGTGGGAAATTTCGATGAAGGTAATCGAAATGGGTCTAGATCGTGCCCTCCGTCACTTAGGCCGTGCCACGTTTGAAGGCATACGAAGCTACAAAGAAGCGGATGCGACATTTATACCTTCCACCTCTCGTTGCCAACAAAGATACTGGCCGAGCTTAGTCTTGGAATGTGGGATATCGGAATCCCTTAGACGCCTCAGGGTGGATTCTCGCTGGTGGCTAGAGAACTCTGCGGAGGGCGCCAACACTGTCCTTCTCTTTTCGGTCTCCGAAAAGGCAAGAAGTATACATATCGAGAAATGGGAAATGGGCACCCACTCAAGTCCACACGCCACTCAGGCTCGCCTAAATCATTCGATAGCGACACCCACGAAAATCCAGGAAGTCGATATAATCGCACCTGGTACTACTGGTGAATCCGTGGGTACTACGCCTATTGTTACCGGAGCTCCCTTGGAGCTCGACTTCGCCAAAATTTTCCTTCGTCAGCCCGTCCAAAGCCGTGGTGAAGGCAATATTATCTTTACTTCGCAGGAGCTTGGGCAGTTTGCTGGTGATATCTGGGGGCACTACCTGAGGATAAAGACCTATGATCCGAATACAGTAAGTCCACCTTGCTTCGCTGGTTCCTGGAATTGGATAGAGTGCTTATGGTTTGGGTCATGGAGGGAGCAGAGAGGGTAGGGGGCAGTACTTGTATATGTGCCACACGATGGATATACGTATAATATGTGACTGATTGGATTTGCGCGGGAAGGGTGAATAAAAGGACACTGGAAGAGCCGATATTCTGGTTCCTTCCTTTTTTGTATACAGCTGTCAGAATTGTTAAAAAAAACCTCACCTCAATCAAAATGGTTTGGCCAGTGATGGAAGCGAGTATGATCCAGGTAACCATATGGGCCCGGCCCGAGTATAATCAGATCGAGAGGAATAGGTGATTGAATTATTAATCGATTACATGACTAGCAACAGTGAACGGCATTGGTGATGATGGCGGTTGATCCCCGCCCCCCTCCTAGTCTATTACTTGAGTAGAGAAGGTAGAAAAAGTAATCACATCAACCAGGATGCTCCAGCTCACCCAGCGTGGTAGGGAAATTACACCTGTTATCTCAAGAACCCACAATCCCTTACTCTAGTGTCGTACTCTCAGTTGGAATTTACGAAGGGAGTCCAACCTTCTCTCAACCACGAACTGCAACCACCTTGCTATTTCAAATCACCGGCACTCCGAGTATCTACCCCATGTGTCTAGTTCTATCTGATAGTCCGGAGACATTGCCGGAGGTGTTGAAAGTTTGTAATGCCTAGAAGCGAGTCCATAAGCAAGATAGAATGTTCTGGAGGGTATTGTGGATTGACATATTCTAGATGGATATTACAGGGCAAGGAAAAGGAATAATGTGAAGAGGTAGCAAGGAAAGTGATTGGTTACAAAAGCGGGGTAGAGGAAGTCTTTAGAATCATGGATAAGCAAATGAGGGGTGAAGGAAAGTAGAAAAGAGGGGCCATGTAGATGACCAAGGAGAGCTGTCTGGAAGGATCAAGCTATCTTAAGCATCTATATATAGCCCAGTGTTCATCGGAGGAGTAGGGGGAGTAGGAGGTTTGACGGTAGTTATCTGAGAGGAAGTCAGAATCGAGGTACACGCCCGGTCATAAAGAATCAATGCTTCTAGAACGCTGAAGTGACAATATACGATCTCGATTTACATTGCTTGTCCTATATTCTCATCTTCCTCTTAAAAGCAGAAAGACATACGGTAGCAAAATAAAACTCTTGGTTAAACAGATTCTCTCGGTTCTTATTGAACTGGTCCCCCGTATAGACCGCCAGCAGCATTATGCCCCGCATCATAGTGCGGTAATCCCCGGCGCAGAGGAATTCCGCTCCGTCGATACTTCCATCTAGTAAGTGTCTATGTGCTACCTGAGGAGAGGGGCAGAGAAAGCCATCGGGTTTCTTGAATACGCGAGCGAGCTCTCCAAGAGAGTGTTCCCAACCCTCCGTGGGCCCGGCGGGGCTCACGGGGGAATTTCCAAGAGCCCTGGACGGGACATGACCGCTCTGTGCAGTCCATCCTTGGCAGTGATAGTGGAGGGAAGCTGTCGTTAGGATAGAAGGTGGGCCCTGCAGGGTGAAAAGTTGCTAGTAGGGAGGACGGTGGGGGACCTCTTGGGAGAGCGGGGGGCTGTTGAGAACAACATATTATCCCACGACAATCGCAGAAATGGTTGAATCCTTGTTGCTGACAAGGTCATTTTGGTAATAGGATTTCAGGCAGTAGGACGGTAGTCCACGGTAGCCCGTCCCGTGCGATCATACCAGTCCCGTGCGTACTCCGCTCCAGAACTGCTAAAAAGATGCACAACGGGGGCTGTAGTGCGTCCCGCCCCACCGTAAAGTCGGACGGACCGGACCGCCGGGAACACCCCTCCAAGCACCGTTCTCGGGATTTCCCAAAACAAGCAGCGGGAGAGCTAGGTCGGTTTCTAGTAGTTGGGCGGCCGGAATTCAGCGGGTGCCATGGGTATCGCACTTTGGGGGCGGGAAAAGTGAAATTCCTGGCTGGGATTTTGGTTGGCGTTGGGATTTGAGAAGAGACATGAGACTAGTAAGGAACAAAAATCAGCGGAAAACACAGATGTCGGGAGGGAGGGGCAGGTTAGTGGATATATTCTGCACTTGGTTGAATAGGAATATTCTAACATTTCAACCTCCCAGGGCCAAAGAGCGCCAAGCTTCAACAAAATCCAATCTGGGGTCCGATGACGGGGAGGGAAACTCATCTCCTCCGGAAGCTTTGCCGAGACAAAAATCGGGAGAAAAATGCAGTGATTCCCCCCGCCCAGGAATGTCGCTCTCCTCCCGACTCCAGTGCTCCCTGGACTTAAGATTGCGGCAGGACTTCCGCTCGGCACGGAAGAGGCAGTATGTCGGAGCTTCCAACTCCAAAGGGCTTCCATAGCAGTTTGCTAAAATCCGCTGAACGCGGCGTGTCCCACTGTAGGATCAATCAACAGGAGGGACGCTGGCCTGGACCCCAGGAAATGAAAGATCATTTGTCTATTTCCACCTCACATACCACAACCCACGATATACTCGCCAACTCCCCCATCGGGCCCCCGTGATAAATGTGTTGTGTGATCGCGTAGATTCGGAAAATTATCATGATAGGTATCGAGCATACTGTTTAATTTGGAATCACGATAAGAGTCGCTAGGCTCCAAGGACGGCATAACATAATTAATATCAACCTCTAATCCGGTATAGGCGAGAGTTTTGTGCGACAAGCGTTGGTAGTTACTTATTAGCCTCTGCCGGGAAAACAACGGCTATCATTCGAACAAAAGCAATATGCGCCGACCGCCACCAGTTTTTTTTGGTTTATTCATAGCTATATGCAGGAGAACCCGCGACATCTGTCCTAAAGTATGGCCTAAAAACCCTTTAACAAAAGATACCCACCCCTGTTGATTGCTCTCTGAGCCTACAGTCCCTCTGGTTTGGAAGTAACTGCACACCCTCCCCAAAATGAGAAAGGAAGGCAGAAAAGGAAGGCATCATCAGTGGACACGATGAACGAAGGGAAATATGGTGAGAACTATCCTAATTTTTGCACGACACAGCATGTAACTAGATTATGAAGGTAGGCTGGACAACCAAAGGTTCTTTGTCTGGATTCAATGGAAGTAAAACCTAGGGGCGCTGAGTCTATGGCGAGAGTATCAAAAAAACCGGGTTGGAGGCTTGGCCCCTGTGTTAACCCAACCCTCCACCCGTACTGGCAGATAAATCCAGAACGTGGGTTTCGTTAGGCCCTTATAGCCTTCGCAACCCTCAAGCCAATGCACAACACTTTCCGATCACCACGGAACTGCTATATAATAGTCCCACACCCAAATCACTGCACCTGCCCGCTCCAACATACACCTCCACCATCTTGTTGCACAGAAGCAAAGCATTGAAAAAAAAAATGCAGAACCTGCGCAACTTCCACCCGACCAATGGGGCCACACAGCCTGTCCCCAGGGTGTCCTTTTCGCCTCTCTACCCCCCTGGTGATCCAAGGACCTCTGAACTTGCGTCAATCAGGGAGGGTCTGGATGCGGAGAGACCGCTCCATCCCTTGATGAGCCGAAATCCGGGGTATGGCGCAAGCGGTAAGTACCTCCTCAGCTGTCTCCTATCGCATCTCTAGTGTGGGGAGTGGCTATGTGGGGGATCTATTGCGGCGCGAACCCGGTGGCTAGTGTCATGGTATCCATCCCACTAGCGCGTACATCGGTTCGGCCCCCTCTGCCGTTGGGAAAGGTCTAGTAAGGCTATACACGGACGCCATAATGTCTTAGCTAGTCGTTCTGGGAGTGTTCTCCATTCATGTGGGGAGTACTCGTAGAGCAACCTGAAAGCTTACCGCGGGTGCCTTGCCCACTCAGTCCAACGATCCCACCGGGAAGCCCCCCAATACTAGAAATGCGATAGAGGCTCTTTGGTTTCCAATTCTTGGACTACTTTTTTCTTTTCTGTTTTGCAAGTAGAAACTAACAAACCTGTCAAACCGCTCAGCGCAACCGGAGCACCCGGCCCCATGGCATTTCAGAGCCCAACCTGCCCCTGGCCCAAGTTCCTCTCTGCCAGCACTATCTTCGCTTGGTGTGTCCGTGCCGTTTCCAGTAGAAGACGCGATCGGCACCCCATCTGCACTTCCAGCCCACCCGGGTCACCTCCCCAGTGCTCCGTCCTCACTCTTAACCGCCTCTAACCTCCCGCAGACAAACCCATGCCGCGCTATCGCTCACCTCTTACATCTCATCGCCGAAGTCCTCATTGAGAGCCAGAACATCCCCCCCGGGCCAGGGGCTAGTCCCAGTACTGTCGCTAGAGCCGCTCCTCTGCCCTGTCCTCTGCCAAACTTTCTTCCTGGCAATGCTGCGCCTCCAAGAAGGTACGAATCAGACGCCGTTCTACGCCCCCGCGGGGGTCACGGAGCGGAAAGGCCATGGAGAGTGAGCAAAAAAAAAAAGAGCCAGAAGAATGACAACGACCACCCGCCTTCCAAGAATGGCGGTGAGTCCAGGTCTAAGAGGGGCGCCAATTGCGACGTTCAAGGGAAGGGCTCCCAAAAAAATCAGGCTGGCGACTCCAGAGAAGGAAACCCTTCTGGGAGAGCCTGAGAGTATTTGGGAGTAATGACAAGGTTGTGGGGTTTTATTCGGTTGTTTGGATAGCTGTATCTGCTCACGGTACTTCATCGCTATCGATGGTATTAAGATTGGAGAAGGGTTGCTTGCGTACTTTCCTTCTCTCCCTTCTACGCGTCGCGATACTTGAAGTCCGTTAGTGTGTATTAGCAATTGACAGGCCCGCATTCAGGCCGGGGTCATCAATGGATAGATTCTCAAGCATGGTTATTGCCACCCGAGTCCTATTTCGGTTATCGGCGTTATTGTGTTGCTACTGCCACAAGCTGTTATGGGTCACGTCTACTCCTTGCATGATATCCGCTGTCACCCCAGTAATCAAAAAATTCAATTTTCTTTCATTACTTTTAGCCACGCGATCATAGCCTGCGTGGGATTAACCCAATGATATCCAATGAGCACCAACTTTGGGGTGTAACAGGATGCAATGTATCTGGAGATGGCCTCTATTCCGCGCCTCCCCAGCCTTAACGAACCTCACGCCTCATGCAGGATGTTTCAACTGTTTACTCTATGGTTGCAGCTCAGCAGGCAGACTTGTCAATTGATCTTCAGTTTTTGTTTTTTTATCAGCACAAGGATCAGAATGTGATGTAGCTCTCCGGATACATTTTTTCCCCTTTCGTGCCGGAAGTTCCAAAGGATCAGAGAGTTATCAAGAATCGAGCCGGTAAGGATAACAAATGGCTTAGGGGAAATTAAGGTGCGTCGAACGGACACGGTTCACGGGATTATTTCGTGCAATTCTCTTGGAGTCTTCGAGCCCACATTTATCTAGGTACAGTGCCCCTTCCGGCAGGTATATTATCCGCTATCTCTACCCCTCAGGAGTCATTAAAAGTCAGTCTCTTCTGGATCCGGAAGGGAAATGTGGTGCGGGGGTTTATCATAAATCACCGGTACTCGGAGTAATGACCATATGACTATGTGATATTTGAATCGATGGATATTGGAGAAACCTCCGAAGCTAGTGTTGATTTCTTATTTGTAACGGTTTTGAGTTTGTTTTTTATAAAGAGGGGTAGAAGGTTCTGGAGCTGCTGGTGTCTACATAACATGGCACAAGCATGGGAGAGACGATAACGTACGGCACGGGGAGGTAACAAGAAAGACAATTGGTTGAGTACAGCGGGGTAAAGAGAAGATCGGAGAAGCCCAAAGAAATAGCCGGAAGAGGGGTAAGAGCGGGGTTGCGGGAATCAAGTTTGGACGGGGCCTGGAAGAATTCTCTTTTGTCAGAGTATATAAAGACCTAAGGTCACAGGGAAGGAAGATGTTGTGGCAGACAAGAATACAGAATACAGATTACGAGATAGTTGCACCAGCGAGGACGAGAACGAGAAGCTTCTACTGCGCGGAAAACACAGACCATACAATACGAATTACAACAGGTTTGACAAATCTGTCGGAAGAGAGTTGAAGTGAAACGATGGGCTATGCTTTGGGAGATGAATTAACTGTTCTAGGGAACTGGGGGCAGACATTCGGGTAGGCCTGCGGCACGGAATTCGGGGAACTCTGGGGATCATCCAGATGCAGTGGTGGATATTCCCGTGGGGACAGTACTAACCCGGGTAAGGCAACCAAACCCTTTCAACACGGCTTAGGTACGGGATGCTTTACGTGCCTGTGGCCGAGGTAGCGTAATCAACTGAATAGTGCGGGGGCGTACCTTCAAGCGACGAACGGGGGAACCGAGGGCCATAGCTGGGAGCAAGGAGGAAGAGGGGGAAATTCACTATCTACTGACTTTAGGTATGACAATAGGCGGGGGTTCCAGTGATCTTTCGGTCACCCTCTGGTGCTCCGTGGTTTCCTCTTCTGGTGGCCACGGAAGAAAGACAAGTGGTAGCAGGGCTACCAGGGAAGTAGCCCAGGCACCGTGGATCATTAATTTAGTGACGCAAATTGTTGAGGAGATTCCGCAATTTGTCGCAGAAGTTGTTTGGGCCCTCTTTTCCATCGTCACCACGGCGGTGTCCGTAGATCCTTAGGGGGAGGGGGTATGTCTGGCGATCTATAAAGAGATGGAGGGAAGGCCTTCTTTCTGCATTACATATATTCTCCTATTTTGCCAATTGATTTGAGGGGGGAGATTGGAGACGAACAAGGTAACGAAGCTCTTGACTATACTACTCTTTCACACCACCTAAGTCTAGATCTCTTTCTCCCGCTGTGCCCTACCACCGTGCTATTTGTTCGTCGCCCCAAAGGTATTCAAACTTCTCTCCATGACATGCTAGGCGACCTTGGGCTATCATGCAACGCAATTGGCCACTCACCCGCTCCTCGCATTATTTGGTCATAAGGTTGCAGTTTCTGCAGGGACGGGGGGTGTGGCACGGCGGGTTGAAGGGGGAGCCAAGCTGTCGTTGTATATCGTCGCCCCTATTGAATCGTAGGTAATTGTGATCGTTGCTTGGATTCCCATGAGCATATTGGTAGATAGCTGTTGAACGGTAGGGGAGAGGGCGTTTGTGGGAGGCTCTGTGAACGGTCGGAGTGCCTCCTCATACTTTGTTGTAGCGGGGCATGGATGGTGGCTCGCAGATCACTGGGATTTGTAACCTCCGGTGAAGCCGCTAGAAGGCAGGCAGCTGTTGATGTCACTGGAATCCCCATTGGAAGTGGTTTAACAAACCGTGGCCGTGACCTTTTCCCTCGCTTTATCCCTCACTCCATCACCTAAATGTCACCCACCCGAGTGAGCGGCCGCAAGAAGCAGGACATCGACGAAAACATTTTGATAGACACTGTCGCCCTCATTATCCTCCTCTCCATCCACCCCACTCTCATAACTGCTATCGATGTGCTCATCTCCCTCACATCCCCCAATCCTGCATATCCTCCGGGTCTCCACCCAATCTTGCTTATGGATACCCATACTAGCTTCCGATCACCCGGGTGCCCCAGCAACCTTCGTCGGGGCGCCGGAACAGCCCCGTAGCGCGGGGTCGCTGGAGCGCATGTTCCTCTGCAGAGCACACAGATGTGTATTGATAGTGTTAGGGTTTCACAAAATTAAATCTCGTGTTGGATTGTGAAGGACGAGCTCTATGTCTCAGTTTTTTTATTTTCCTTTTCTAGTAGCGAAGATTTGGTACGCTAATGAACTGCCCAAGTATACTAGGTGATGTGAGACAAGCGCCCCGACATTCGCAGCACGGAATATGATACTTGGTAAAGATTCATGGTATAATTTCAAGTCGCGTGCCAAGTTGGCACGGTGCTGATCGTCAGATGGTTACATGAGCAAAATAAATCCGATGTAATCGTTACCTAAGTTTCCTCATACTAATTTACCATATCCCTTCGTTCCAGGCCGAATATCATTGACTTCTAGCATTATCCGGGCGCTGGGATCAGCAAACACCAGAGGATAAGTCATAAGTAGAGATTGGTATCATCTAGATTTGGAAACAATGAGGATAGCAGACTCATGAGTGCTACCATACTGGGGAATATCATGACTAAATGTACACGGTGGATCTTACTTCCACCATGGCTACGCTGAGTGGTACTCGGTTCATTCACTCTGAGCCCAACAGCGCCTTAAATTTCTGACTGGTAGGGCCATGGCAGAAACGAGATTGTCTGCATACTCACCAGGACAAGTCTTCTGCCAGTGGGAAAATTCTACATGTCCGCGAAGAACCACTAGAGTTACCCAGCCTTGGATTTTGGCAACAAGGTAAAGGATTGGGATCTGCTAAATACTCAATCTTGTATCATATCCCGTCTGGCTAAGCCTTGCTATCGCTAAACCCAAGTGAAGTCGTGAAAGCAAAGGAACCGATAGCACACCACATATGCGAAAGCACAATAAACCATGCTAGCATGTGAATTTAACTGTGCACCTATCCCTTTAAGGAAGCGTGCCGGATCACGTGGGGGATGGCTTGTTGTATGTTATTGAGGGTATACGGGGAGAAACCCTAACGGTATTGTGGAGCTGGAGGACGGCGATGTGGAGAGTTTGTATGTCTGCGGGTCAGAGGATATTGGGATCTCACACTCTGTTTGCTTCTGTCTTTAGACAGCTTGCTCCCACCTATGAGATCCAATAAAGTTCCATCCATCACACCACCACCACCACCTTCTTTCAACACGACCGAGGGAACGTGACTGCCTCCAATTCCATTTTCATCCTACCAAAAGTGCAGTTTTGAGTGATTCCCACTACTATCCTCAATTGGCAAGATCATCATCACCTTCATCCATTGCCTCTACTACCGCTGCATTTTCATTCAGTATTAACACCCGAGTCCTACCATCTACAGCCTCTGATACTGGGGCCACTCAAGCGGCATAATTTCTACATCTTCAACCAAATGCAGGATAGGATGTCTCCCGCTCCCACCCAGCATACGGGATTCTCTCAAATGCATTCTGCCTCCCTAACTGCAGGGCGCGGTGGCCTATCCGACATGCAATATTTTCTCCGAGGGGTTAGAAGGGGCAGAACAACATTGGTATTCCGGCAGCACCGAATTCACTAGGGTGATGGGGTCACATGCCAACAGATTGTATGCACATCAGACTGGCCAGTAAGTAGTGTACTGCCCTTTGGTACCCACTGATATTATGTGCATCAATCGTCTTCTCGACATTCGCCACAAAGGGCCCCGCTGCATGTACCTCAACGATGAAAGCATCCTAATCATTAAAATTATATCCGGCGCAGTTCACGAAATGGGGGTCCGCGGGTTTGGGTGGAAACTTTGGAGAATGGTAATCGAAATAGGGCTAGACAACGCGCTTTATCCCGTCGGCAGCAGTGTTCCCCAGCGTCCACTCCCTCCGTCCGTGGCTTCGCACGGGACGGACGCCTATCCTGTGGTCCGTCCTAACCACTGCCCGGACGGCCGGCCGGGCCCTAGAGGTGTCTCACCTGCAAATGGCCCTGCCGATGAGAGCCGGGCCCTACAGATGACGGCCGGGCCCTGCAGATGACGGCCAGGCTCTACGAATGATGGCCGGGCCCTGCGAATGACGGTCGGGCTCCGCGCACGACGGCCGGAAGATGCCATTTGTATTAAGACTCCCGGGCCCGGGCGTCAACCCCTCGGACGGCGGTCTTTATCAAAGACGGACGCCATGCCAGGCCGTCCTTACCC
>LN890945.1:1340578-1365221 GCA_900010015.1 Tuber aestivum | reverse complement strand
CCCTACAGATAACGGCCGGGCCCTGCAGGTGACGGCCGGGCTCTGCGAATGATGGCCGGGCCCAGTGAAAGCCGGTTAGGCCCTGCGGCTGACAGCTGGGCTCAGCGAATGACAGCAGGGCCCAGGTGAGGACGGCCGGAAGATGCCATTTGGGTTAAGACTCCCGGGCCCGGGCGTCAACCCCTCGGACGGCGGTCTTTATCAAAGACGGACGCCATGCCCTGCCGCCCCTACCCACCCTGCCCTGGACTCCAGGGACTACAACCCCTCCAGGGCCCTGTAAGGTGCTCGGAGCGGTTGTGAACACTGGTTGGCAGTGCCACATTTCAAGGCATCCAGAGCTGCAAAGAAGCAGATTCGGCTTTCAAACCAGTCCACTCTCGCTGCCGTGAAAAAGATTGGCCAACCTTGGTCGTGGAATGTGGGATTTCGGAATCCATTGGGCGCCTGAGGGCCGATTCTCGCTGGTGGCTAGAGAACTCTGTGGAGGGCATCAATGCTGTCCTTCTCTTTTCGATCTCCGAAACGGCACGAAGCATACGTATCGAGAAATGGGAAACGGGCACCCCCTCAAGCCCACCTGTCTGGCCTTAGTCATTCAATAGCAACACCTACAAAAACCCAGGAAGTTGATATCATCGGACCTGCTGTTAGTACCAGTGGATCCTTGGATACTACACCTATCGATACCGGAGCTCCCTTGGCCCTCGACTTTGCGAAAACTTTCCTTCGTTAGCCTGCCCAAGACCGTGGTGAAGGCAATATTATCTTTACTGCGCAGCAGCTGCGCTGTTTGCTAGTCATGTCTGGGGTGCTGCCCAATGATGAAAAGCCTATGATGTGAATGCAGTAAGTCCCCCTTGCTTAGCTAGTTCTTGGAATTGGATTGAGGGCTGAGGCTGAGTCACTGGGGGAGAAGAGAAGAGAGGGGAGGTGCTCTACTTCTGGAGGTGCCACATAATGGATATACGTATAGGACGCGGCAGGTTTGATACGTGGGGGAAGCGAAGTAAATAAAATGGACATTCGGAGAACTGATCGGGGTTACTTCCCACTTTTGTATACAGTGGTCATAATGTTTTAAAAATCTTATCTCAATCAAAGGGTTTACCTAGTGATAAACATATTGGTGATCAAGCAGAACCTACGGCTCCTGTGCAACTATGATTGAAGGGAGAGGAACACATGATTGAATTATATGCAATCTAATATATCATCCTAGAACCATCGATCGAGTAATTGCGCAATTGCCAATAGTGCTGACTGGCTGTGGTAAGGGTAGATCTGCCCCCCCCCCCCCCCGCACATGTCTAATAAAAGAGCTGAAAACGCAATTATATCAACCTGGATTCTACAGAACACCCCAGGATGGTAGAACATCAGCGCCCCAAAAACCTACAGTCCATTACTCCAGTCTCGTACACAAAGTTTGAATTGACGGAGTTAGCCCAACCTGCTCACAACCACAAACCGCAGCCATCTTGTCCAATATTCTCTTCATGCTCTTAAAGAACGGACGGCACATGTCATCAAGATAAAACTCTTGGTTAAACACATAATCTCAGTCCTTATTGGACTGGTCTCCCCATAGACCGCCAACAGCCTTATGCCTCGCTTCCGAGTGCAGTAATCGTGCGCAAGGAGAAATTCCGTTCCGTCAAGACTTCGGTCCATCCAGTAAGTGTCCATGTGCCACCTTAGGAGAGGGGCAAAAAAAGCCACACGCCCCACCCGTTAGGACTCATAGGTCTCGGCTTACTCACTTACTATCATCTTGTATGCTCCAGTGAGCTCTCCGACACAGTGTTCGCCACCGTCTGTGGCCACGGCAGGACACACAAGGGGACTGCCAAGGGCCCTGGACACGACAGGACGGCTCTGTGGAGTCCGTCCCGGGTGGTGAAAGTAGAGGAAATCCGCCTTTGGGTTGGACGGCATGCGCTGCAGGGTGAACCAGTGCTAGTACGGGGAGCGGTTAGGGAGTACCGCCGGTAGTTCGTACCTCCCTACACTCAAGACGGACAGAGTAGACGGTTGGGAGCACTGCTCCAAGGGGTGCTCTCGGGGTTTCCCAAAACAAGAAGCAGGAGCGCTAGGTCGATTTCTAGTAGTTCCCAATCTGTGATCAGGGGGGGGCGGGGATTCAGCGGGTACCACTGTGAACCGCTCACGGAGAGCGAGAAAAGTAAAATTCGAGGACCAGGCTTGGGTTGACATTCAAGTTTGAGAGGAGTCCTAAGACTAGTTAGGAATCAAAATCAGCGGAAAACACTGATGTCGGGGGGTAGGAGGAGTAGGTTGGTGGACATAGTCTGCCCTTGGTTGAACAGACATATCCTACCATTTCAACCACCTAGGCCCGGAGAGCGACAAGCCTCAGTAATGTCTAATCTGGGGTCCGCTGGTGGGGAGGGAAACTCATCCCCGGCGGCAGCTTTTACAGGACAATGGTCTGGAGAAACATATGCCGTGATACCTGGGACCGGGAACGTAGCTCTCCTCCCTACCTCATTGCTCCCTGGAATTAAGATCGCTGTAGGACCTCTTCTGTGCACCGCAGACGCAGTATGTAGGATGTCCCAACTCCAGAGGACTTGCATAGGCGTTTGCTAATTTCTGCTGAGCCCTGTGAGCTCCACGGTAGGATAGATTCACAGGAGGAACACTAGAAGGGACCTGAGGAACAGAAAGTTCATTTGTGCTCTTCCGCCTCACGTACCACAACCCAAGTTATACCCCCCAACTCTCTCACCGTGAGCCCGTGGCAAATGGGCTAGTGTCATCGCGTGAAATCCGAAAAGTATGTTGACGGTATCGAGCATACTGTATAATTTAGAATCTTGATGGGAATCAGCTGGTTCCCAGGATGGCATGGCGCGATAATGTCAACCCCTAATCGGGTATCGACGAGTGGTGTGAGATAATCGTTGGTAGTCACTTTATTAGTGCACTGCCCTGAAAGCAACAGCAGTCATTCGGAGAAGCCATACACGCCCAGCGCAGCACCAGCTGCCTCCCCCGTCAAACCCGCAGTTTGTTAATTGCTAGCTTCGGGAAAACCCGGGGCATGCACCCCAAAGTATAGCCTAAAAACCCGTTCACAACAGATACCCACCCCTCCCGAATGCCCTCTGATCCCACAGCCCCCCAGGCTTGAAAATATTTGCTCATCTTCCCGCCAAACGAGAAAGGCAAGCAGGAAAGGGAGGCATCATTAGCGGACACTATCAACAGAGGAGAAGATTGTAACCTCCATCCAAATCGTTTCACGACCCAGCGTCTGAATGCAGTATGATGATTCACCGGACAGCCAAAGGTTCCCCGTTTGGTCGCAATGGAGGTAAAACCCAGGGGCGCCGACCCCTAGCAGGGAGCATCAGAAAGGCCGGGTTGGAGGCTTGGCCCATCTGTTAACCCAACCCCTCACCCGTTCTGGCGGGTAAACCAATCTGGCGGGTTAAGTTAGGCCCTTATAGCCGTCGCAACCCTCAAGCCAAGGCACAACACTTTGTGATTACCCCGGAACTGATATATACGATAGCTGCCTCACACGCAGAGGACTCAACCTGCCCGCTCCAACCTACACCTCCGCCATCTTGTCGTAGAGAACCAGAGCATAGAAAAAAAAAATAGCAGAACCTGCGGAACTTCCACCTTACCAACGGGGCCACACAGCCTGTCCCCAGGTTGTCCGGTTCACCGCTCTACCCCCCTGGTGGTCCGAGGACCTCTGGACTTGCATCAGTCAGCTGGGGTCAGGATGTGGGGAGACCGCTTTATCCCTCGGGGAGCCGAAATCCGGGTTATGGCGCAAGCGGTAAGTGCTTCCTCAGCTGTCTCTTATCGCATCTCTAGTATCGGGAATGGCTGTATCCGGGATCTATTGCGGCGCGAACACGGTGGCTAGTGTCATGGTATCCATCCCACTAGGCCGTACAGGAGTGTGGCCCGTTCCACAGTCGGAAAAGGTCCAGTAAGCCTATACACCGAAGCGAGAAAGCTTTGGCTAGTCGTGCTGGTAGTATTCCCCACTCCTGTGGGGAGTAAGCGAACTTCTTGAAGGCTTACAGGAGGCCCCTGGCACACTCCGTCCAATGATCCCACGGCAAAGCCCCCCAGTACTAGAAATGCGATAGGGACTCTTTGGTTCCAAGTTCTTACACCACTTTCCCCTTTTTGTTTTGAAAGCGGGAACTAACAAACCCATCAAACCGCTCAGCCCAACCGGTGCCCCCCACCCCATGGCATATCGGAGCCCAACCTGCCGCGGGCCAGGGTTCCTCTATGTTCACGCCGCCGTCGCTTGGTGCCCCAGGGCCGTTTCCGGTAGAAGATGCGATCGGCACCCCGTCCGTACTTCCGCCCCGCCCGGGTCACTTCCCCGGTGTTCCGTCCTCACTCTCGAGCGCCCCTAACCAATCGACGACAAACCCATCTTGCGCTATCGCTCACCTCTTACATCTCATCGCAGCGGTCCTCATTGAGAGCCAGAACATCCCCCCCGGACCAGGGGCTAGTCCCATCACGGGAGCCAGACCCACTCTTCTACCCAGCCCCCAGCCAAGCTTTCTTCCTGGAAATGCTGAACCTCCAAGAAGGCGGGATGCAGACGCCATCCTCCACCCACACAGTGGTCAAGGAGTGGGAAAGCAGAAAAAGAAGAAGTACAAAAAGAAAAAGACCCAGAAGTATGACAACGACCACTGGTCTTCCATGAATGATTGGGAGTCTGAGTCTAACGGGAAGGCCAAATCTCAAGATCAGGTCAAGCCCAAAGGGGAGGCCCAGTCCAAAGTTCAAGAGAAGGCCCCCGAAATGAATTAGGCTGGCGACTCGAGCGGAGGAAAATCTTGCGGGAGAGCCTGAGGGTATTTGGGAGTGGTGACAAGGTTGCGAAATTTTATGCAGTTACTTCTATAGCTGTATATATTCACGGCACCTTATCGCTATCGATTGTACTATGGACTGTACTAGACTGGGAGAGGGTTGCCTTCGTGCTTTCCTTCTCTCCTGTTTACTCGTTGCTATAGCTAAAGTTCCCCAGTGTGTGTTAGCGATTGCTAGGGCCGTATTCGGACAGTGAGCAACTAGCGATGGATTCCCAACCATGACTATTGCCACCTGAAAGTCCTATTCCGGTAACTAGTGTTATTGTGTCGTTCCGACCGCCACCTTTTACAACGCACTTTCGCTCCTCGTACGATATTCGCTGTCACCCTACAATGAATCCAGCCAATTTTCTCCCATTATTGTTAGCTATGTAATAATGATCTGTGTGGTATTAGGCAAGTGGCATCCGACGATCACCGACCTTGGCATGCGACGGGAAGCAATGCACCCAAAAAAGAAGACCCTACTCGTGCTTTCTTCCATGCTCATAACCCCGGAGCCGCTTTCATCGACGTACTCTATGGCTACCGCTCAACAGGTTTGCCATTTATTTATTGTTTTCACGACAAGGATCAGAGAGTAACAATGGTAATGTGGATACATCTTTTTTCCCCTTGGTGCTGGAAGCTCTAAATGATCAAGATTAATCAAGAATCCCCCGCATACATCAGGAGAACTGTGTTTTGGGAGAAGTTTCCGCGCGTCGAACGGACCCGAAATATCAAAGTATTTCCCGTAATTCCCTTGGAGCTCACACTTTCCTGGGTACAGGACCCCTTCCTGCGGCTAGATTATCCTGCTATCTCTACTCCTCTAGGATCAGGACAAATCAGTTTCATCTGAATCCAGGACGGGAATATGATACACCTGACATGTGGTCGTCAGCGCGCGGAAAGGGAACGATGGACTACGCATGGGGAAAGGAATTTGCCATAAGACCCCACATTCGGACAGACAGATGGGGCAAGTTCACAAGGACTTTGGGGTTCTCTATCCAGCGGTGCATATTCCCATACTGGCAGGATTAATCTGGGTAAGGAAGCCAAACTCCTTGGACGGGCTTTTAGGCACGGGCCGTTTCAGAGAGCCATCATGAGTGCTAAAAACATTGGCTCTGATCGTGAGAAAGTTATTGTAAATCACCGGTACCCAGGGTAATGGTCTTATCGTTATCACCCCCACGATTGAGGGGTATTGGAGATATCTCCGGAGCTAGAATTGTTTTTCTTTGTAATGCTTATGAGTTTTTTATTTTGTCAGTGATGGAGAAGGTTCTGGAGCTTCTACAAAAAGGCTCATGTACCAGAAAGCAGGGTTGGAAGGCAAGGAAACTTGTAGTATGTGGTGATAGGAGGGCATAGGATTGGTTGACAGGAGCGGGGTAAAAAGAAGTTGGGTGAAGTTCAAGGAAATTTCAAGAAGAGGGGTAAAAGCGGGGTCACCTGGATTATACTCAGAGACTGGAAGGAATTCTTCATTATTATCGGTGCGTGTGAGGGCGTGTTGTGGCCGGGGAGGAGGGTAGTGGGGAAGGTAGACATTGTTAGGAAAACCAGAATACGAAATATTGATACCGGCGAAAAGGAGAGACGATCAGGTACAAATTACAAAAAAAGTGTGTTGTGGTTCCCGTCCTTCTCATGTCCACCACTAGGGTCTCATTTATACACAAACTTATCCTCCCGAAACATCTCCCTTATCCCATCACTATCACACCGCCTTCTAAAGCTTCGCTTCTCCTACAATCAACCTCCTCCAACACTAGATCTGATCCCTTTCTCTCACCGACTAGAACCCTCCTTTGCTCATAATGAGCGCTGCTTGGTTCGACGGTCCTAGGATAATAAAATAGATTGAATTTGGCCTTCATGGTGGGACACAATATTGTCTCAGCTCCGCACTAGATCCCAACCTCTAACTTGAGAACCTTGGCCATTATTCCTAGAACTTCTGAAACCTCTTCGGGACAAACTATTATCCATCATATATCTCATAACACGTTCCCTCTCTTGCCTCTTGATATACACAATGAAGTGACCTCTGAACCTTAAGACCGTTCGACCACATCCTAGCTAACGTAACAAAAACCTCTATGCGGCACCCTGGAGATGGAAGTTTCACGAATCTCAAATGTGAGGAGTAGCGTAGTCAAACCGAACTGTGCGAGGGCATACCTTTAAAGGATGAATGCGGGAACTGACTGCCCTAGTTGAAAGAAGGGAGGGAGGAAGGGGGGGAAAGTCGCCATCTACGGTGCTTAGGTATGTTAGTAGCCGGGGGTTGCAAGGTGCCCGCGGTTGTTGAATGTACAAGATATCCGGTGTACATTTCCGGCAATGTGTGAAAGGACTCGAAGCATTTGTTTGTGCTTTATATGTATATATGCTCCTAGATTCACCATCCGTTTGGGGATTGGAGATGAGAAAAGTAAGCGCGTTGCCGATCAGAACATTCCCGCATACCACCCAAGTCTAGGGCTATTTCTCCTCCTGTGCTGCACCTCTGCACTATTCGTCGGCCGCTCCACGGTTATTCAAACCTTTTCCCGCGATGTGCCTGGCAACCAGGGGATGTAGTGTATGACTCTAGAGTGCGCGCCCGATTCCCACCTTCTTCGGTCATGGAATTGAGGCTGCTGCAGGGACGGGGAGTGTGGCCTGGCTGGTTGCCGGGGGAGGCAAGCTTTGGTTGTCTGTGGTCGCCGTTAATAGATTGGTGGTAACTGTGATAGCTCCTTGGATCTCAGCTGAGTAGACTAGTAGATAGTTCCTCAACAACCAGGCGGAGGGTTTATGGAAAGTTCTCTGTAAAAGAGGAGAGTACTTCCTCAAATTGTGCTGTGCCGGTAACGCCATTATAAGATTAATTTGATTTAATATCTTCCCGAAAGCGGATAGAAAATTGGCAGGGTTTTATGCCAGAGGAATCTCCATCCGCGCAGGTTTACCGAGCCGCTGCCATGACTTTGTCAGCCATCAGAGGGGGATGCCATAAAAAGCAGAACATCGACGATAACAGCCCGATACCCACGGTTACGCTCCATATCCTGCTCACCCTCCGCTCCACCCTCATAACCACCGCACTATGACCACCGCCCCCACATCTCCCAATCCAGCATGTCCTCCGTCTCCCCACCCAATTCCTCCGGCGACCACTCATTATGGCTTGCGACCACCCGAGTGCCTACCCGAAGTTTTTCGAGGCGCATAAACCACGCGCAGTAACAGTATCGCTAACACACCTCTCCTTTTGCGGCAGAGTTCCCAACTGTCCTGTCCATCCATCCTCGGGGTAAGGCAGCAGGGACTATAGCCGACAGTCCGTCTTTTTGCCGGTGCTAAGACGGAATGCACGTGGGGCTAACTAGACTAGACGGACTACTAAGGACTTTGTCCTACTGCCGGAAATCCCATGAACAAAATTACCTTTGTCAAGCACAGGGTTTCAACCATGCCTGGGGTAGTTTGTGCTATAATATATTGTTTCATACTTTCCTCTGCAGTCTTCCCTCAGCCCTCCACAGACTCACTACAGTGCCCGGCAGTGCCCGGCAGACCCCTGGAGACCCCCATAGTCCGTGGTGGTCCCCTGCCGTCCCCTGTACCAACACTACCTCACCCCGTAGGGCCAGCCGTCCCACCCAAGGACGGCCATCCCCCACTTTTACCGCCCGGAATGCACTGCACGTGGCCGTCCTGTCCAGGGCTCTTGCCAGTACCCCGTGCGGCCCTGCCGGCCTCCCAGAAGGGTGGGAACACTGCTTTGCAGAGTTGTGAATGGAAGAGATCCTTTTGTGAGTGTGACTCGCACATAGGGCTGGAGCTTCACTGGGCCTGCCATTTACATATTCAATTTAAATACGGGTCCGGATTAGCATGGTCTTACTATTCAAGACTAGCTTCAGCAAGACAGTGGGGTGGGGGGGCATACATTTGGGCTGGCTCTAGTCACATAGATTCCCGTTCAAAACAATGTATGATCTTGGAAACTCGGTGTGAAGGAAAAAGGTACTGTACTGGCAGTGGTAACTGTCAGTAGTTTTTGAGAAACCGATCACGGGGAAAAGCTTGGATGTTGGAGCACTGTTTTAAGATAAGAGTGTGTCCGTAGTCTGGGAGGGAAATCTGCAAGAACTGTATGAGACGCAGAAAGTGACTCATAGCTCTACCCCCTAAACCCGGTATACCAGGAGTTCCACTACGGGAAAAACAGGTAGAAAAATAGAGATGATATAGGATTGAACTCCTGGCTGTAGTAGTTACCTCCCAAATTCCAGGGTATTTCCAGGAACTGTTGTCATCACCCACTTGATTCCTAGTTTTTGTCAGAGAGCCCAGGGCTGCAATATACTTATTACCTTCATGCAACTCCTTGCACAACAATATATTAGCCTCAACCATGTAGGGTAAATAATGCAGTGCTTACGCTGTTGAATGAGCTAAACCTGCAACTAGCTCTACATGCCGGACATCAGAATTTCACAAAATTCAAGCCATTGTTGAATAGTAAAGGCCTAGCCTAGATGTTGTTGAAATTGTGCCGTGTAATTTCTGTTTCTCGTATGTGAAAGCTGCTGTTTCTTGTTCGTATCAATTGCTTTTCTGGATGTTCCGTATTCTCTTCCTTTTCCGCAAAACTACATGCCCTTATATACTGATAACAAAAGGGAAGATTTCTCCCGTCCTTCTGAGTGAGATCCTACTGACCCCGCTCTTTCCCTTCTTACTCCTTCTCTAGGCTTCTTTTACCCCTCTTTTACCCCGCTTTGTTAACCAATCATTTCCCTTCTTGCTTCCACGTGCGTTACATGTCCCTTCTTCCTACACCTATCCCATAGTACATATAGCTCGAGAACCTTCCACCCCTCATACAGATAACAAACTCATAAGCATTACAAATAGGAAAGAACAATCTCCGGAGACTTCTCCAATACCCCGCAATTCAAACCAGATAAAGTGAGATAGGCATTAGCCGGAGTGCCGGTGATCTGCAACAGATGTCAGTGTGTTAATTCTCTTTTACTGTTACAAAAATTGGGTGAGCCAATGGATTGTACAAGTATCGTAGATCGTGTGAGATGCCACTAGTTGCGAAACAAACACCACAACATTTGCAGAGCAGAATATCATTGTAGGTAAAATTTCATGGCATAATTGCGAGTTGGGTGCAAAATTGATACATTGCGGACTGTCATCTGGTTCCCTCAGCAAAAGAGATTTTGTGTGATAGTTACCATACTTTGTCTCCTACATTTCTTTTGGTTAAACCCGAAACTACGCTGGGCTGAGGGATTGAAATTTGGTGAGATTGCTACATCGTAAAACCAGTACCCATGAGAGAGATCAGGTAGCTTATTCTAAAGTCAACTGCTTGGTGATTATTTGTTTCTGGTAGGTAGAAAGAAAGAAAGAAAGAGTTCGAGCAACTGAAATGAATATCAATAACCTACTTAATCTAAGGAAGGCCGAGGTGCCAGTACCAGTAACAGCTATATGGTTTTTTCTATACTAAGCAGAGACCATGGGAACCTGCTAGAATGGGGGGTATGTTAAGTAATATCAAATGAGGACATTCATAAATGGCAGGCCGAGGGATAATGCAAGTGTGCAGGGATAGTGCATAATTGCTGGTGATGGTGGAAGACCACAGGGGAGATATAGTATGCAGCTTCAAGGCACTTGAACGAGATCAAATTTTATTCTCACTTAAGCTACTTTTCCTTACCCCATAGGAGCCTCCCGGGCTGTTCCCATACGCAGTAGTTTAGTCCAGTGCTCTCAACCATCCGGGGCCCCCGTAGGGCCAGACGGAGGGACTGCCAAGAGCCCGGGACGAGACGGGACGGCAACATGTAGTCCCTTCTCGTCCTTGAACTCCTAGGACGGCCGTCATGAGGAAGGACGATGAGCCCCACGATCTGAGACAAGTTCTGGTAGGGGACGGCAGGTGACTACATAGGACCACCGGGGATCGTAGGGGACGGTGGGGGACGGTGGGGGATGGTGGGGGACGGTGGGGAAGGGCTGGGGGTTTAAGGGACGGCAGGGGACGGTGGGTGACTGTGGGTGACGGCAGGGAACGGTTGGTGGATGGTCCTTTACTCTTATGTGTCGGGCAAGTTCAGGAAAAGACCAGACAAGACGACACAATGCAGTCAGTCCTGGTCCTTCACTCCTACCTGTCGGGCATGTTGAGAAGGTGGCGGGACGGGACGACAAAATGCCGTCCGTCCCGGCCCGTTGCGAACACTGGTTTAGTCTAAGAGTGATTTGAACTTAAACCAAAAAATGCAGTATAGAAAGCCACATGTGCTAAGCACTGTTTGCAATCGTCCAGGGGCCCAGCGGGGCGCAACGGGGGACTGTCAGGAGCGCTATACAGGGTAGGATGGCCATGTGCAGTGTGTCCGGGGTGGTGGAAATGCAGGACGAGCGTCTGTAGGCAAGGCGGTGGGCCCTACAGGGTGAAGCAGCGGGAGCCACGCGGACAGCGGGAGACTTCCGGAAACTTCTCGGGACTGCAGGGGACTGCTATGGATGACGAGGGAATACTGTGGCCGGTGGGGGGACTCTGGGTGATAACACATTATACGACAAACAACCTCAGATATGGTTAAAACGTTGGGGCGGACGAAGTCCTTTTGTTCACATGATTTTGGGCTGTAAGACCGCAATCCTCGGTAGTCCGTCCGTTCCCACCAGACCTGTTCTTAGTCTAATCTCGCGCCCACGAAAAAACGGACTCCAGTCTACAGTCTGTCCTGTCTTACCCTAAAGACGGACGGAAGGACTGGACGGTTGGGAATATCGCACTACAAGTTCCCCGCAACAAGAACCCGAAAACAGGGGTCAAAGGTTTGTATGGTAAACCGCCCGTGCGTATCCGAGCAGCAATACTAAATTCTGACTCCAATTTTCAGGTTCTTCCTGCCAGTAACCTGCAGTGCTGAAGTACACTTAAAGACTCTGGTCAGCACGTGAATCTCGAGGAGCCAACGTACCCTATGACGGGATAGCGCCAAATCACGTCGGAATGACTGAGTGCACTAAGGTAACGTGATTGCCCCTAATTCTATTTTCATCCTCTAAGTGCTCCAGCTTTTAAGCTATTTCAACTCCACCATCCTCAAACAATACGCCCGGCACCGCCTCCACCTATTGTCTCTACTACCGCTCCGCTTTCATCCGGTATCAACAACCCACCATCAGCAATGCCTGACACCGGGCCCACTCGAGCAGCATACTTTCTATATCTACCGCCACCAAGGATATGGATGTCTCCCAAATCCACCCCCGCTCCCAAGACCCAGGACCTGCCGAACTTTCCGACATTCAATATTATCTCAGCGAGGGGCTAGAATATGCAGAACACCACACCTATTGTGGTATCACCGCATTCACTAGGACGATTGAGTCGAATGCCGAGAAATTGGATGCACGTCACGCTGGCCAGTACGTGGTGTATTGTCCTGTGACACCCACCGAGTTTATCAAGATCAATTGTCTTCGTGACACCCAGCACAAGGGATTCCGCTTCCTCCGCCTTAAGAGTACACAAACCTTAATTGCCCAAATCCCCCTTGGCCTGGTTCACGAGCTAGTGAGATGGAAGTTTGGAATCGCTCTCGAAAAGAAGGCAACAGGAATGGGACATGATGATGCTCTTACTCCTGTCGGTAGTACAACCTTTCATGGCCTACAGAGCCAGAAAGAAGCTGATTGCGCGTTTAAACCGGAGGCCTTCCGCCCGTACACAAGGGATGGGCGAACCCTCGTCTTAGAATGCGGTGTCTCCGAATCCCTCAAACGCCTGAGGGTAGACTCTCGCTGGTGGCTAGAGAATTCTACGGAAGGTGTCAACATTGCCCTTCTCTTTTCGGTCTCGTCTCCAAAGAGGCAAGAAGCATCCACATCGAAAAATGGGAAATGAGCGCCCCCTCGAGCCCACATGTCACACGGGCCGGCCTTAGCCGTTCGACAGCAACGCCCACAAAAATCCAGGAAGTCGATATTAGTGGCCCCGTCCCCCCTACCGGCGAATCGGTGGGTACTACACCGCTCGTTACCGGAGCTCCCCTGGAGCTTGATTTCGCCAAAACTTTCCTTCGTCAGCCTGTCCAAGGCCGAGGTGAAGGTAGTATTGTTTTTACTGAACAGGATCTGGGGCTGTTTGCTAGACATGTCTGGGGCGGTGCCCAATGATGAAAATCTATCATGCGAATGCGGTAAGTCAACCTTGCTTAACTGGTTCTTGGAATTGGATTGACAGCTAATGGTGTGAGTCACTGGAGGAGCAGAGAGGGGAGTGGGCACTGGTTGCGCATGTGCCACATAATGGATATATGCATAGGATATGGTGGATCGGATTTCTGAGGGAAGGGGAGGGAATAAAAAGGACATCCGGAGAGGCTATTGGAGTTCCCCCCTTTTTGTATACAGCGGTCATAATTTTTGAAAATCTCATCTCAATCAAATCGTTTAATTAGTGATGAACATGAACATGACCGAGCAGGCCATACGGTTCCTACCCGACTATGATCAGATCGAGTGGATTGGGCGATCGAAATATTAATGAGTTGGGCAATTGCCACTAGTGAACGACCGATAAGGATTGCGAGAGTTGATCTCTCCCCCACTAGTCTGTTGCCCAGCGTGGTAGAACTACATCTACCCCCGTTGCCCCAAGAACCCACAACCCCTTACTCCAGTATGGGACTCTGGACTTGAATTTACGAAATAAGCCCAACCTGCTCAACACCACGAACTACAACCATCTTCTCCAATATTTTCTTGTTGCTCTTAAGGAGAGGAAGACATAAAGTAGCAAGATAAATCTCTTAGTTACACATATTCTCTCGGTTCCTATTGGACGGGCGCCCCGCATGGACCGCCAACAGCCTTATTCCCGGCTTCATAGTGCTGTAATCCTTGGCCCAGAGAAATTCGCTTCTGTCAAGATTTCCGTCTAGTAAGTGCACTCCGTCCCGGGTGGTGAAAGCGGAGGAAACCAGTCTTTATGTTCGACAGCGGGCCACTGGGCCCGCTGAGTTCCACGGTAGGATGTGCTTTCCCGCCTCTCGTACCACAACCCACGTTATACCCCCCAATTCTCTCACCGCGCCTCCATGGTAAATGTGTTGGTGTGATCGCGTGAACTTCGAAAAGTATGTTGACAGGTATCTAACAAAACGTGTAGTTTAGAAACTTGATAGGAATCGCGTGGCGCCCAGGACCGCATGGTGGGATTAATGTCAACCCTTAACCGGGTATCGACGAGAATGGTGTGCAATGCGCGGTGGTAGTTACTTTATTTGTGCACTGCCCTAAAAGCAACATCAATCATTCAAAAAACCAATGCACCCGGAACAGTACCATTTGCGTTTTTTGTTGAATCCTTGGTTTATTAATATTAATAGCTCGCATCAGGAAAATCCGGGGCATGCACCCCAAAGTATGGCCAAAAAACCTTTTACAAAAGATCCCCACCTCTGCTGGACGCTCTCTAATCCGACAGTCCCTCTGGTTTGGAATTAACTGCTCATCCTCCCCCTAAATGTGAAATGCTGGCAGAAGAGGAACCCTTAATCAATAGACACCATCAACACAGGAAAATATTGTAACCATCATCCCAATTTTTGCACGGGCCAGCGTCGGAACGGAGTAGGATGATTCGCCGGACAACCAATGGTTCTTTGTCTAGTCTGAATGGAGGTGAAACCCAGGGGTGCTTACTCCTGGGAGAGAGCATCAAAAAAGCCGGGTCGGAGGCTTGGTCCCTCTGCTAACCCAACCCTCCACCCCTTCTGGCGGATAAATCCAGATCGCGGGTTTCGTCAGGCCCTTATAGCAGTCGCAACCCTCAAGCCAATGCACGACCCCTTCCGATCAGCACCATGCTGCGATATAGCAGTCTCTCACCCTGATCACTCCACCTGCCCGCTCCAACTGACACCTCCACCACCTTGTTGCACAGAATCAAAGCGTTGAAAAAAAAAATGCAGAACCTGCGCAACTTCCACCCGACCAATAGGGCCACACAACCTGTCCCCAGGGTGTCCCTTTCGCCGCTCCACCCCCGTGGTTATCCAGGGGCCTCTGAACTTGCATCAGTCAGCGGGGGTCTGGAAGTGGGGAGACCGCTTTATCCCTCGGGGAGCCGAAATCCGGGGTTTGGCGGAAGCGGTGAGTGCCTCCGCAGCCGTCTCCTATCGCGTCTCTAGTATCGGGAATGGGTGTATCGGGGATCTATTGCGGTACAAACCCGGTGGTTGGCAGTGTCATGGTATCCATCCCACTAGGCCGTAATATAGGAGTTTGGTCCGTTCCACAGTTGGAAAAGGCCCGGTAAGGCTATCCCCCGAAGCCAAAATGCTTTGGCTAGTCGTGCCGGGTCTATTCCCTGCTCCTGTGGGAAGTACGCACAGAACAACCTGAAAACCTACCACGGGTGCCTTGCCCACTCTGTCCAACGATCCCACCGCGAACCCCCCAATACTGGAGATGCGATGGGAGCTCTTTGGTTCCCAGCTCTTGGACTACTTTTTTCGTTTTTGTTTTGAAAGTAGAAACTAACAAACCTATCAAACCGCTCAGCGCAACCGGGGCCCCCGGTCCCATGGCATCTCGGAGCCCAACCTGCCCCCGGCCCAAGTTCCCCTCTGTCAGCTCCATCTCCACTTGGTGCGCCAGTGCCGCTCCCAGTAGAAGATGCGATCGGAACCCCGTCTGCACTTCAGCCCCACCCGGGTCACTTCCCCGGTGTTCCGTCCTCACTCTTGAGCGACTCTAGCCCCTCGACGACAAACCCATCCTGTGCTATCGCTCACCTCTTACATCTCATCGCAGCGGTCCTCATTGAGAGCCAGAACATCCCCCCTGCACCAGGGGCTAATCCCATCACGGGGGCCAGAGCCACTCTTTCACCCAGCCCCCGACCAAGCTTTCTTCCTGGAAATGCTGAACCTCCAAGGAGGCGGGATACAGACGCCGTCCTCCACCCACACAGTGGCCAAGGAGTGGGGAAGAAGCAAAAGAAGAAGTACAAAAAGAAAAAGAGCCAGAAGAATGACAACGACCGCCCGTCCTCCGTGAATGACGGGGGGTCTAAGTCTAACGGGAAGGCCAAATCTCAAGATCAGGCCAACCCTAAAGGGGAGGCCCAGTCCAAATTTCAAGAGAAGGCCTCCGAAATGAATCAGGCTGGCGACTCGAACGGAGGAAAATCTTGCGGGAGAGCCTGAGAGTATTTGGGAGTGATGACAAGGTTGCGAAATCTTATGCAGTTACTTATACAGCTGTATATATTCAGGGCACCTCATCGCTATCGATTGTATTAGACTCGGAGAGCGTTGCTTCCGTGCTTTCCTTCTCTCCTTTTTACTTGTTGCTATACCTGAAGTTCCTTAGTGTGTGTTAGAGATCGCTAGGGCCATATTCAGACCGCGAGCAACCAGCGATGGATCCCCAACCATGATTATTGCCACCCGACAGTCCTAGTCCGGTGAGTGCCGTTATTGCGTCGTTCCGCCCGCCACATTTTACAACGCACTTTTGCTCCTCTTACGATATTCACTGTCGCCCCTTCAATGAATCCAGCCAATTTTCTCAAATTATTGTTAGCTATGTAATGGCTTTAATGTACGACGGGAAGCGATACATCCAAAGAAGACCCTATTCGCCCTTTCTTCCATGTCCACAACCCCGGCGCCCCAGGAGGGATATTTCAACAATGCGCTCTATGATTACAGCTCAACAGGTTTGCCTGTTTATTTCATTGTTTTTTATGACAAGGATCCGAACGAAATAATAGCAAGGTGCGTACGTCTTTTTCCCTTCTGTATCGGAAGCTCTAGAGGATCCGAGATTTGTGAAGCATCGACGTTCCACATAAGAGGAAGAGTGATTGGGGGACATTTCGGTGCGTCGCACTGAGCCGAAACATGAAATGATTTCATGCAATTCTCTTCTAGCTCACATTTGCGTAGTGGTACCTGTTCTGCCTGGTAGACCGTCCGGCTATCTCTACCCCTCCGGAATCCTTACAAGTCGGCCTCGTATGAATGGTGGAGGGAAATGCCATGCTAGGTTTGGCAAGTGGGTCGCAACTGAGTGGAAAGGGAATTATGATCTATGCTTTTGGAAGGGAATTGGCCGTCCTAGGGAACCCGGAGCAGACATTCGGAGAGACAGACAGACGGGACACGATCATAAGTATTTTGGGGTTCTAGGCGCAGCGGTGGATGCTCCCATATTGACAGTACAAATACGGGTAAGCCAGCCCAACTGTTCCAATCGGGTTTTAGGCACGGGCAGTTTTATATCGCCGTGGTGGGGAGTAGCCTAATGAAAATAAATTGTATAGGGGCGTGCTTCCAAAGGAGGAAGAGGGGAACTGACGGCCATAGTTGAAGGCTGAAAGGGAGGGAGAAAAGTCACCGTCTGCGGAGTTTGGGTATGTCAGTAGGGGGGTGTCCCAATGTCCCTGTGGTCACTCTTGGGTCCTCTGCAGTTTCCTCCCCTGGCAGTCCGAGAAGAATGACATGCAGTCTTCTCAACGGAGGAGTCCGTCCGTCCTGCAGGCCGACGGCGGTGGACGGGGACGGCATTAAGTGGTCCCGTCCGGTCCTTGTCTAAACATGCCCCACAACCCACTACAAAGGACTATGGACCCACCATCCCTTGTGGGAAATGGTTCACGCGGGGCTAGGACTTTTTACCCCAACCAAAATTTCCTGCGGCTAACGACTGCGAACATATTGGAATATGGTACTCGATGAATGGGCATCCTTTGACGAAATTACGAAAGGTGGCCACAAGTTGGGTATGCTACTAGGTGTTCCTCAAAGGTGCATTTTACAGTATGAAAGGTATAGCCTCAGAAACTGACCTTTAAAATCAGAGCAGAAAGCAGAACTTGAATGAAATAAAGATAGAAAACAATTTCAGATAAGAGAGGAAGAACAAAGACCCAAAGAATGAAGTTCTAAGGCTTTTAGAGTATTCCCAATCGGATTCACATTGGAATTAATCCCACCATACACGATACCACAATCAGTCCAGGATTTAAGGCACTCTGATGCTTCAGTAATACCATCTCCTAAGAGATTTCGGCGATCTGCCAGGAGTAATTTTGAACTACAATAGAATCAGAGAAAAGGAGTATAAAAATTAGGAACCGAAGGACTATATTATGATAGGCCTTGAATAGGATGATTTTCTTTCCATATCCTAACTTACCAGTATCTTATCGATAACTTCCTACTCCTATTGAACATTCCTTAGCTTTGTTTACTTTCATTAGATCTCACTTGAGGAATCTTTGTATGCGCGCAGAGAGGGTGCAAAGAAATGGGGTTGATAGGATTCAGACCATATTCTCTTCCCGTTACCCACAGTTAACCGCAGTCCCTGGCAGTCCCATGCCTTCCCCTACAGTCCCCTGCCATACCCCACGCTAATTTTTCTACCTTGCTGGTGGAAACCCCAACTCCAGAAAATAATATATAATTTAAACCGATTAGAAATTATTGTTGAGGTATCAGAACATATCACCAATTCGAGTTATGTATTTGCGAAGACTGTGGACGTATGCACTAGTCCTGTGTAATCCATGTTATTGGAACCCCCAAACCTCCCCAAATAGGGGTAATCACCTCCGATTACTCGGAAACCGGCTCCCGAAAAACCCCAGGCCGACCAGGTCAGGCCTCTTGCCAACGCTGGCGTTTTTTCTGTTCTCACCGCGGTGTACGGACATACATGGGGTATAGGAGATATAGCTAGCGATTTTGTTAGCTATACAGGGAGATACGGATACCAATACTTAGATCATGTATGGAGTTGGGCTTGGTTGGGTTCAGGGAACTCCTGTTTTGGGTGTGGTATGATGTTTTCCTTCTTAGATATTATAGCTTTCTCTCTTTCTTCTGTTGGTATCAACCATCATCACTCTTCCACCTCTGACACCGTCCGCGCTGCACAGCACAACAGATTTATGAATGGATAGGGAGTCTTATTTCTGCTTTATGTATATGCTCCTATCTTGACTGATAATCTGAGGCGGAGATTGGGGACGAACAAAGTAATGGAGTCCCTGACCAGACCATTATCGCACACCATCCAAGTCCTGGGTTCTTCCTCCGTCTGTGCCGTACCCCCCCTCGCGATTTATTGGCCACCCCACAGGTATTCAGACTTCTCTCCATGACGCGCTAGATGACCCTAGGGTATATCGCAGCGATCTTAGGCGCCCGCCTGATCCTCGCGTTATTTGATCACGGAGTGGAGGATTTTGTAGGGACGGGGTGTGTGGCCTAGGGGGTTGAAGGGGGAGCCAATGTGTGGTTGTATCTGGTCGCCACAAATGGATTGGAGGTAAATATGCTCGCTCCTTGGACCTCCCG
The DNA here is from genome assembly GCA_900010015.1 of Tuber aestivum. NCBI lineage: Eukaryota > Fungi > Ascomycota > Pezizomycetes > Pezizales > Tuberaceae > Tuber > Tuber aestivum. The sequence continues at coordinate 1,345,930 of LN890945.1, read as the reverse complement.
TGAGCATATCGGTAGATAGTTGTTCAGGCCTGGAGGAGGTTTTTTTGTGGATGCTCTTGGAATGGTGGGAGTAACTTCTCATAGTGTGCTATACCAGTAATGTGGTAAGATTAATTTAGTTTGCTGTCTCCCCTGAAGGGGGTAGAAAACACGCAGCTGTTGGTGTCAGTAGGTTCTTGAATTGGAAGTGGTTCACCAAACCACGGCCATGACTTTTCCCCTTGCTTCAGTCCTTACTGCACCATCTAAAAAATGTAACCCGCCCAAGAGAACTAGCGCGAAAAACTGAACATCGACGACGATATGTAGATACCCACGGTCACCACCCTTATCCTCCTCTCCCTGCACCTCAATCTCATAACAACCATCACCACGATCACAGCCCCCACAGCCAGTGTTCTCAACCGTCCGGGGGAACTGCCAAGAGCCCGAAACGGGACGGGACGGCAAAATGTAGTCGGTCCTCGTCCTTGACCCCCTAGGGCGACCGTCGTGAGGAAAGACGACGAGCCCCACGATCTGAGACAACTTCTTGCAGAGGACGGCCGGTGACTACATAGGACCGCCGGGGATCGTAGGGGACGGTGGGGGGTGCGGGGACTTCTGGGAAGGACTAGGGGTTTAAGGGACGGCAGGAGACAATGGGTGACTATGGGTGACGACAGGGAACTGTCGGTGAATGGCCCCTCACGCCCATGTGTCGGGCAAGTTCAGGAAAAGACCTGACGGGACGACAAAATGCTGTCCATCCTGGTCCTGTTCAGGACCGACGGACTGCCCCATTGCGAACACTGCCCACATCTCTCGATGCAGCACATCCTCCCCCTCTCCACCTAATCTCCCCTATGAATTCCCATTTTGGCTTCCAACCACCTAAGCCCCCCCCCGCTAAACATGAGCGAGGCTCGGAAACAAACTCCCAAAGCAGTATCGATATCGCATATGTCCCTCTGCTGAGTTGTGAGTAGAAGTGATCCTTTACAAGTGATGCTGGCGCGGGGGTGCAGTTTTCTTTGGCCCGGCTTCTTAGCATTCAATTTAGGTGCTGGCTGGATGGGCAACGCCTTGCTATTCAAAACTACTAGTTGTTTTAGTGTTCCCGGCTATCCAGTTTGTTCGTCCTTGGGGTAGGATGGGACAGAGTATCGCTGTCAGTCGGTCCTTGCGGCCGTGCAAGGAGGGACTATGTGGGAGCGGCAGGACTGGACTTACTCCTGAGTACTGCCGTCCAACTGTCTGAAATCCTGTGAACAGAATGACCTTGTCAGCCACAAGGTTTCAGCCACTTTTTGTTGAAAATCACCGGTAATCATACCGTGATCATACCGTGCCTTTGGATCTCGGTCAACGGATATATACCTTTTCTTAGTTATTTTCTATTTGTCACTCTATTGTCGGTTTACTTCTTTCTGTTGGTCGTGAGTTTCTCATCATGTAAGGGGAAGGTATATGCCTTGCATAAACACCATATATGCCTGTTGCTGTGCCATATCGGATGACCAGCCACATGGGAGCAAGGATATAGGTATCACCCGTGAGGGAGGGTACCGGAACCCCACAGTTGTTTGGAACCCACCGGAGGGATTTCAGGAAGAGCAAAGAGTGTTTGTCACTTCTGTTTGATACAGTGGCCAGAACACTGTGTAAGGAGGGTACTTGATTTGTCTATATAAAGTCTTTCCTTATTCCGTAGATATAAGGTTAAGCAACAAGACACAAAGTACTCGTATCCAAAACTATCAACTCCTCACCTTTATCTCTTCCTTCTCACTTTCCAGTCTTCCCAGTTGGCATCTCATAACAATACTTCTGAGGGGTTTGTAGTATACTAGGTTGTTCCCCGCAGTCTCAGGTAGAGTCTCCACCGGGGGCATGGCGAAACTGGGCGGATGGCGAACAGGGGTACTTCGTGAGCAAAAGTGGACCGGTCAAGGTTAGGGTTGGAAAAGTTTAGCAGTGTTTTATCCCTATTCGCCACCCGCCCAGTTTCGCCATGCCCCCATGCCCCCAGTGGAGACTGTAGTCCTTGGTAGTCCTTGGTAGTCCGTCCGTTCCTACAAGTAGTGTGCGTCCAACCTAGCACCCCGAAAAGATGGATTACAGTCAATGGTTTCTCCTGAATTACCCTAAAGACGGACTGGGGGTTTGGAATACCATACTAGCGCTAAGGTATTGTAAAACCTTCCGGTCGGCACGTGAATCTAGGGGATCTCACCTATCCTATTACCGAACAATGCCAAATCACGTGGGAGCGGCAAAGGTAACTGACGTAACGTGATTGCCTCTCATTCTATTTTCATCCTACAGGTGCAGTGCCATTTAAGCTATTGGGACCCCATCATCCTCGACCAATGCCCAGCACCATCTCTACCGGATGTCTCTACTACCGCTTCGCTTTCACTGGACATCAGCAATCGGTTATCGACGGCCTCTGATACTGCGCCCACCTAAGTGGCATACTTTCTGTATCTATCACCAAATTCACGAAAGAGTGGTTCGTGTTCCACCCTGGCATCAGGCTCTCGCTCAAATGCACTCGGTCTCCCAAAGCCCAGGTCCTGGTAGTCCTTCCAACATGCAGAATTATCTTAGTGAGGGGCTAGAAGGGGTAGAACACCAGAGGTATCATGGCACCAGTGCATTTCTCAGGGCGATTGAATTGCACGCTGAGAAATTCCATGCATGTCAGGGTAGCCAGTTCCTAGTATATTTTCCTGTCACACCTCAGGATCTGCTAAACATCAATCATCTTCGCGACACCCGTTACAAAGGACTCCGGTTCCTCTACCTCGAAAATCCTCAAACTTTGATTGTCAAAATCATGCCGGGTGGAATTCATGAGCAGCTGATTTGGGAATTTGGATACGGGTTGCGCAGGAAGGTTGACCGAATGGGACTAGGTCGGGCTCTTAGACCTATGGGGAGCACAACATACCAGGGTGTTAAGTGCGCAAAAGAAGCGGACGCAGCATTCGAACCTCGCCTACCTGGCCCCTATGACAGATATTGGCCAACCTTGGTTGTGGAGTGTGGAGTTTCAGAATCATTGAAACGCCTGAGGGTGGATTCGGACTGGTGGTTGCAGAATTCGGAAGGTGCTGTAAAGACAGTACTTGTTTTTTCAGTCTCCAAGGCGACAAGACACATACACCTCGAGCAGTGGGAAAATGGAAACTCCTCAAAGTCCGCCACAGCTAATCCTCCAATAACCCCTACCAAAATTAATGAAATCGACATCATGGGTCCCATGGATACTAGCGGCGGAGTCCAGAGACCTATTGTTACGGGAGCCCCATTAAAGCTGGAGTTTGAAAAGATTTTCCTTCGGCAGCCAGACCGCCGCTGTGGTGAAGATAATATTATCTTCACTGCGCAGCAGCTTGGTCTCATTGCCAGTGGCATCTGGGATAGAACCTATGAACGAAAACCTACAACCCAAATACAGTAAGTTGATCCTCAATAACTGATTCTTGTTATCAGGTTCAGGGCTTATGTTGTGGCTAATTTGAGGAGTAGAAACAGAAGAGGGCACTCTGAATAGGGAGAAAATATTCTGGTACAAGGTTGCTGGATAGAAGGGGGTGGATTAGAGTTGTACGAAAATGAAGGCAAATGCAGGGACTTGGAGATGTAGAGAGTTTACAGAAGTTCAATTATGTTTCTGTAAATAACAGTAATGATCAGTCAAAAATCTCACCTCAAGCAAATATCTTAATATTATATTGTGACCAAGGTAGAAAGCCTAACTAGTATGTGAGAGCAATTAGTAGTATGAGGTAGAAGAGATCCAATTCTACAAAAAAAGAACAACCACAGAGGTTCAAGTCTCACGATGGGAAAGTGGATTGATAAAAGAGAAATAGAGTAAACAGGTTCTTTTGGATCAATTTTACTGATACCAGGAGTAAAAAAAATAAACTGATGGTCTGATATATGGAAGTATAATGATTCTACAATAAGGAGATATTGTAACCTGTATCTATACCTATATATAAGACTTAGAGGGTAAATAATAGAGACAGATATCAGCAAAATTTTACTTCACATCTAGTACATCCTGTGCATCTGACACATGGCCTACTTAAAGGCAAACCATTAATCTAGAAGTGATATCTGTAGGACATCATGTCCAGATTCACCTTCCTCTTTTATACCCCATCTTAACCCTACTGGACATGGATGGCAACATCTCCTGTGTCCAGAGATTCTACACTCCCTGCTCCTTATTTCTAGAGATGTTATCCTTTCTTCTCCTTGTGTGTGGATATTCTATACTTTCTTCTTCTTGTATCATGACTATCCCTGTGACCCTTTACTACATCCTAATATTGTCTGATTCTCCTGCATCCCATTTGACTTTGCCTACCCACTGGCCTCCAATATCATAACCTGACCTATAACAGTCAACATTAATCCTGTTATTCTGGATGACTCCTCTTAAATTTCAACAGGAAGACCCACTACCTAAAGATCAAGATTATCTCCCATCCATACTCATAGTCTTGATCTCTACTAGTAAGCTCCCCACATTTTAGTGCCAATGGCCCTTGCACACGGATCTTTCAACTTATATACAGTTTGTATTCCTCGGTGGTAGTTTCTTGGCCAGATTCTCCTGCTAGCAATCAATCAAAATCTGGACCTTTGTGACTCCTAGTTTTCACTACCTGATATTTCATGTCACAATATCTATAAAAAAAAATATCTCACCAGACACGGAATGTCTGTGTCCAGATGTAATTGGTTATTTCTTTTTATTGTGTGCATCCTCACTATTGAGACACTGACTCATTTCATCTGTCCTGTCTGATATGTCGACACAAACCTATGTCACGGCCACTGGGCTATGGAGATGGAATATGCATGGGTTTTTGGTTGCATATATAAGATGTGGTTTCCTTGATTGCATAGTGGAATTTCCTTTGTCTAGGGGAATGGGACACGTTGCCGCGCAATGGAAGATGGCGGAACCAGACGGAGGAATCGTGGCTGCGCGTGACGCCAAGGACTTTCTTTTGTATTGGTAATCAGGGAGGATTTTCTTAGTATATAAACGGGTGTGTCCCTTTATATTTTTCTTTCTTTACGCAATCTGGTAATCTCCTTTGGATACCTGTACCTAGGAATTACACCCTCTACTTTCTGGCGTCCTCTGGAACCTCTGAACCCTGACCCTGAACCCCTGAACCCCAAATCTCATACAACTCGCTTCGGTTGTACCCCTGCACCTAGATCTCCTCTCCATAGTCCTGCCTGTCCTCGATCGTGGTGTGCCTTGGCCTACCAGACCCTCCGACCCTGTCCATTAGACAACTATGGCATCTGCCAGGACCGTAACCCACCACCACACCA
>LN890945.1:1292644-1323244 GCA_900010015.1 Tuber aestivum | reverse complement strand
CCGATTTTGTTTAGGGTCACACTTGTCTAGGGACCATGAGTGTGGCATGATTAACTGCCTGGGGGTTAAAGGGAATGCTTGTTCCCACACCCGAAGGCTTTGTTTACTTTGTGATAGGTCGGACCACTTCACGGGTCACCTGTCCTGCAGCGCCACCGAGACTCGTGGCACCCCACCCACACTCCCGCCGGATGCTCCGTCGCCAGAGACAGTTGACGACACCGCCCGCAAGGGATTCTCCGACCGAACGATGAGACGGAATCGGAGAGAGGGTGAACGGAAGTCGAGGGATGAGGAGTATTGCAAGATGGTTGAGGCATCTCACAACCAGACCCAGGCCACCATTGCGCCGTCAGGGAAGTATACTGGGAAATGCAGGAACTGCAGCGAGGTTGGGCATATGGCATACGAGTGCAAGCAGGCACTCAGGTGCAACAACTGCCATGAGGTCGGACACACGTTTAAGATATGTGAGAAAGAGAAGGTGGTCAGGTGTTTTAACTGCTATGAGGCGGGACATAGTGCCAAGAAGTGCACAGAACCAAGGGCGAGGAGGAAGCAGACGAGATCCCATCCTGGGGACAAGAAGAAGATCTCCTCTGCTAAAGGCAAGGAAGTTGACCCCGCCCCCTCCCCTCCCCCACCCCCTCCTGTATCCCCCCCACCGCCTACTAAGAAGAATGGCCTACCACGGATTGAGAGGCTTGACCAGAACAAGTATGTTGCAGGCATGCTTGATAACCCTATTGTCGTGGGGTATACGACTACTCATGGTGAGGGCTCAGTGAGCTCACGTGGTTCCGCAGAGGCTCCGGCCTCATTCCATTATTAATGCATTTTACAACCCTTGCATTAAACGTTGGTCGGGGGGTGAGGAATCGGGAAGCGGCGTTTGAGTTGTTTTCCTATGTTGATTTGTTTTTTGTTTTGGAGCCGCCGGTTGACGCGGATGGTTTACATGTGCCACATGAAGCTGACGGGTGGGATTTATTTTCATTTGTTAAGGGTTCAGGCGTTGAGGTTTTTGTGCGCTTGGCTTTGTGCGGGCTTTTTGATGTTGTGGGGCATGAGAGATGTTTTTCTTTGGTGCGATGTTATGATAGTGGGGTGGAGAGGAAGCTTGCTGGTGTTTACCTCCCACCCAAGGATGGCAAAGATGTGTTTTGCGGAGAGTTGGGGAAGCTGGCAGGGTGTGATGTGTTGGTGGGTGATTGGAACGCCCGAGACCCTTACTGGGACCCCGGTGGCCGAAACCACAGGGGCGGATGGTTGAAGAAGTGGATGGAGGATAACGGGTACAACATGACCTTCCCTGCTGTGCCTACCTTCCGCAACATCTCGAGGATTGACCTGTGCATATGTAACGGGGGCTCCCTCAGGTAGATGGTTCCTAAGGATGCGACCGCACCAAACTTCGAATCTCTCGAACTCAACTCTTATAAAGTGTAAAGAATAAAAGTAAACGGTAAAACTTAATATCGTTAAGCTCAGGCTTATCTCAATTAAAGTCTCTCGAGAGGATGTTGATTGTGTCGGGGCAGGAGAGTTCTCGTATAAGCTTCAAGTAGTCAGACTTATACCAAAAACTCCCCCATCAGGTCGCCCCGACCAACATGAGCATGCCCTTCTCCGTAAGGGTTGCTGGCACCATTACCGCATCCCCGAAGGGCTTAAGGTGTCAGCGCACTCTAGCAGAAATCTTCCATATGCACATCAGTTCCTGCGGGGTGTTTACCAACACACCTGCCGGAGTAAAAACTCTGCGCATCGGTGTCTCGCCAGTGGCTAACTGTCGAGACTCCTAAGAAGCCTAACTAAATGACTCTCTTCCCATGTGCTATGATCTATGCAAGCACCCGTAGACATCAGGTGTCCTCCGGTTAAGTTCTATCTTTCTTGATTGCGAACTTACGGGGTCTACGACGCTTCCATGTAGAGCTGTGTCGGTGGCGGGACCCGTGGGCGCTACCCATGGTCCCTTACCTCCGGCACACCACTCAGCGTGATAAGTATCATGCTATTAGAGTCTTCCAACAACCCATAAAGAGCCTACGGCAAAGGAACACGTGTAGGCTTGATTGGCGTAAAACCTTCCTCGATGTCTCCGGCACTACCCGGGACTGCTCGGGGGACCCTTCCGGATAGCTCACGCTAACTCCGTCAGTTTTGGTCCGTTTTACTCCGTTCTTTTTGGAGAAGGTACCTGACCTTCTCACCTTGCCCCCTTATATATCCCGCGAACAGCTTCCGGTCGGACGGACGGCAGCGACGTATACAGTGTTATGGACATGTCTTCATTGATTCCATTTAACTAGTAATACGGCAACTCCACCCATTTAGGCCCATGACGCCCGGGGCGAACCCTGGGGCCGCAGGTACCTGTTAGGAATAATCCTGCCAAGTTACAGCATGTTCGGAGCACTCTAGCTCCTCCCGTAGTCTTCCGATCAATAAGCAAGCAACTGCCCGTCGATCGTCATTGCGTAACAAACAATCCTAACATTACACGAAATCATTCCGAGAACGTTTCCGACAGAAGGTAGGGTAATAGTGTCCCAAAGGTAGGGTAAGTATGTCCATGGTGACACGAGACCGGTCTCCATGGCAGGGTAACGTGACTTACTTAGACAGGGTAAACTCACCCGGCCTTCCGGCCTATCCTTAGGCCGAAGCAGACATAGTCACGGTACTTTCACTACTTAGGTACACTTATTCCTTAAGTACCTTCTGTTCTTCGAGATACCCGGACCATCGAATATCTCTCGGACATGCTCAGGCATGCCCGCCTAGTCTATCATATAGCCTCCTGGCCTTATGTATGGGCGTAGACATAGGTTGCCATAGCTCTATAACGTAGGGTCGTTACAGCATACACTATGCGAACTCGATCCGACATCGGTACAGCGACATTGTTGGGTGTGAGCACGTGGGACAACTGATTAAGCTGGATGTGACAGCACCCACTGATATTATTAGGACACGCCCAGCATGGAAGAAAGTTTGTTGGGAGAAGGTCGCTGCGGAACTGGAGGCTCTGAAAGCGGTGCCGGACGATGAGCTTTGGGCTGCCGCTCGAGGAATTGTCGATGCTCTACCTAGGCCGCCACCCAGTAGGATTCCATGCCGATGGTGGACACCTGAACTGGAGCGAATGCGACAGGATGTCCGAAGATTGAGGCGGTTTGGGCGACGGGACCCCGATTACAATGCTAACTATCGGTTGGCAAGGTGTGTGTATAGGGCGTCGGTCGTCCGGGCGCGGTTTGAGTACATCTGTGGACAGCTAAGCCAGGCCGAGGACCCCGCTGTGTTTAACATGGTACGACGTTTGGACACCAGAAGGACGCTGCCGGCTATGGAGCTATCTGATGGCACGATTGCGGCAACACATGAGGACATCTCAGATGCCATCGCGGCACAGCTGGAACCCGGGGCGTAGCCTGAATGGGCCCCCGTTGACGTGGCTCTGGAATCTGCCCGGGAAATGGAATTGGCGCTGCAGAGATCGCCCACCAACACAGGTCCAGGGTTGGATGACATGGGGTACCCTTTTTTGAGATTTTGGAAGAGAGGGTGTCCTGAAGCCATGAGGCGGATGCTGGACCATGGACTGCGATACGATGTCCCGGACTGGCACGAGGCTGAAGTGGTGCTCATCCCCAAGGTTGGCAAACCACGATATGACGTGGTCAAGGCATGGAGGATGATCCACCTATTACCAGTCATGGCCAAGGTGGCAGAACGGGTGATTCTCATTAGGCTGGCACAGTGCCTGGAGTTGGGTGACACCCAGTTCGGCTCGCGACGGAAGCGGGGTGTCCATGATGCCATGGCAGTCGTTTTTGAGTTCCTGAAGCACAATGAAGGATACCATAGGATGATGCTGTTGGTGGATGTGGAAGGAGGCTTTGATAACATTGAGATTGACCTCCTCTCCGATTTTTTGATGGCAAGAGGCTGCACCGTCGCGCTGTGTCATTGGATACGGCGGTGGTGTGCTAACCAGACAGTTCGGTTCCGATTTAACGGGCGGGTTTCTAAGAGGTACCACATGAGCAAAGGTGTCCCACAGGGGTCTCCCCTGTCCCCGTTTTTGTTCGGTGCATATGTGGCTGATATTTTCTCACCTAGGTTGCGATACACTCCGGGTGTGCGACATGTAGTAGTGTCCTATGTGGATGACGGGGTGGTCCTGGTGGCTGCCGGGAGTCAGAGGGCCGCCCAAGGACATGCTGAGGAACTGTTCTCGGACCTCGACAGGGTAGCGAGGGCTCGTGGTATGGGTTTCAGTGCCCTTAAGACCCAGTGGATTGGGTTTGGGGATAGGGCCTGGGATGGGATGGAACTGATGGGGGAGCTGGTTGAGCCGTCTGAGGACCTGAGGGTACTTGGGTATAGGTTTAATGTTTTCCTTAATTTTTCAGCTCATATGAGGTATTGGTTGGATAGGGGGTTGGATGTGAGAAGAAGGGTGATGGCGTTGGGTCGGAGATATGGTAGGGTGGGTGGAATTGGGGCGTGGGAAACTTACCGTTTGGTGCAAGCAGCCTACCTCCCGACCGTCTACTATGGGCTTGAATTTGTAACCGACTATAAGTCGTATGTGAAACAAATTCAGGTCCATGTCAACAACTGCCTGCGATCCGTGTTCCGCACCCCCTTTAAGCTGGCTAACAACATCCTGTTGGCCGAGTTTGGTATACCGCCTGCTCATATACAGGGGCGGTACCTCCAACGACGATGCTACAGCCAGTTCATCAACCTTCAGCACTGTGCCAACCACCCTTGGTTCGGGCACATCAGGCAAAACTGGAAGGAAGAGGGCATGGTGGCACAACGACAGACATCGGACGTCGAGTTACGAGAGCGGCCTACGGTTGTTATCGGGAAAGGCAAGGAGGTGATCACTACCCAACATAACGGCAAAATCGCTGGCCTTATGAACTCACCAGGGGTAGTGGTGTACACTGATGGGTCCAAACACTCAGACAGGGCCGGTGCTGCATGGGCTGTGTACCATCGAGGGGAAGCGCGAGTGATGGGACAGGCAGTGCCTCCATCATGGAGCATTGTGGAATGTGAGCTGTTTGCGGTCGTGGGGGCTTTGAGATACCTGAAGGAGGTTCACCCCGGAACTGACGCTCATATCTTCTTGGATTGTGTCCCTGCGCTGATGTTGATTGAGAGCATGTTCCCTGAAGGCGATTCGGCTGAGGCCTGGGAAGTGCTCGCCCCGTTGCTGAACGGGTGCGGGAAGGTACACTGCGAGTGGGTCCCAGGGCATACTGGCGTTGCCGGGAATGAGCTGGTCGACTTGAAGGCCAAAGATTGTGTGTCCTGCGTGCTGAAACCCACTGACTGGGAAGGTGTTAGCTTCGGTATCGGACATGCGGCAATGGCGCGGGAGTTACGCCGACACGAATGGGCAGAGTGGCACCGTGCACAAGGCCATGGCTACTACGACCGGGCGCCCGCCGCGCCGCGACACCTGAGAGGGCTTACCAGGCTGGATGCATATGTCCTAATACGGATACGAAGCGGCACTGGACTGGTTGGACATGATGAATGCCCGGGTCGTGACGACCGGAATCATTGGATCAAAACTATGCGCTACCTTCGGGACCGACCTTCAGCAGACACGTTGTTCAAGGACAGGAAGGTCAAGGAGTGGCAAGGATGGTGGAGGGGACACCGGTGGTTGGGACTGGGAATCCCGAAAAGTGTTATTGAAGTGGATGGCGAGTTGGTGGTTGCCGGGAATCCGTTTGATGGAACACTCTTGGTGGAGCGGGACGGGAAGCTAATCGTCAAGGAGAACGGGTGGGAGTGTGTTAGATGCTCCACGACCCACGAATATGGTTACTGCCAGTTGCCTACTACTAGGATCGGGGGCAATAAGTGGTTTTTTATCCCCGAGGACGACACGGTTTGCCGTGGTTGCAATAACACTGTCACCAGTGCTTCGGGGCCCCGCTCGCGACGAGAAGCCTTCGTCCGGCACTTCGCCAACTCCCCGCCGTGCCTGGATCGCTGTATGAGTTTGTACTGGGTTTGGGCTTTTGGAAGGTGGGGGGATATGCAGTTCAGTGAACAAGTGTCCAGTGTGCTGGCTTGGGCAAGGAGTTATGAGTTTTTTAAGGGACCCCACTGTTGTTTTTGTGATGGCACGTTTGTTGATATTTCGGGTCATTGGAGGAACACGACACGGTGTTGGGATAGACTGTATCTTTCCTTTGTTGAGTATGTGGAGACTGAAATTGCTGATGGCAGTGTTGGTGATGGATAGGATTTGCGAGACAGGAAGACGCGTTAATCCGGGAGACTGCTTGCGGTCTGAGCGCCCGTGAGCCTGTTGGTAGTGATTTTTGGATTTATGTTTGGGTGGAGGGCTGCGGGATGTTTTGACATGGTTGTGATTTTGTTATGATTTATGGGTTACGAGGGATGTTAGCTAGATCATAAGCCATGTTTTGGCGCGACTAGGATAAATAAACTTAGATTGAATTCGGACACCTTTACTTTCGTTCCCTTCGGCGACGATGAAGCGTTTCTTCTGATACTTGTGGGGGAGTCATCTGGGTTCGCCTAGTAGTCCTGCTCGTTGAAGTTGATGTTGGTAGAGTTGTTGTTTGGTGTTCGTTCATTTGTGGTACCTGTCTCGCCTTCTCTTTGCTCGTCTCTATCGTGAGGCTGTATAGGCTTGGGAACCTTCTTTTCTGCTGGACGGGTCTTCTCTTCGGTAAAAAGTTTCGGCTTTCCTATACTCATTATCCCGCAGGATCTCGCGTTCGTTGTGTTGGTTGGGAGTGGTTGTTGTGAGGAGATCACCCTGTTGCTGAGAGGATCGGGCCCCTCCATACTTCGTGTTGGAGTTCTAAGGCCTACTCTTTGGTTGTTTCACGTGTTGTTTCCAGTGACATTAACGCCTACAGAGTTGATTGAGGACCGCTCTGTATCTTTAACTCGTCGTGCCGATTGCATCACACTTTTACGGTCGGGTCCCCTTCCTGTGTAGGGAATGCCTGGCTGTGGGCTACATACCTCGATTGGAATCCTACGATGTTGTTTCCTCCGGTTCCCACGATGTTTTCCGTTTGTGTGGCTGCTACGGGTGGTTGTGGGGTCTACTTTCTTGCCCGATGTGGGTGGGAATGCCTTTGACCCTGAACGATTAACCCCCTCTCTTGGCTTCTACGGCTGGGCATGTGGTGGTGGTGGGTGATTGGCTGCTGGGCTCCCTCGTGTGGGGGCCTTGGCGATAGCTATGTTAGGTGTTGGCGGTCTTGGCGATCACACCCATTGCAAGTGTGGTATTCCTCGGCTCGCTTAGCCTGGCAGTGCTTACTCTCTACGGTCGCGGCTGTTCTGAGGCTTGTCGTCATGAATGTTCTGTACCGGGCCTGTTTCTTTTGGCCTGGATATTCTATGCCTGCCTTCCTGGGTTTACGCTGCCTGGGTGGGTAGATGAGTGGACTGTGGGCTGCTGTGTTATGCGGCCTGGGTCTCTTGAAGTGGCCCTGCCTTGGCCTTTGGGTGGCTTGGTTCGGGTCCCGCCTGGTTATGTTCTACCGGGTGTCCCTGCGGGTGTCCTCCTGATTTGGAAGCTTGACGCCCATCTATATTCCTGCAGCTCATGTTTCCTCGATAATTGGTCTGTTGTTTGTAGCCTTCGCTAGTCGTTCGGGCGGTGGGCTCTGTGGGGCCGTGGCTTATATGTGGGGCTGCGGTTGGGCTGTGGCGGTGCTAGCAGATAAGGGCCGGCCGTCATGACATTGGATATATATAGTCGCCCTGAGGTCTGGGTTGGGCTTCGGCCTGATGCGGCCTGATGGCTGGATCGATGTTGCAGTGCGGCGCCTGGGGGCGCCTGGTCTGGCGGACCAAATCCGCACCTGATGCATTAGACGGGGCGGAAGGATGGAGGATGGCATTGCACTCGGAGCCATGTTGGCCTAGGCGGGAGAAATAACACTGGGGACATGGTGCCACCTTTCAGGGTATTGAGTAGTTACTGTTACCCCCCGGGGCCTTGGCTGAAGTGTGGATGGTTGTTGATTGTGTTAGGGGGTGGTGATGGTATTGCCGTCGTTATCTGAGTCCGGGTCCTTGACGGTGGGAAAGAGTGGGAGTCCTGTCTTGGGGAGGGCAAAGGAGTTGGGGGTGTCGCTGGGTTGAGTTTCTTTTAGTTTCGTATTGTTTCGTTTGTGTGGCTGTTGGGTTGGGATGTGGGTGGCTGGTTGGAGGTAGGATACCATGGGTGGGAGATAGGCCCCACTGGCCTTCACGGTCTGTCATCGCCCCTTTTATGTTTACTTTGTGTTTGGTTGGGGCCCCATGTTGTGGGGTCCCCGAATTTGTTAATTGTGGTAACGGTTGTGGCCGGCCCTAGGAGTCCCTGGGTTGGCTAATACAGTGCAAGGGGATGGCTGCCATGCCTACCTCGGCCTGGCTTTGGGGAAACTGGCTAAGGTTTGGGGATGAGGCTGCGGATGGCATTTTGTGTTGGATGGAGCTGACCTGGCTGAATACCGCCCCTGTAGGTCTAACAGTACTGGAACGCCTTCTTGGCCGCTAGGTGGGGTTGGGGTGGGGGGGATTTCCTTTACTATGTTGTTATGAGAAATTTTGGAGCAAGAGCGGAGCTGTGCTGCCGGTGGTAGTGATTTTTTATTTGTGCTGGAATTCCCATGGCCTGGTTAGGTGGGATGGGTGGGTGCTGGACTGTTGATGAACCTGTACTTTAGCTTTGGTGTTTGTGCTCCCTCACCGGGGTGGTTAACGGTATGAGGTCGGAGGATCGGTATCTTGTATTTTAGTTGATATCCGGCTCACGCTTACTCCTGGCCGGAGGGGGACTAGATCATAAGCCAGATTTGGCGCGACTAGTATAAATAAAATTAGATTGAATTTGGACACCCTCTCTTACCTGCCAGGGATATTCCTTTACCTCTTTGAAGCTTTTCGGCTCGGTTATTTATTTCGTACTTTGTTTGTTTATTTTGTTTCGCGTCACTTGAAACATTTACTTCCCTCCTCCCCTCCCTTAGGGTCGAGTTGATGTACGCTACCTAGCCTCACAGGCACTTTGGGCGAGATATCTGTGGTTCAAGCCCGGTAATCCCAGGTGCAGTGGGGCGGGCAGACATGTCGTCTCCCTCCTATTCTCCTTAGGCTTCGGCCTTGTCGTTTGAGGTTTCCTCGTCCATGCTTACGGATGCGGAACCTTCCTTCTTCACCTTGGGTATGCCCTCGGTTATTGTCGATGTCCCAGTTCCAGCACATGAGGCTGTGAAACATCGCCGCGCCCTCGTCGACTTTAAGACACGGTCTTACCGTGCACTAGGAGGGGACTACAAATTCTTCTCCTTTGATCACAATTACGGTTGCGTCAACGCCTTGAGTCAGGCATTTTATGATGGTGTGAGGGCTATGGTTGCTAATGCCAAGCCTGTCACGATGAAAGAGGTGGAATGTTTGGTTGACAGTTACCTGGTGGGTAAGGGTTGATTGGCTGAGTGTGGCCTGGACCTTGCCTCGACTACCGGTTTCTTCGACCGACACAACCCCGATAGGGGCTTGGAATTCGATCCATCTCCAACTCCCTTGGCCCCCGGTCATTCGCAGGCGGTAATCCCAGACTCCGCTACCCTGGCCCATACTGAGAACAGCGCTCCGTCCACGATGGAAGCCTCCAGTTGGGCATCTACCCCCCTGAGGCACATCATGCTTCAATCCGTTGTGGAAGCAATGGCGCCCGGAACGCTGGCCCCATTAGCTGGCAGGAGCCACTCCACTCCCTCTTTGGAGGCATCGCTGTCATCGAGCTACAAGAGGATTTACAAGAAAGGGACGTTCGACCTCAATGCTTTGTTGGACTGTGACTATGAACCAACGCCACCCCCATTTGTAGAACGAAAACAATGTGGACGATCCCCTTCGCCTGACCCCACATTGGTATCTATATCCAGTAGTGGTTCGGGTTCGGTTCTCACTCCTACTAAGGGTGTGCCGACTAAGGAAGGACAGAAGATGAAGGTGATTCCCCGAGACCAACTAACCCTGGGCCAAATCAGACAACAGACGGCTCCGGGATTCAAGCAGGTCCCATACCTACCGTCTACTATCGAGTCATCAGACAAGGAAAGTTCCCCCCCTTTGGCTACTGCTGAAGTGCTTCCCTCTGCGGAGGTGATTGCCACCGACACCCCCATGGACATGGGTGGCAACAGAAATACCGAGGCCACCGGGATGGGAGACAGTAAATATGCTGACTCCGAGGAAATCCCGTCTTCCCCGGTTCGGTCCAGCTTCTCTATCGTGGAGCAACCCCCCACCCAGCCAGAATCAATGGATGCACGGGTGGCAAGGGCGCAGGATGCGATGAGACAGTTGAACGAGGCTGAGGGATTGTTGAGACGGGTGGAGGAGGAGTTGTATGCCCCCCCCTCAAGACGTTCGGAATCGGTGGTATCCCGGGACTTGATTCTTGGCGTACTTGATGAAATAGGGACCTCTGCGGCTATCCCATGCACTGGAGATGCCCCTAGCCCCTCCAAGGATAGTTCGGATTCGAGTTCTGAGTCAGACTACCAGGGTGAGGATGTTCAGCGTCTGTTGTTTGGTGGGAAGGAAGGATACGACAGCTTCGAGGAAGTTACCAGGGATATGGAAAAAGTGTTCGGGATGTTAGATACATCTTGGATACTGTATAGGTCCTTGAGGTACCGGGTGTTTGAACTGGAGGAGGAGAATAGGAAGCTTGAGGCTGCAGTCAGGGGTAGGACTGGGCTCTCTCGTGACACCCACGTTCCCCCTCCCCCCCGCCCTACGAAAAGCACTCCGTATGTGAGTGGGGAGTCAGCTGCGGCTGCTCCTGCTGCTAAGAAAGTGTCTTGGGCCACGGTGGCCAACAGGGACATGGCACCTGATGCCACTAAAGCCACACCCTCCTCAGCCCCTTCCAAGACTAACGATAAGGAGAGGAGGAAGTGCTTCAATTGCAAGGCGAGGGGACACCTGTCCGCCAACTACACGAGGCCCAACAAGGAGAAGAAGAAGCCAGTGGAGGTGGCCCTCCCACTGCCAACAGGGGGCGGCTCGTCGAGCACCTCTAGTTCGGACAGTAATGGTGGAGTATCTGTTACCCCCACCCCCCGAGCTGACACGAAGGCCAGGACCAAGCCTAAATTGGTTCAGATGAAGAAGGCCCAGGTGACCCAGACACCTGCGACGGATGAAGAACCCTCCCTTCCGGAGGGACCTGCGGCAGTGGTACCTGGTGCCTGGAAGACTGTGGTCAGGAAAAAGAGCTACCTGGCCAACACCAGATTTGATCGAGGGGACAGCAAGGCCCCTGCGCCCCCTTCCTGCTCACCAACCCCCAAGGCCAGAAGCCGTGGGCTCACCATCAGGTTCCTTAACAGGAAGTCTGCGGAGCTCCCCAATGGCGTTACGACTGAGACCATTCGGTCTTGCATCAACATTCTCCTGTCCAACAAGGGCAGAGTGGTAGGATCAGTCCCATACATTAAGGAGGCTGTATTCTGGACCCCGATTGGCTGCATCTTTATGACACTTGCACAACACGAGGTTGGCCAGATCAGCAGACAGTTGGAATGGATTAGGATGATCCTTCTCAAGGAACTGGCAATACCGGACTTTGAGTTCCAGCGCGACATGGACAAGATTACCATTCGTGTGGGACAGGTTCTCCTTGCTGATACTGGATATGAATTGGTCTGGAAGGTGGAGTCCTGGACTGGGGACAAGGCTTATGATGGCCTCCGCCTCGACATGGAACAATCCAACCCAGGTGTTAATACTGCCGGACGGCTAGCCATGTTGGGATCTGCCAAAGCGATGAGACAAATGAATGCCTCTATGTGTGGTATTAGGTTTGTGGTGGAAAAGAATGAGGCCATATTGGCAGCTCTGGCTAAGGGCACCGTTTGTTTGAGGGGCCGCCCCAGGCCTGTGAGGATCTTCATGGAACATCACCCCCCGGTGGTGTACCAGAAATGTCTCCAGGTTGGGCACATGCAGGTTACCTGTGCCTTCCCCTCCCGTTGTCATTTTTGTTTAGGGTCACACTTGTCTAAGGACCATGAGTGTGGTATGATTAACTGCCCAGGGGTTAAAGGGAACGCTTGTTCCTACACCGGCAGGCTTTGTTTGTTGTGTGACAGGTCGGACCACTTTACCGGTCACCTATCTTGTACTGCTACAGAGACCCAGGACACCCCGCCTACCCTCCCGCCATCGGCCCCGTCGCCTGAGACAGTTCACGACACTAGTCGCAAACTAAGTATGATGATGATGTTGACGGTGTAAGCGCGGAGCTCGAGCGCAGGAAATCCAACCAGGCTCCAAGCCAATCCTTGTGGGGTAGACAGACGATGACCGACTACCCTCTAGAGGCCTATTTGGGGCGCCAGGGCAGGCAGGAATAGTCGCTCCATCCTGATGTTGCTTCCGATTTGGGCCAGACGGCCATTGGATGGTCTCTTGGCTTTCATGATTGTGAACAGGATAGTCTAGATGATACACCAGACCACACGGGATGTCTGATGTCGGTGAGCGTGGGCAGTCCATGTATTTCATCTCGCGTCTCGCTTAGTCTGGATGATTCACAGTCAGGGCAGGTGACGGCTGTAGATGGACAGCAGGAAGGGAATTTTGATTGAGACAGAGGAGGCAACAGGTCAGTGGCACCAGGATCGAGAGTGGGCTCGACGGGGCGCATATGGGTACCGGTGGTGCCGGTGGGATTGCAAGCTTCAATAGCGCCTAGTGTACTCAATAGATTAAACTGGCAGGCCAATGTGACGCCGTAAGATAGTAAATAGAGGATTTGCAGCACATATCGAGACCCAATTGTAATCGGATGTGGTTACCGAAAGTCCTAGAACATCTGGAGTACGTTCCAATTACGGCTAGAAAATCCTGACAACGTCAATTGAAAGTGTGAAATCAGGATGGAAGAGGTGGGTAATATAGGACTCGGGGCACATGGGAGTAGTTCTTCGAAGTTATGAGACACAGCAGCAGGGACAGGGACTTAGGAGGAGGATAGCGGACGAGACATGCGGTGGGAGGCAAGCGATATAGATTAAGTCATCCAAACAGAACTGGCTTTACACGGACAGGATTGGAACACGGGGGGAGGGTTGATGAGTGTCACGGCGAGAGGCAAAAGCAGCAGAGATTCTCCGGATGCAAAGCAGGAGGGCCAGGATGGCCGAAACGCTGTGCGGGACTTGCAGGGGCGTCAGGACAGCGGGCAGGAGGTCCAGAGGTGTCTGGACAGCGGCCGGGAGTAGTAAGGGCGTGAGGACGCCAGGCAGGAGTAGTAGGGGCGTCGGGACGCTAGGGGGGAAAGGGCATGGATTGCCAGGACGCCCAGAACAGAGCTAGCAAGGGTCACAACGCAGGGGGGTTGGGGTACCGCACATCCGGTAAGCGTTAGGATGCAGGAGGGTACGGATGCGAATGTCAGGACGCAAGAACGGATTTAGCAGACGTCCTGATTAACAGTTTGCGTCTTGTGCGTTCTGTGCGTCTGACGTACAGGACGCACAGGACGCAAGAGTAAATTTTTGCTGATGAATAGAAGTAGCATACAAGCTGATCAACAACCTGTAGGCCTACTGCACTAACGAAGGCTCTGAGAGTAAGATATAAAGAATAGGGACTTAAAGAGGTAACTGATCAACCAAGTATATTAGCAATACTGTCTACCAAAGTCTACTGTTCCATTGAGGGTATAATGGGGGTTCCCTCAGGTAGACGGTTCCTAAGGATGCGACTGCATCAAACTTTGAATCTCTCGAATACAACTCTTGTCAAGTGTAAAGAATAAAAGTAAACTTGAACTGTAAAACTTAATATCTGCGTTAAGCTCTGGCTTATCTCAATTAAACTCTCTCGAGTGGATGTTGATTGTGTCGGGGCAGGAGAGTTCTCGTATAAGCTTCAAGTAGTCATACTTATACCAAAAACTCCCCCATCAGGTTAACCCAACCAATATCAGCATGCCCTTCTCCGTAAGGGTTGCTGGTACCATTACCCCATCCCCAAAGGGCCTAAGGTGTCAGTGCACTCAAGCAGAAATCTCCCATATGCACATCATTTCCTATGAGGTGTTTATCAATACACCAGCTGGAGTGAAAACCTCTGCACATCGGTGTCTCGTCAGTAGCTAACTGTCAGGACTCCTAGGAAAGCTAACTAAATGACTCTCTTTCCATATGCTATGATCTATACAAGCACCCGTAGACATCAGGTGTCCTCCAGTTAAGTTCTATCTATCATGATTGCGAACTTACAGGGTCTACAATGCTCCCACGAAGAGCTGTGTCGGTGGTGGGACCCCTGGGTGCTACCCGTGGTCCCTTACCCCCAGCACACCACTCAGCATGATAAGTATCATGCTATTAGAGTCTTCCAACAACCCATAAGGAGCCTACAGCACAGGAGTAGATGTAGGCATGATTGGCATAAAAGCTTCCCAGATGTCTCCGGCACTACCCACGACTACTCTGAGGACCCTTCTGGATAGCTCATGCTAACTCTATCAGTTTTGGTCCATTTTACTCCGTTCTTTTTGGAGAAGGTACCTGACCTTCTCACCTTGGCCTCCTTCTATATCCTGCAAACAGCCTCCGGTCCAACGGACGCCAGTGACGTATACAGTGTTATGGACATGTCTTCAATGAGTCCATTGAACTAGTAAGACGGTAACTCCACCCAATTTGGCCCCTGACGCCCGGGGCGAACCCTGAGGCTGCCGGTACCTGTTTGGAATAATCCTGCCAAGTCACAGCATGTTCGGAGCACTCTAGCTCCTCCGATAGTTTTCCGATCAGTGTACAAGCAAGCGCTTGTCGATTGTCATTACGTAACAAACAATCCAAACATTTCATGGAATATCTCTAAGAACATTTCCGACGAAAGGTAGGGGAATAGTGTCTCAAAGGTAGGGTAAGTGCATCCATGGTGACACGAAACTAGTCTCCATGGCAGGGTAATGTGACCTCCTTAGACAGGGTGAACTCACCCGGCCTTTCAACCTTTCCTTAGGCCGAAACAGACATGGTCACGTTACTTTCACTACTTAGGTATACTAAATCCTTAAGTACCTTCTGTTCTTCGGGATACCCGGACCATCAGATATCCCTTGGACATGCCCCCGTATGCCCACCTAGTCTACCATATCGCCTCTTGGTCTTATGTGTGGGTGTAGACTTAGGTTGCTATAGCTCTATAATATAGGGTCATTACAAAGAGTACTAGCACAGTGCTGACTTTGACACCAGATTCCTTGGGTGCCCTATGGGTGCACGAGCCCATACTCAGCTCCACAGTTGTACTCAGCACTGGCTTTCTAATAGTGCATTGAACATCTATCCAGCGCCAATACCCGTGTTGTTATCATCGGGGATGTAGGGGGTATAGTGTACTAACTCAGGCGCTTGGAGCTTTTCTTTCTGTATTCTGTATTCTAGACCCAATATCAATACAAATGAACCTTATTTTGACACTTTCATAATATACATGATGTGTGACTTAGGTCACAAGGTCCAGTCCTAGCATTGCATACTGAAAATTTAGTAGTGCTTGCTTGCATCGTGAGAAGACCTGCTGCTAGTGCATCTGGTTGCATCTACAGAATTTAGAGAGTTCTTGGTTGCGTCCCAACTTCTGGTACCAAGAACCATTGTGTCCTGACTCACGGTTTGCATCTTGTATACCCTGTGCATCAGACGCACACAAGGCACTGGATGCAAGCTTTTATTTTTGCTGATGTTTACTGGCTGCACTCTTCCTTGGATCCTTTAAAATCCTGAGCTGCCTGATCCCTTGCTAACTGTCTTCCTGGATCAATTTTGAATCCATCTTTGGGTCCTTTGGATTGAGCTAGTGGCTTGGACTTTGTGAGCCTTTCTCTGGACACCCAGTTCCCACTGTGTATTGTTAGAGAGTCTATAGTATAGGTGTAGTAGCTGGGCCACTGCTGCATTGCTCTGCCTTTATGCTAGCTTTGCTAGTTGTGTCCAACGAGGGGAGCCAGTCCGGAGAGGGGTGGTAGGGAGGGAGTTAGTAGGGTCAAGGCTACCTGGGGGGTAGTGGGGAGCGGCTAGCCACTGTGTTTATCACTCAGAATCTCAGGATAGTAACTACTTGGCATCACTTACTTAGGATGCACAGGACACAAGCAGACTTGGTGGCCAAGGACCAGATGCACAGGATGATACACCAGATACAGAATCCTCCCTGCTTGTACCAAAATGCGCCGCCCATATGTCTGATGCAGGAATAATTTTTGCTTATGTGGGTGGTACTGAATCCTTTTCCAACAGGTTGATGAGGTTTTGATTCATCTTCCTTCAAGTTTCCTCTCTCATGTTTGCTCACTTTTAAGCCTCCAGTATGGTACAGTTTATAAATTCGATGCAGCCAAGATCGTGAACAGGTTAGAATGTAGAACTAGTTTTTAATCATCTAATATTATGATAAATTCAGTTTTACAGTTATAGGGAAAAATATGCCAACCATGAGCAAGCCTGTAATCGACCTCAATTGAATTGTAATTAATGATAATTGGTAAATCAATATATATGTCACTCTCAATCAAATAGCATGAATGCTGCGGGGGGGAGCGCTATATAATCAAGAAGTTCAATTGTATTAAGCCAGTAAGTATAATAGTCCCCTAGTATAACAATATCCCGTAGTGTACGTGTCGGAATTCATGGCACCTCTAGTGCCGAAGCCTTGCGAAAGGAGTAGCCATATCTATTCACTTACATACCACAAACCTTGTTCCAAGAATGCGCTTGACCTGTACAATAAAGTCATTAGTTGCACGGTTCGTTTTACTTCTGTGCATTTCCAGAAAAAACTTGCTGGAAAGGGTATATCGTATAGCGATAGCACGCGCGCTGCCAGTTCAATTCGGTAGGAATAAACTTAATGATAGTTTACATCCATTTCAATTGCCGCCCCCAGTTTTTGCTAATGCGAGTACAAAAATTCACAAACATCCCTTTTCAATGAAGCCCCTGCTTGTCCTCCGTATACTGGACATCAGACTCTCACAACACAGCACTCTACTCCCGAGAGAGACTTTACTATATGCACTTCTTGCCACCAAAATTGGGCTCGATCGCGCAGGTAGTGTCGGCCTTCACAACATCCTCCACCCAAACGCTAGCGGCCAGCAACCCATACAAGTTGCAAACCCTTCCCAATTTACCACATTTCCTCCCCTTCGATGTGTCCCCTTTCTTCATACTCCTCTTCTGCATACTCCCACTCCTCCCACGTGCAATCCCCCTGCCGACCCCGCACTACCCCTACCCGCTCAGGCCGCTCCCTCTCAGTCCCAACACCCATACCTGCAAGCATTTGTGATAGTTCGTTAATCCTCTCTTGCCCCCTAGCAATCTCTGCATCCTTGCTCTCAATCCTGTCCCTCAGCTTTTGATTATCGCGGCGGCAGAGCCTGAGCATGTTTCTCAATTCGACTTGCTCGAACCCCGCTTCTTCAAGCTGGCTCTCCAAAGTCTTCTTCTGTCCCAAAGTCTCCCCCACCTTTTCTCTCGACAACATTTCCTTGCGCTCCAAGTCCACAGCTTCCCGTTTACATTGCTTGAGCTCCTGCTCAACGACCCTAGAGTTCATTTTCAGGTAGATGTACTTCTTTTGAAGTTCCTTGAAACGCTTCTCAAGGGGCTCAGTACTCTCGGCAGACATGACGGTTGAAGAAAGTCTCTGATGCTTTACATTAGCCCTATCGGTATAAAATAGGCAAATGGGATAGTAGTACCTCTTGTGTATGTTGAAAGGGAAACAGGAAAGTCGGTCGTTTTTGATGTTGTGTGGAAAACGAGGGGGCTCGTAGAAGTAATGCGGAGTGTCCGGTGAGTACTCAGGGGAGATACGAAAGTTGGTTTAGTTTTGTGTGGTTGAAAAGGGAGTGGGGTTTGTTGGTGGTGCAGAGGAAAAAGGCCACGGTGGGGTATATATATACAAGTCGTAAAACTTGCCAAGGAGCGACCAAAAAAAGAAATCTCTAGAGTTAGCGGAATACTAGAATCGGAGCCCTCACAAGAAAAATACTAATGACACCTCAGCAGTATTCCAAACCCCATTCGGGGTAGAACCCTAGGAGCGGCAGACCCTCCTAACAGCGACGAAGTTGAAAATTCTGTCCTTTTAGTCGCCCCGCAAGAATTCCCGCTCCACTCCAAGCCCCTTGTCTAAATTTAGATCTTGAGGGAGGCTCTTTCCCTTTCGATTTTGACAAAGTCACAACTTTTTGTTGGTACTGCCCGGTTCTTTACACCGTTCCTCTCCCCTGTTCTCTCCGCCCAGCTCGCTAAGATTTTCGTTGAGAGGAGGATGTCAGGATATGAGGGAGAGATCAGATCAGATCAGACAGACTATGCGATGAGCGGATTGGTATTTCTGGTAAGTGTAAAGCACATGCACTGAATAGATATTATAGAAACTTCATAAAATCTTAACTAATGTTAACTCATCCTACATGAAACCCTTGAGGGTATTTACAAATTTGACTTGGTAGCAGATTCAATTCCTGTGATAAGTTATATCATACAGTATATAATATGAATAGATAGGTAGTAATCTTTAATGAAGGAAAAACACAATGGCGGGTGCAAGCATAATGTCATTTCCGGTGCAACCGCTCTTGACCTAGATCCCGCTCAGCCCTAATGGCGTAATTTGTCTCACTTCATAGGGGGGTCATAGCTACTCTTGGGTACATAAAACTTTTGCCATCAGGCATTTTATGGTTTGCAAGAACCCCAAGTCATATCCGATGATGAATCAATAAATTGCAGACTTCAACTAACCAAATACTGTAAATTTCTAGTGAAACTAATACCTCCAGAGCACTTCAATTGCCTGACCAACCACCTCCATACCATACCCACAAGGAGTCTCACTACCAAGCTCCAATTCATCTATTTGCTCCCATAGATCGGCCTCCATTAAAGCTGTTGAAACATCCGTGCTGATCGCTAAGTCTCCCTGCCCTCGTGTGGCCTTCATCCTCGATTTAGTGGTTTTCTTAGAGGGTGTGACCGGCTCAGGAGTGTACCCGAGCCTTTTGGCCTTTCTGGTAGCCTTGGCTGCATCAACTCTCTCCCACTCCTCCTACAACTTGATAATGGTCTTTGAGGTAACTACTATAGCTTCCGTGAGTTTGCACCAATCTGATGTCTTTTCTTTTCTCCCCTCATCTATAAGCTCCCTATATTGTCGGTGGGCTTCCTCTACTACTACCTTATTGGCAATGGTTAGTTGAAAGCCCTCTAAAAGACTAGACAACAGAGTTTTAAGCTTCTGTGAGGAGGGAGTGTCATGGGTAACAAGTGAAAATGCAGCTCACGTTGTTCGACTAACCACACATGGTGTTTTAGGAATCTTTGGAGGTGATCGTGATGCAGCTAAGGTCGCAGATTCCATATGTGAAACATTTTTCTCCTTTTGCTTTAATCCTCCAAGAACATGCCGTGGGTTCAACAGAAGTATTTCAACTGCCTCCCAAGCACTAAGTATATTGCTTGGTGTAAATGTTTGTCTCAATGCAGGTATCAAGATCCTGTTGTTAAATAAATTAATTTCAGTTGTGTACAATGATATAATTCAAAACAAAACCTAAATTAATAATACTACTAGTAATGGTAAAAAATTCACTCTTCTTCATTTCTGAATGGCCCTTCCAAATAAAGTTATCAAGGCCATCACTATAATATTACTGCAGGGGACTAAATAACCCAACATCTAAAGGTTGCAGAATGTGGGGTAGAGTGAGTAGGTAAGCAAAAGGGAATTATCTTCATGTTCAAGCAATGGTCAAAGAATTCCCAATTTGCAGTAGAATGTATGTCCATCCAGAATAAGGAGTCAATACTCGTTTTTAGTCCTTCATACTAAAAATCAGATTAGCAAATATAGTATACCAATTTATATAATTACTACAGACCTTTCAAGAGTTTTGACATCAAATGGTTCTGTAACGGACAAGGTCCAAGCAGGTCACAGTAGTCCTAAGCATGCCACAGTTATGCTTCAGAGATGTGAACAGGTTTGGTATCCCACCATAGGTCTATACCTTCAAGGTTCCGGTATCCCATGGAAGGACTAGACTGAGGTTCTTGGTCTCTAAAGGGAATCCAACTTATTGGTATGCGGCAGAAGAGTAAGGACCCAGGGGGTCTAGTATCCCACTGGAGGTCTAAGAGTCAGGACAGGTATCCCACCTTCATGGTTTAGACAAGGGTAAGGTATCCCACCTCTTAGGTCTATACTGATGTCCAGTATTCCACTGAAGGTCTAAGTATCAAGACAGGTATCCCACCTCCAAGGTTTGGACAAGGGTCAGGTATCCTACCTCTGAGGTCTATATTGATGTCCGGTATCCCACCGGATGTCTAAGCATCAGGACAGGTATCCCACCTCTAAGGTCAAGACAAAGGTCAGGTATCCCACCTCCTAGGTCTATACTGATATCCAGTATCCTACGAGAGGTCTAAGCATCAGGACAGGTATCTCTCCTCCGAGGTCTAGACAAGGGTCAGGTATCCTACCTCCAAGGTCTCTACTGATGTCTGGTATCCCACCGGAGGTCTAAACATCAAGACAGGTATCCCACCTCTGAGGTCTTGATACAGGAGGCCTTCTGGGCTTGAGGGTCTTCTATCTGATAAGGAGACAGCTGATAGGCAAGGTTCAAGGAGGGTTTTCAACATCAAAACGCAGTCCACCCATGTGGTACATAATCAACTAAGGTTCAACTAAGAAGCATCTGTCGTGAGACAATGTAATCATCCAGTGCTCCACCGGAGGTTTGGGTCAAGGGGCCTCATGGGCTTAAGGTTCTTCCCTCTTACTAGGAGACAGTGGAAAGGGGAGGTTCAAGGAGGATTTCCAACATCAAGCCAGAGTCTACCTGTGAGGTGTATAACCAACTAAGGCTCAACTAAGGAGCATCGGTTGTGAGCCAAGGTAATTGTCCAGTGTCCTACCAGAGGTCTAGATCAAGGGTCCTCATAGGTTTAAAGTTCTTCTATCTCACTAAGAGAGGGCCTAAAGTCGAGGTTCAAGGAGGGTTTCAGACATCAAGCCAGAGTCAAAATAATTATCTGGTATCCTACCAGAGGGCTAAGCATGATTCAAAGAGGGTCGTTAGTAAACTGAGAAGGTCCCAAGGTTCATTGCCTAATGCAATATTATTAAGGGATTCATAAAAGTCAAACACCTCAAGGTCCTAAAGCTTACCAGGATTTAAGAGGGAGAACTATCATCAAGAGAGTTAATCAAGGATGGGTGGATATAAGGGAAGGCCACAAGCGCAAAGGGTTTAGGTGGGAGAACTAGCATCAAGATAGTTAACCAAGGACAGGCTGACATGAGGAAAGGTTACAAGTGCAAAAGGTTCACATAGGAGAACTATCATCAATATAGTTAACTGAGAACAGGCGGACACAAGAGAGGGTCTGGAGTACAAAGGGTTCAGGTGGCAGAGCTATCATCAAGATAGTTAACCAAGGACAGGTAGATATGAAGGAAGGCTATGGGCGCAAAGGATTCAGGCAGGAGAACTATCATCAAGATAGTTAATCAAGGATGGGCAGAGATGATAGATGGCCATAGGCGCAAAGGTTCAGGCAGGAGAACTATCATCAAGATAGTTAACCGAGGATAGGCAGACACCATGAAAGGCCATGGGCCCAAAGGTTTAGGAGGGAGAACTATTGTTGAGATAGTTAACCAAGGATCGGCAGACGCAAGGAAAGGCCACAGGTGCAAAGATTCAGGGAGGAGAACTATCATCAGGATAGTTAACCGAGAACAGGCAGACGGGAGGAAAGGCCACAGGTGGAAAGGTTCAGGTAGGAGAACTATCATCGAGATAGTTAGCCGAGGATGGACAGATACAATGGAAGGCCATGGGTACAAAGATTCAGGTAGGAGAATGTCACAAACTGTGACTAAGCAAGGCAGATTTCACATAGCTCGGACTTCCGAGTTATAGGTATATTGGGATTTCACATGACGCACATTTGTGCACCATAGGTTATTATGTTTACCTGTTTGTGACTCACAGTTGTGAGTCACACGATGTTATAATTTTCACTCAGGTGATGCAAGTTGCGCACCTGACTTGGTTATTATATTTTGATTGGTTTTAGGCATGTTGGCAAGGAGTCATAGGAGTCGTCTGATAGATTTCGCATGACTCATGGTTATGAGTCAAAGGGTTCGCGTGACGGGAGGTATGAGTCATGCCAGGTGAAGAGCTACTATATAAAGGGGTCACTAGGACCCTGAGTATGAGCTCTTCACACGTTCTTCTTGTTTATTTCCTACCTTCAAGTTATTATCAATAAAACCTACCTTTACACTCTTTAAGATTTATCTTAAGAAACCCAAGAATTGTCTTTCCTCCCACAAGGAGAGATTGAGTCCTAAGCAAGGACTAAGAAGAAGAATAAGAAGATAGGCGCGAATAAGATAGTAGTCATAGGACTGGACTATCGGGATCGCGTAGGCCCAGGCCTGAGAACTATCACCTTACATCAAGAGAAGTATCGTTACCTGTCACTCAGTCCTACTCAGTAGGACTCTTAACATTAGAACGTGTCTACAATGCGACACTTAACAATTACACCACAGATCCTTTCAAAAGAGATTACGAGGGAGACATAGACGTTCAAGACGACAGTCTAGGATTAGGAGGATTGGAAGAGGCACTTAGCGAGGCAAACCAACACTCAGCAAGATCAACAAGTCCTGTCACCCCAGAACCAATCACTCCACCCATACCAGAAGAAACTCCAGAGACACCAAGACCTGAAAGAATGTCAGGACCAGCACCGCCACCAGGATCGCCACCAGGGCCGCTACCAGCGGGACCAGCCATGTTCACTCGTGAAGAAGTGCAACAGATGATACGAGAGGAATTCCGAACCAAGGATCTGAAACCAAAAGTCAAAACGCCACCAAGATACGATAGTGAAAGAAGTAAACTACGAGGATTTATGGTCCAACTCCTCACATACTTCAATGCAGTAGGATGGAACCAAGGATATGATGACGACAAGACCCGTTACACCTTGACACTACTCGAAGGAGCGGCCCTACAGTGGATTACTCCTATAGTGCTCAGTCAGACACCCTTACCATGGACAACTGGGGACAGCTTCAAGATTATATTCGAAGCCCAGTTTATAAATATGGAACTGAGCCAATCAGCACGGAACAAATTGGAAGATATCAGACAAGGGACGAAGAATGTCACCGATTACTGGTATGAATTCAGACTTCTCCAATATGATGCTGAATGTGACAAAGGAACAGCAATGAGGTGGTTCATGAAAGGTCTGAAGAGGACCTATCAAGAAGCCTGGAGATACAGCAAGGAAAAGTTCACAACTACAGAAGCCATGGCCAACTGGGCCATTCGAAAAGAAATTCAATTTGGACAACTAGACTGGATACACAAGACTCAGTCAGCCTCAACCCAGTCTAACCAAACATACACTAGAAACTAAAACACCCCCAGGAACCAGAATGGGATCTATAGGACCACCACGCAAGGAGGCGATGCAATGGAACTGGACGCAACAAGGAAAAGACCGTCGCTGTTAAGAATCCTACCGAGTAGAACCTGGCGACAGGTAACGATACTTCTCTGTAAAGTGATAGTTCTTAGGCCTCAACCTACGCGATCTCGATAGTCCAGTCCTGTGACTACTATCTTATTTGCGCCTATCTTCTTATCCATTTTCTCAGTCCTCACTCAGGACTTAGTCGTTCGACGTGGGAGGAGAAATAGTTTTCTCGCTTGAGAGGAAAGACAATTCTCGGGTTTCTTAAGATAAATCTTAAAGAGCGTAAAAGTAGGTTTTATTGATAATAACTTAGAGGTAGGAAATAAACAAGAAGAACGTGTGAAGAGCTCATACTCCAGGTCCTAGTGATCCTGTATATAGTCACTCTTCACCTGGCGTGACTCATACCTTGTGTCACGCGAACCCTGTGACTCATAACTATGAGTTATGAGAAATCCATCAGACAACTCATATGAGTTGCTGCGCTACATTCCTAAAACCAATCAAAACATAATAACCAAGTCAGGTGTGCAACTCGCATCACCTGAGTGAAACTCATGAGTCATATCTATGAGTCATGTGTGAAAATCATAACATCGTGTGACTCACAACTGTGAGTCACGAACTGGTAAACATAATAACCTATGGCGCACTAATGTGCATTATGTGAAATCCCAACATACCTATAACTTGGAAGTCCAAGCTATGTGAAATCTGCCTTGCTTTGTCACAGTTTGTGATAGTCGCTCAACCTCGGAAGAGACGAATACCTTAGGAGACGAAACAATAATTTGTGCCTAAGATGCGGAATAGCAGGGCACATGATTAAGGATTGCAGACTGCCGGCCAACCTAAATCAAGGAAGAAGTCAACAGAACAACAGGCCAAGCACTAGATTCATCAGCGAAAAAAGATGCTTGCGGGCTGTGCATCCTGTGCATCCGCAAAGCGTTACTCAGGACGCGACGCCGTGGTGCCCTGGGGCCCGAACTCCCTGCTTTCTCCTTGCCGCCCCCTGCTCCCATCTGGACGTCGCTCCCGACGCCCGCTACGTCCGCACTGTCTATGCCATCCCCCCTCATGGTCCCAATCCCTCGGCACCTGAGCACATCGCGCTGTAACTACCTAACTCCTCCCATTTACCATCTTGATCCCAATTACTGAATCCTCCCCTCTCCTAACTCGGTTAACCGTACGCCTTACCATCTGGTCTCAACGCCCTATCTCCTTGACAACTCTGAGCGGTTCTGGTATCTTCGTCCTCCTATCTGGACGCCTACATAGCACTCTTGGTTGATCCGGATATCATGCTATCTGGTTCCAAAATCCTGACACCCCGTGAATATTTCGTCTTTGATCTGGAACATCCCCAGCCCCCATTTCGCTCTGGTGTCGTGTTCTCCACGCGCACGTCTGGATTGATACATTTTTCTCACAATTTCTACTGTTGGGCCTGGTTCTGCTTTCTACACCTTTGGCTCTTTTACAGTGCACGATTGCGTCGTGAACTTCAAGTTTTGTACAAGTAGCTACATGACGTCTATGGAGTTCAGCGTCACGTCATCTCTCTGCAATTTATTCCCTTATTACATGTATTCCTCCCCCTCGTCAATTCTCCTAAAATACCCTCTCCCCCTCGTCAATTCTCCTGAAGTACCACCTCCCCCCCCCCTTTGGACGTCCACAGCGTTCCCTCGCATGCCCAATGCTGCATAATCGTAACTGCCCAACAGTCCTACGGGCGCCTCGTTCGTGCCATGTGAATCGCCAGAACTCAACGAGAGTCATGACACTTGAGATGATCTGTCAATGCTGCACTCTAGTGTATCATCCTGGCTGCTTGGGTCACAATGTCGGAACGCTAGCACTGGGCTCCCCGATGTGTGGTCAAAATCAGATGTCACATCAGTGTCCTGTGATAGATTCCGGCTATCTCCGCGTACCAGTCGTGACATCATGGGTGATTCAGGCATGGTGTAGATCTGCCGGCGGGGCTGCCGGTGCGATTGCCTGGATTCCGGGTTCTCCAGTTCCACTGCAACAGCATCCCAGTCATTATCGTAGCCTTCCCGTCAATCTTCCTGGACGCCATATTGTTCCTTGACCTTTTGGATGATAGTCCTCCGGATTCCTGCGAGAATCCTGTCCTGTACCCACGCTAGACATTTCCGCCTAGCTCGAACCTGCCTCGCAAACAGGTCTTGTGCGAGAGCGATACGTTAGTCGGATCGGTGTCGAACGCAGCATGAAGAGTTTCGGGAGCATCTTACCTCCTACCACATCAGGCTTGAAGTCCCTCGGTTCCACGTATGCGCCCGTCTGCCACGCCCTAAGTCCATGGCAGATTATAGCACAAGTCAAACACACCATAGTGCCGTTGATCTCCTTTATAAAGTTGGGTTCTAGAATACCTCGTATTTTCTTTCCCGCGAAATACTTGCCATAGATAGCATGAGCGATCTGTGGCGCATGGAATCTGAAACTGAGATTCTGTGCACAGTTAAGTCTGAGTTAGCAAGAATCTAAGGTCTACCAATTTTGCTGCCAGTGACCAACCTCATACCCGACTGGGTCGCACATAAACCGATCCCCTTCTAAGTGATATTCAACCCTGCCCTGGACAGCTGCAGGGTTCTGGGGCAGTTCGTATAATTTTACAATATTATGCTTCAGATGGTAGACATATTGTGACCTTACCCCAGAGTATTTTTGTCATATCTATCTTTGTTAACAATCTGCAGAGCATCCGGTTATTGATTGCTGACTTACTAGGTTCAAAATATGCTCTGATGGCTCAATATTGGTAGGCTCTAACGTCTTATCCTGCGCCTCGCACCAAACGCTGTGTATCTTGGCCGTCACAGCAACCACATTTGGCAGTGGGTCAACAAAAAGGGTGTAACGGGGAATCAAAGTCTTGGCCATTTCTAGTATCGGATGTTCAGGTCTGGTCTCAAAATTCCGGTGCGTGGGATTTACGCCCCGGTTCCCTCCCCATTGAGGTGTACCCGGATCAACTACTGGGCTGGCCCTTCTGATAACAGATGAGCTTGCCCATCTGCTGTCTGCTGGAGATGAATCACGAGCTGAACTTGATGATGGAAGCATCGCAGGGCTGTACGCCCCACCCTGAATTATGCGACTTTGAAGCACTGGCATTTGCCGGGTAGGCACGACGTCCTGTGATCCTGACAGGGTTGAGATCCGAACGGTTTTCATGCGTTCCTGCCCCTGTCCCTTCCCAGATTGTGCTCCCCGAGCCCGCCCTGGTGTGGTGCCATCAGCGATCTCAATATCTACCGGATCAGGTCCGATGTCTGGTTTGGATTCCTTGGATGCTGGCGTATTTTGGTACTAATCACTGCTATCTTCAGATACCTGTACACTGGGAGGTTCCATATCGAGTTGTATGTCGTGTTCGGTTTCCAGTTCTGTATATGCCGTGGTCTGTGATGTGTTCTTCCAGGGATGCTTTGGTGGTCTTGCTGCTTGGCTTGCAATTGGCGGTGGAGAAGACCCCGGACGTGATGAACGCTCACTCGGCCGTGTACTCCGCGAGATGTGTTTTTTATTTTGTTGGGTTGCCGGTCTCAATTTTTTGAATGCCGTCGTCCCAGATCTGGTGCTGCGTCTGAGTCCATTCGGATTGCCTGCTCGCGGGTTTGGCTTACTGTGGGAGTGGGCCTGAGAATCCTTTTACATGATGTAATTGTACTTACCTACAGTATCTTGTACCAAAGTTGGGATTCAAAGTATAGGAAAGTGGTATTCTGAGTATGGATAAGAGTAAGTAGGCGTAGAAACCTCTTGCGTCCAATGACGCGCCGGTTCTTATACCAAAACACGACATTTAAGGGGGTTGGGAAGCACATGATATCACTCGGTATTGGAGGCAAAGAATCAGGTACGAAAATGCATTTTCTGAACTTCCTCCGGACTCTCTCTGAACCTTCTCCAGACTCTGCACGTTCACGAATCACACTGGCAGCCTGATGAGATGGCTGAGGAAATGAAAAGGGTGCTACCGCTACGAGTTGGCATCCATCGAGCCACAAATGGTGTTGTGTAGCGACGTGGATTCTTTAGTAAAACTGCCTATGTCTAAAAGGGATTGTTTGAATCTAACCTCACCTGCAGACGCCAAATCCACTAGGGTGGGCGGCTGGGAGGATTCCATCATGTAAACCAATCACAGCAGCGCTCCAGAGACAAACTGTTGACGCCAAGCTAGAACAGCAATAGTGGGCGCCACAGGAACAAAATTAAGCTAAAATTTTGATTTCTAGCTAACTAACTAAGAATACAAGGGCATACAAGAGGCAAAGGAAACCAGGACGCCAAAAAAAATGAGGTCTAACGATACAGAACGCCGAAGTAAGAAAAGGGGATTAAGAATATGTACAAGATGCAAAAATGGAAAGGAGAAAAAGGGACTGGAAGCAAGGTAAAAATGATAGCAAAAAAAAGCAAGGGGAAGAAAGAACTCACCGAAAACCAAAGCAAAGAAAAAAACCCCAAAGAGACGAAAGAAAGATCAGGCGTCAGTATGGCGACGTGCTCTGCTGCAGAGCGAACGCGTCAGGGTCTGAGCTTCGGATTCGTCACGACCTGTCGTATTTTCCCTCACCTGGGCGGAGGGAGAGGGCAGGGAGAATGTGTCGGGGGCACCGGGGCTGTCCATTGCCCCATCGAGCCTGCCGGTGCTGCGCCAAGTCGCCTGGGAGCCACTAGCTCTACCGGATCTCGGTCGTGGGAGGGCAGCCGGAGGTCATGTGGGGGGAGCCGGTGTTTGTAGGGGGGGAGCCGGAGGTTGTGGGGGGGGCGCCGGAGGTTGTGGGAGGGTGAGGGGAGATTGCGGCTTTTGGATGAACTCGGCCATCCATGGCCGGTCCTTCAGCAGCTCCTCCAGGGACTTCCGTTTCTCCTCCTCGGAGGGCTCCAGCGCCGACGCCCTTCGCGGGGGGAAGGGATTCCGGGTTGTCGGTCTTCGGGGCTCTGGCGTCGAGCGAGGGGGGGCATAGGAGGGGCCAGCAGACGGGGAAAACCTGGACTGTGGCGGGACCGGGGTGGGAGTATACTCACTCCCGGATCCACGGGAGCTGCTATCTCCATCCTGTATATGATTAGTGATTGACTCTCTAGTAACCAAAAGAAGTTAGGTGCTGAACTTACCTCATGGTGATTGCCCTCGATGACGATCGCTCTTCCTGCTGGGGGCACAACAACCACAGCATCCTCTACTGCCTCATCCTCCTCCTCCTCGTCCTTGTCCTTGTCCTCCTCCTCCTCCTCCGGGACCTCCGCCTGCCCCAAGCGGTGCCAGACATCCCTAGGGAAAAAGCGATGTCTGCCGTGGGCAGGCTCGGGCGTCTAGTCGCAGTCGTCTCCCTCATCCTAACGTGACTCCAGCACCAAGAGGTCCAGAGGGTCTTTTGACTCCTGCTGGTTAGTGAGGAGCCACGCCAGGATGTCGTCATCCCAGTATAAAAAAATTAGGTCGGACAGAGAGAGAGGTTTGGAGGGCTTCCGGTGCAGAGCGCCGGCGCCCTGACCAGTCACGCCGATGAGGTAGCCGGGGTACCCGATCTCGGCCTCCACACGCTGCCCCCGGACCACCCGTAGCATGTCTTGCATGCTCGGTAACTCCAGGACCCCCCAGGCCACCCCCTGGTCCAGGTCCGTAGAGTGCCACGCGTGTCCCAGGAACGGGTGCTCAGCTGGAGCAGCACCCGTTTGGTGAACGATGTAGATACCTATCGCCCGTGGGCAATAAGGAGACCTCCGATCAGGTTTGGCCACTAATAAAGTAAGTATTAGGTTCTATATATATCAGTTTGAGGGGTTAATTACTCAGGCCG
This sequence comes from Tuber aestivum, assembly GCA_900010015.1. Taxonomy (NCBI): domain Eukaryota; kingdom Fungi; phylum Ascomycota; class Pezizomycetes; order Pezizales; family Tuberaceae; genus Tuber; species Tuber aestivum. The sequence continues at coordinate 1,293,741 of LN890945.1, read as the reverse complement.
ACCTTGGCATCAGCATCACGGCCCTGCTCCGACTCCCGGTGTTCGTTCGTCGCCTGAAGCTTCTTGGCCGTGTTCTTGACCAAGAGCTTCATTTGACGTTCGAACTCCCCAACGTCTTCCGCCCGATGCTTGGTTTGCACCAGCTCGCGGCAGGTCAAGACTGGGGGAAGGGAGCGGGCAAAAACAAAGACGGACTGCAGCTGGTCGTCTGTCAGCTGGCTCGGATCCCACGCGAGGGTCGTAGCATAAGCTTTGATTTGCTCACGCCACGTCAGGTAGGCGCCGGTAGGACGGCGGAGCTTGCTGAAGCCGCACCAACTCTTCGCATAGGCGATATCGCCATAGCGCCCCCTAATAGATTTTTAGTTAGCTTTGGTTACCCTCCCTAGCAGTTGGCTATGCTTTACTTACTTCCCGTCTTCCACCGCTGGCGTATACGGAGGGTTCACTCCAGATGCCCGAATACGACTACATATATTGCGAGTTCATCATTAGCTAAGTGTCACTCCAACTCCTTATGATGTCCCCTCTGGTTAATAACTTACGCTCTTTCAGCCTCCACTGCCTAAGTGGCCGGGCGAGGCAAATTTTTCCGTTGTTTGGTGGCTGGTTCACCATGGGTGGGGGGCTCGTCACTCGGACATCTATATGAAATTGCTATTAGTATTGCCACCTAAGAACTTGCGAGGGTTTGTTTATACTTACTTCCCCTTGTCTAGTTCCCCGCGGGGCCTCTTGGCCTGAGACATCGGAGGTCCAGAAGCGGGCCGAAAAAAAAAATTAGACAGGAGGGGGGGGCGGCTGTTAGACGTCCGGGGTCCTGGGGGGTTAAGAGAAAAAAAGGATTAAGAGAAAAAAGTTTGAAGGTGGGGGTGTGGTCGGACGTCCGGGGCGCCGGGGAGGGAGAAGGAGGAAGATGCTTGGTAGGGAGGGGGTGGTCGTCGGGCTTCTATATGAAATGGTTATTAGTATTGCCGGTTAAGCACCTCCGGGAGTTTGTTTATACTTAACGGCCCATGGTATTGCCCCTCGGAGGTGGTCGCTAGGCGTCCAAGGGGTTAAGAGAAAAAAAGGATTAAGAGAAAAAGGTTGAAGGT
>LN890945.1:1254807-1291329 GCA_900010015.1 Tuber aestivum | reverse complement strand
GGGGGGTCGTTCTTATCGCCGTTATCGCCCACGTGAGGCGAGGGTACGCAGGGCTGTTTTTTCTCTTAAAAAATTCTATTGTGGAGGGGGGGCGGGCCTTCCTATCTCCCACGTCAGGCGACGTACCGGCGGGGTTTTTTTTGTTAAAAATGTATGGGGCGAGGGGGGGGTGCTTCTGATACCCCTGGTAGGGCTAGGGGATATGGGCGTAGGAGTAGAAGCAAGATGTCATTGTGAGACATACTATTAGATTAGCGCTCAATTGAACGTATATAGATCTCTTAACACGGTTCTACGGGGAATCGTGCGACGCCCGCTGTGTTTTTGCTTATGCGTACATACAAATACGCGACGTCCATCAAGAGCTGTTTGACGTTGCAGCGTTTAGTGCTATAGTTCAACTAGCTACTCGCTAGCTACGACAAATAAAGTTCTTGAGAATAGCTCTCCATTGAATGCATATAGATCTCTTAACACTGATTCTACGGGGGGTCGTGCGATGCCCCACCATGTTTCTTGCTTATGTGTACAGACATACAATACATGACGTCCATCAGGAGCTGTTTGACGTCGCAGTGTTTATCCCTACAGCTCAACGAGCTACTCAGTAGCTACAACGAATGAAGTTCTTCAGAATAGCTCTCAATTGAATGTATATAGATCTCTTAACACTGATTCTACTGGGGATCATGCGACGCCCCCGCTGTGGTTTTTGCATGATTACAAAATAAGCTTTTAAGCGGCAACACAAGTCGCAAAGCCATGAAACGAACGAAATACTGTGATGAAAACCTAACCCACTCTTACTCAGCAGCTCGGGACGCCAAATCGCGCCTACTGTGCATCCAACCGACACAACCTAAGTGAACTGACTGAACTATTGACATAGGAAACACACTGGGAGGACGAAACACTGACAATTCACTGTAACTGCTCAAACATATGCTCGAAAAGTCAGCTAACCTGGTATTCATCTAGGATCACTCTGCGGATAAACGCAACGTGAATGTTGGCTGTTTTCTCACTTTCATTTATCATTGTCACCCTGTACCGATCCGCAGCGCGATCTCTTCTGCCTGTCTCCCAACATGTTTGCTGGATCATAATCAGCACTGCGCTTCCGCACCTCGGAACTCCCTGGGTGAGTGGGGAACACACCAGCGCCCCAACGCTCAACTGCATCTTCCCTGAGATACTCGTGTGCCCACAATGGTAGGCTGTCAGGCCTTATGTCGTTGGACTCATGGTAGGAATAGACAAGGAGATCTAGAGGGTCATCCTGAATGGGGTTCGAGAGAAGACACGCTCTGACAGCCTCGTTATTGTCAATAAAAACAAAGTCAAGCTCGTTTAGAGGACTCTTGGGAGACGTTCGCAGCATCTGACATCCGTCACAAGTGGCGCCCAGTATGTACCTGACCCTGGATACAGGTCAGCATCTCAGGATCATAGCACATAGCCCCTGGAAGTCATATGTATCCAACACTGCAAACTCTACGCCTGTGATATATGGTGGACGCCAATGAAGCAAGTGGTAGTTGGGGTGTGCATGTGCTAACATTTTTGGGGCGCCATGCAGCCCGAGGCCCCTGATGGATGGCTCGACTCAGACGATACACACCGCCCGAGGGCGCCTAAGTAGTGAATTCCAATCTATATTTTCTTAGTATGCCAGAGTCTTAATACCGTCACTGGGAGTTTTTATAAGCACTAACTTGTTAGCACAGAAAGGGATCAAGGACCATTGTCAATGGTCGTACCTCTACCTCCTGATACCAGATGTTGGAGTACATTATGCGTTCGCTTTGGCGCCTGAACTACCTTTTTAACTTGGGTCTGAGTCAGGTTCTGCGATTCCGGGGACACCGGAACAGCATTGCCAACTGGAGTAGGATTCCGGGATTCTGGGGGCAGCGGAGCTGTTTTGCTAACTGGAGTGTGATAAAGATTCTGGGTTCCCTCGGATGCCGGAACTGGTTTGCTCACTAGAGATTGAGACAGATTCTCTGATTCTGGGGGTACCGGAAAACCTTTTTTAACTGGACTCTGAGGCAGAATCTGCGATTTCGATTCTGCCGGAACACCTTCAGGCGCTGGGACTTGAAACAGGATTTTGCCCACCTTGACAGGTTGGCCCACGAAGGGTCCCGGAAGAGTAGGGTCCCAGTGGGCTGGGGCCCCCGGTGGAAGCAAGATTGCATCCACGATTAAGCTCCCGGGCACTGTTACGGGAGCGCCCACAGCCATGTGACCTGGAGGACTCCTGAGAAGTATGGTTTCGTACTTCTTACCAGCGTCCTTAACCAGTTGGACAATGGCTTCATCGATCTCCTGAATCATGGGTACGTCGTTTGCCGCTTGTGCAGAGACCAGGGAATCACAAGCTTGACGCAATCTCCTCATCCCCTCCACAATCTGGCTGAAATCATTATTTGGGAAACTATGGATATTGACACAGTTCCTTGCTAGCAACTGGTTTTTTGACGGTTGATCGCCATGCCATATATAGCGTCTTCCCCTACACACTATCTGCGAAGCCAAGAGACGTCTTATACTCACTGATTTTTCGACTAACAGGGCGCTGAGCGTTAACCTCTCCAGCAAGGGAATTCGCAGGAAGCACGTACGCTTGACCTGCGGGACTCGGATGTTTCTTCTTTCCCTTACCGAAGTTGGGCCTGTGGATGTACTGGAACTTAATGGGGGCCTGCCCCATGTCGTCTTGCTTTATTCTAATGGGTGGAATGGCTGGAGGTTTTGTCTGTTGTGGGCGTTAGGAATAAGTGTAAATAGTTGGTAGTACGGCATCATTCCTGGGTGGGCAGTTCATTTTGTTAATCAGAAATCTCGACAGTCAACATGAAAAGGCGCTTATTTTTCAACAATTTGGGAATTATATTCGCACGTTTGGGATGTTCTGGCTGGCACGGGATGAAAGTTGGATAATCAAACTATGCAATAGGTATTTATAATCAAGAGTATAAACTCACAGGTGTACTACTAGTGCTAATGAAACTCGGTCGCTAGAAAGAACATGGACTTGCTCCTACCTGATGTCGCCATTCAGCGGGCTAGACCGGAACCTGTACTAGCGGTATTTCCTGAAGTGACAAGTGCCTAAACCTTCCTCTGCCAGCATGCCTACGAGTAAATACCCCGTCACGCATCTCTGGACCTATTAAAAATTCACCTCAATTGCTGGCTTCCCAATTGCCATGCCTATCAAGTGCTCTTTTTGTCACCGCCGGTACGCTCGTGCAGGCTCTTTTGAAAAACACCTCCGAACAGCGAATTCAAATTTAGACGTCATTCTCGCGTCTACTGTGCGGCGCATTGCCCCCACAGATCAGACTCACGTCACCAGCGGCGAAGCAGATATACCCAATCAAGACGACGCGAACAGCGAGAAAGAACAGCTCAATTCAGACTACGAATCTGAAGTGAGCTGCGGCGGATCCGATGCCGGTAGATTAAATGTTGCATGTGAGTCCGATACGGAACCACTCGATGTTGATAGGGTTTCTTCATCAGCCACTCAACGAGCAGATTATTCAGGTGCTGGGCAATCAATTTGGGACGTGAAGGGATTTGAAGAAGAACTCGATAATCTGTCCGAGGACCCATGCGCCCCATTCTCTACCCCACATGTGTTCAAACTCCCGTCCTGGTTTATTCGGTCTAAAGGCCCAAAGTCATAAATCGAAGAGTACATTTCAAGGGTCTTGGCACATTGGCCTCAGCAGGCTTTACCTCGATGTATACATTAGAGGCCCGCCTTCAGCAATTAGATCCATACGGTACTTATCTGCAATGGTTCAAAGACCAAGTTGACGATAGCACGAGAAGATTGCCCTTTTTCTATCGCAACGTCCTGGACTGTGTCAGATATCTTCTGCGCCAGATCACATATACTGAAGATCTCGTATATGCACCATGGCGTGAATATGATGCCAACGCTCAGAGGGTTTACGCCGAAATGCATACAGCGGACTGGTGGTGGGACATCCAAGTACAGTGCCACATTGTTACCCAACTACTGTTGGCGGGAGCTCAAGCTAACAGATATCAGGACTCCCTTCCGTGTGGCGCCACAGTTGTCCCCATTATTGGGATATCAGATCAGATACAACTCAGCAACTTCTCTGGTGACCAGAAGGCATGGCCGGTATCTATCACGGTTGGGAATCCGCCATCGACCATGTGTAACCAACCTGGATCAATGGCAGTTCTCCTTCTCGCTCTCTTGTCTGTGCCCCCAAAGCTGGCAAACTCCGCTTCCGTAAATGAACTCCAGCGACAAATCAATGCTTATACACTACAAGGCGTATTCCAGCTAATATTTGAGCCCTTGCAAGATGCAGCACAAGTGGGCATCCCGGTCGCCTGCGCAGATGGGAGAGTCCGGAGGTGCTTCTCTATATTGGCGGCTTAGACGCCAGATCATATGGAAAATGTGGCCCTACATGGAGTAAAATCCAATGCCTGTCCGAAGTGCGAGGTGCCTCTGGATAGGTTAGAATCCTTGATATAAAACGGGTATCCCACGAGGGATTACGCGACATATAAACGACTACAACAAGGAAGCCTGGATCATGAAACTGACTCCGTGGCCGACGACATCAATAGCATCTTTGAGGGTCTTGGCTTCAAGATTGGCCGAAACGTCTTTCATGGGCTTCCACATGTTTTGGCGCCTGATCTATACAAACCAGATTTGCTCCATACAGTTTACCTCGGACTATTTAAGCACATGATGGACTGGGCTCAATCATTTCTCAAGAAACACACACAAAGTCTAGCTTTCGACGACGCCTGAAAGGCTTTACCACTGTATCCGGGATTCTTTGTTCCAAAAAAAGCATACCGCGAGGTTACGCAATGGCAAGGAAAGGAGATGAGGAACCTGGGTCGCTGTCTTCTGGGAGTGCTTGCTGTGGCGCTGAGACAACCCAACAGTACACAAGTAGGGCCCTTCAAACACACCCTGGCGTGCGTTAGATATTTACTGGATTTCAGTTTAATGGCACAATACAGAAGCCATACACAGGACACTTTAGATTATATGCAAAATTATCTCAACCGGTTCCATGCGACGAAGGATGTTTTCCTTGAGTTTCGGATATCAAAACGCACACGAGCAAAAGTTTAGGAGCAATGGAGAGATCAACGCAGAGCAGCCGTAGCGCAATCACCAGCCCGCACAAAATCCAACTGGCTCCAGACGCGAGTGCAGCAACGTGAGATTGAAGACGACCTGCGTTTGGACTGGATCCATACGGAAAGTCATTTCCATTTTATCACGATGCATCTACTTGCTCACTTTTACGATCACGTAACCCGGTTTGGCAACATTGCAATGTATTCTACCGAGTTTGGGGAGCTGGCCCATAAGGAACAGATTAAAGACGGATGGCAACGCTCGAATGAAAATGATGCTGCGCGGCAGATACTCCACAGCTACAGCCGACAACACTCGATCCGAATGCGGCTTCTGAACTTAGATTTCCTACGACGTCGCGGGGCCCACATCCCGGCTGACATTGGTAAACAATTGGACCCGGCGAGCCCACTATCTGTACCAGAGACCCGCCCTAGGGTCCCGAGAGGACGTCGTGCTGATGTTTCTGATGCTTCAGATTTTTACAACGTCTTGGGTATCTCGATTGACAACCTCTGTGGGGAATTGATTTGATATAGCCATCAAGGCCTGTCCCTTAACTGCCGGCTTCCAGAAGATCCTGTGGTACTCCGGTATCTTCCTGCCGAGCTCCTAACACAACTTGAAATTCCTGTTCTGGCGTTTCAGGAAACAGATCTTTACGACATACACTGGACGCGATCCAAAGCAGAAGAGCCGTTCCGGAAACAGGGAAGCCGCGATGATTGGGTTTGGGTACGGACTGGTAGGGAGGAGATATATGGTGTGCTAAGAGGACGCCTGCTGGGGAAACTTGTGGCGCTCTTCAAACTCCGAGACTGCACCCAGGGCAATAGGGTTTACCGACTCGCGTGTGTCTAACTGCTGAGCGTTGTTAACTCGGGACGCCCATCCGAGTTTGATGATCTCATCACCGTACAGCTGAAGCAGGGTGCCCCAAGATTTACCATAGTAGATATTGGCACCATTACCGGCTTGGCGCACTTGATCCAGGACGCGGAACAGCGCTGCCTTGTTAATAGTCGGATCGATTTACAGATGTTCAATGAAATATATTGAAGGATTTGGCAAATCGCTCAGCCAGTATTCAATCCCACGGGAAGCACGATGCGGCGCAGGGCCAAAACTGGTCTTTGCATCCTGTTCTCAAAGTATGGGCGTGGGGCTGGGACACCTAGGAATTGATGGCAATCAACATATGGGAGTTAGGCGCTTACAGTAAGAGAAGAGCGAGAATGAGGGCTATGGCATGGATGTCACTTAACGGGAAGCTCTTGGAGTTGTAACCCTCCATAGATAGCATAATGTAGATAGATTCGGAAGTCATAAAATGGAAATAAACTTGATCGAGATATGACATTCACAGTGGGAATGAGGTGGCGCTGAATGGAAGCCTACACAAGATACAGAGTCCTGAAATCGGTAGGACCCAATTCTGAAAGTAGAAGTGCCGCGTCAGGAGTTCCCAGTGAGGTGCAGGCTCCTGGGAGAGATGTGGACCAAGTCCAGATGCCAGAGGATGGGACGATGTGAACCAGACGGGGGGACCCCGGGTATCAAAACATGGTATCGCTGCCCTGAGAAGAGCAGATACGCCGAATGCATTACAACAGGATGGAGAAAGAAGGTGTGGATACGGGCGTCCGGACTAGAATCAAATGTGGGAGGTGAGTGGGGATGGCGTCAGGACAGCCGGAGATTGGAGGCGTCGCAGATGACGGGATAAACCGAGCGTTGAAATGGAGGACGCAGCGGATGCGGCTGGCCGTTGCAACGCAAGACCAGATGCACAGGACGCAGCGGACGCGGCTGGCCATTTCAATGCAAGACCAGATGCACAGGACGCAGGGGACACAGGGGAAAAACACCGGGCGTCCAGACGCGGCGCCCGCACGTCTGACGCAGGATTTATTTTCGCTGATGTTTCAACCCCGCAGCAATATAAGGGAAATCAATATCGAAGACAAATACGAAAAGGTGTCAAAAGACCAAGGTCCCCAGCAATAGATGGTCTGCGGGACCCTCCGAAAGACAAGCCCATCTCGAAAGCCAGCTACTATACTCTTTTAAGTCAGAAAAGGAACAACGATGACAATGATCATATCATGATCGAAACCACAATATACAACGACAAAAAACAAGCAACCAGGATACATGCGATGCTCGACTCAGGAGCAACAGAAGACTTCATAGACGAAGAAATCTGCAAGAAACATCAGTTAAAAACCAAGAAAACAAAGAAGGACAGGCAGATTTACGTCGCAGACGGAAAAGCCAGCCATATGGAGCTAATTACCCATATAGTGCAAGTACCTGTGAACATTGGAAATCGTAGGAAAGTAGCGCCCTTCCAAGTGGCAAATCTGCAACACCATGAGATAATCCTAGGGATGCTATGGTTACGACAACACAACCCCACCATCAGTTGGGAAGAAGGAAAGGTTGCGTTTACTAGCGAACAGGGTACAACATCGTGTCTCAACAGCTCACCAGTAATATACTCAATCTCCGAAGAAGAAGCAATCCAAAAGAACTTAGGCGCGAAGTTCAATCAAGTTCAACCAAGAAAGAATCCAAGGACCAAAGTCAAAAGGTTAAGTCAAGAAGTGAAGATACCCACCAAAGGGTCCAAAATAGCAGCAGGACATGACCTATACACCAATGCAGAAGTCAAGATACCAGCCTAGGGGCAGGAAGTTGTGCCAATAGGCATAGCCATAGAGTTACCTCGAGGAACCTATTGGTGTATAGCACCACGCAGCGGTCTCGGAGTCAAACACAGAGTCACTACTAATGCTGGAGTAATAGACGCCGATTATACAGGTGAATTGAAGGTCGTCATGGTCAACCAGGACAACAAAGACTATATGGTGAAAAGAGGTGATAAAATCGCACCATTGATTGTCGAAAAAATCAATGAAGAGAAACTACAAGAAGTGGAGAAAGTGACCAAGACCACCAGAGGAACCAAAGGGTTCGGCAGTACAGACCAGGAAAGGCCGCCACAAGAGAAAGCACCAAGGATTGAAATCAACAGGATATCGCCGCAGGCCTTCGGGAAATTGTACCGCAAGAGAGAAACGGCTGGAATTCTCAAATGGGATTATCAAAACCAAGGAACAAGCCTAGCAAAGATCAATATCAACATAGAGCTAGCCATAAGAAGCCAACCTCAGACAAAGAACAAACAACCGAACCAGTTAGTACCCAAGGAATACCATCAACATCTAGACTTGTTCCAAGAAAAGGAATCAACCAAGTTACCACCCCACAGACCAGATATCGATTTGGAGATCAATTTCAAGGAAGCGAGCAAAGGACTACCTCAGAAAAGAATATACCTGCTAGGAGAAACCAAACTTGAAGAACTAAGAAAATACATTCAACAGAACCTGGAAAGAGGATGGATTCAGCCATCCTACGCCAATGGAGGATCACCCATCCTGTTTATCAAAAAGAAGGATGGCAAACTAAGGTTATGCATTGATTACCGAGCACTCAATCACATAACAAAAAAGGATAGATATCCCATACCTCTAATAGGAGAAGCATTGAATCGACTGGCGTCAGGCAAATACTTCACCAAACTGGACATTTGGGATGCCTATCACAATGTCAGAATCAAGAAAGGAGATGAATGGAAAACAAAATTGGCAACGAAATATGGGACCTACCAATACTTGGTTATGCCATTTGGGCTAACTAATGCACCCACCTCATTCCAACGATGGATCAACAAAGTACTCCACAAGTACCTGCATATATGTTGCATTGTCTACCTGGACGACATACTAATATACTCCAAAGATGTGGAACAGCACCAAAAGGACGTGAGCAACATAATGGCTGACATCAAAGAATCAGGAATGAGGTGCAAACCCAGCAAATGTGAATTCCACAAAATGGAAACCGAATACCTAGGATTCATCATCAATGGCAAAGGGGTCCAGATGGACCCAGTTAAAACCAAAGCCATATGGGAATGGGAATACCCAAAAAACAAAACAGATATCCAATGCTTTATGGGATTCTGCAACTTCTATCGAAGGTTTATAGAGAGTTTTAGCCGAACAGCTAAACCATTATACAACCTAACAAAAAAAGATGTTAAATGGGAGTAGGGCACTAAAGAAGGAGTAGCGTTCGACGAACTCAGGACCAAGATTACCAAAGGACCAATACTGGTACATTTCAACCCGACAAAGGAGACAATGATCGAAACAGACGCTTCAAAATACGTATGCTCAGGCATACTCTCTCAAAATTGCGAGGATGGTAAATGGAGACCAGTGGCTTTCTGATCCAAAACGATGACCCCAGCGGAATGCAACTACGACGTCCACAACAAAGAACTATTAGCAATAGTTCAAGCACTGAAGGAATGGAGAAGATACACGCAAAACAATCAAGCACCGGTCAAAATACTCATGGACCATGAGAACTTAGTACCCTTCATGACAACGAAGGAGCTACATGGACGACAGATAAGGTGGATGGAAAAACTCAGCACCTACAACTTCAAGATCGAATACCGTCCTGGAAATGAAGGAGGAAAGCTAGATGCCTTGACAAGACGATCAGCGGACAAACCAAAAGATCCGGAAGATGAAAGAATCGAACAGAAAAAATAAATACTGGTACCAAAAGAAAAATATTTCCAATCAGAGGATGAAGACAGTGGATATGAGTCCCTGAATGAAATCAACACACGAACAACATTGGAAGAAGATATTAAGAGTGAAAGTTCGCAAGATGAGGAAATCCAAGCCATTACAGAAAAACTGGCACAAGAAATCAAGGAAGCCAAGGAAGTAGCCTTAGGATTGTGCCAATGGGAAAATGATTACCTGTGGTACGAAGGGAAAATCCGGATACCAAAGAAAGAAGAGTTATGCACAGAAATCATACGACACTATCACGACCCTCCATATGCCGGGCATGGTGGAACTGTCAAAACTACCGAATTCATCAACCGAAGATATTACTGGCCCAAGATAAGAGAAGACATCAAATGAGATGTCAAGAATTGCAACACGTGCCAAAGAACCAAAGTGGTATGACTCGCACCTTACGGATTACTCAAATCAAACAAGGCCCCAAGAAAACCATGCAAGTCTATATCATTAGACTTTATAACCGAATTGCCTAAATCGAACGATCATAACGCTATACTAGTAGTGGTAGTAGATCACCTGACCAAAATGAGTCACTTCATACTGTGCAAAACAGATATGACAGCACGGCAGTTTGCAACCACTTTACTAAAAGAAATATACCGCCTACACGGATTACTCAAAGACATCATTAGCGATAGGGGATCACTATTTACTTCTGTAGTATGGAAGGAAATAATGGAAAAATTAGGAATCGAACGACGAATAAGCACAGCCTTCCACCCCAGGACGGATAGGCAAACGGAAAGAATCAACGGCATATTGGAACAATATCTCCACACATACTGTAACGACCCTACGATGTAGAGCTAGGGTAACCTACGTCTACGCCCATACATAAGACCAAGAGGTCAGATGGTAGACAAGGCGGATATGCCGACGCATATCCAAGAGATATCGGATGGTCCGGCAATCTCTAAGAACAGAAGGTACTTAAGGAATAGGTGTACCTAAGTAGTGGTAATAACGTGACGATGTCCGCTCTGGCCTATGGACAGGTCAAAAGGCCGGGTGAGTTTACCCTACCTACGGAAGTCACGTTACCCTACCATGTAGACTGGCTTGGTGTCACCTTGGACATACTTACCCTACCTTTAGGACACTATTACCCTACCTTCCGTCGGAAATGTTCTCGGAGGAATTCCGGGAAATGTCAGGATTGTTTGTTACGCAATGACGATCAACGGGCACTAGATTGCACTTTGATCGGAAGACTACGGACGGAGCTATAGTGCTCCGAACAAGCTGTAACTTGGTAGAAGTATTCCTAACAGGTACCTGCGGCCCCAGGGTTCGCCCCGGGCGTCATGGGCCAAAATGGGTGGAGTTGCCGTTATGCGAGTTAAATGGAATCTATGAAGACATGTCCATAACACTGTATGCGTCGTCGCCGTCCGTCCGACCGGAAGCTGTTCGCAGAATATATAAGGGGGCCAAGGTGAGAAGGTCAGGTACCTTCTCCAAAAGGAACGGAGTAAAACGGACTACAACTGACGGAGTTAGCGTGAGCTATCCGGAAGGGTCCCCAGAGTAGTCCTGTGTAGGGCCGGAGACATCTGGGAAGGTTTTACGCCAATCAAGCCTACACGTGCCCCTTTGCGGTAGGCTCTTTGTGGGTTGTTTGAAGACTCTAATAGCATGACACTTATCACGGTAAGTGGTGTGCCGGGGGTAAGGGGCCATGGGTAGCGCCTATGGGTCCCGCCACCGACACAGCTCTCCGGGGGAGCGTCGTAGACCCCCTAAGTTCGCAATCAAGAAAGATAGAACTTAGCCGAAGGACAACTGATGTCTACGAATGCTTGCATAGGTCATAGCATATGGGAAGAGAGTCATTTAGTTAGCTTTCCTAAGGGTCTCGACAGTTAGCCACTGACGAGACACCGATGCGCAGGCGTTTTCACTCCGGCAGGTGTATTGGTAAATACCTTGCAGAAACTGATGTCCATAAAGGAGATTTCTGCTAGAGTGCTCTGACACCTATGGCCCTTCGGGGACACGGTAATGGTGCCGGGGCAACCCTTACGGAGAAGGGCATACTCAAGTTGGTCGGGGTAACCTGATGGGGGAGTTTTTGGTATAAGTCTGACTACTTAAAGATTATACGAGAACTCTCCTACCCCGACACAATCAACATCCTCTCGAGAGACTTTAATTGAGATAAGCCTGAGCTTAACGATATTAAGTTTTACCGTTTACTTTTATTCTTTATACTTTTGCAAGAGCTGTGTTCGAGAGATTGGAAGTTTGGTGCAGTCGCATCCTTGGGAGCCATCTACCTGAGGGAGCCCCCATTACACATACATCAACTACCAACAAGATGATTGGTACGACTGGCTACCACTAGCCGAGTTCGCCTACAACAATGGAAAACAAGAAACGATCAAGACGACTCCCTTCTTCAGAAATTATGGCACACATCCAGAACACGAAAGCATAGGTCATATGCTCCAAGGAAAGATAACGGATAAAAAGGATATGAGTCAACTACATGACACATTACAAAACGAAATGGTCAAGGCACAATTACAACAGAAGGAAGACTACGATCGCCACAGAAAACCCGATCCAAACCTAAAATCAGGAGATATGATTTGGTTACTACTACGCAACATCCGAACTACGCGACCGACGAAAAAACTGAATTATAAGAACATAGGACCATTCAAGATATTGGCAAAAATAGAAAGCCAAGCTTATAAACTCGACCTCCCACCGTCAATTAAAATACACAACACCTTCCACATAAGCCTACTCGAACCTTACCAAGACATCCCCCTGCCATCTCAAGAAAAAACCCCACTACCGCCTATCGAAATAGATGGTGAATCAGAACACGAACTCGAAGAAATCATCGACTCTAGATCACACTACGGTCACTTGCAATACAGAGCAAGGCTGACTGGATACTCTGCGGTACATGATAAGACTTGGTACCCAGCCGAGAACTTCGATCACGCGCAAAATGCTGTCGACCAATTCCATCAAGGATACCACAGCAAGCCGTCAAGCAATAGTAGAGGACGCACTCGAATCCGAATGTGTGGCCCCGCAACTACGCAGAACAGACTCCTACTACTGGGAATACCCCCAGGGGAGGGGCACAATGCCGATGAGTTCGGCACTCCAGAACATGCCGGAACGCGACGCGTTCAAACACATCACCCCTACCAGCCCAGGATACCGCACCCCGAGCCCAGAACAGATGACAAACGAGATGGAATACAACCCCGAGGACTGGATAAGTCTGAAAGACCTACCAATACACAAGACTCCCACTACCCAAAGAGAACACGCGAACCTGTCATGGACAGGATGCTACAACAATGAGTGCCAAGTGCACAAAAGCGAAAAAGAGGGCTCGGGATATTGGCCCCGGGAAGCAAACCGATGGGCACCCAAGACTTCACCTCTGGGAGCACCAACAAGATCCCCAACACCAACGAGATCCCCGACACCAGAGCCAGTCTATCTGGTACAATACATCGAACCGACTCCGAGGACAGAATCAAGGAGGCGGGGGGCAAAAAAACAAAGACAATGGGTAAAACCGAGGAAACCGAAGCAGGTTTTCTAGCAAGAAGAGATGGAAGAAGAGATGGAACCCGAGACCTCGAAGGAGGTCAAAATGAAGTGGTTAGCAGAGAAGCTCGAAACCAGCAGATTGCTGGAATATCAGGCGGAAAAGATAGAGGAGCTCAAGAAGGCTGGAAAGGGCGAGGTGGAGCAACGACACATTGACGAAGGAGTTGCAGAGAAAGAAATGTGAGGAAGGCTCTCCAGAACGACTGGAGAAAAGAAGAGAAGCAAGCAAGGAAAACTCTGGTCAGGGTGGTCAGGGTGAACACGGGAGCGAATCGGTACTATCCGCTACCCGAAGGAAGAAGATAGGGGATAGAAGACTGAAGCCCAATGGGACTCGGGCTGAGGGAGAGGAGAGCTAATATCACAAACTGTGACTAAGCAAGGCAGATTTCACATAGCTCGGACTTCCGAGTTATAGGTATGTTGGGATTTCACATGACGCACATTAGTGCGCCATAGGTTATTATGTTTACCTCTTCATGACTCCCAGTTGTGAGTCACACGATGTTATAATTTTTACTCAGGTGACGCAAGTTGCGCACCTGACTTGGTTCTTATGTTTTGATTGGTTTTAGGCATGTTGCGCAGCAACTCATAGGAGTCGTCTGATGGATTTCGCATGACTCATGGTTATGAGTCAAAGGGTTCGCGTGACAGGAGGTATGAGTCACGCCAGGTGAAGAGCTACTATATAAAGAGGTCACTAGGACCCTGAGTATGAGCTCTTCACATGTTCTTCTGGTTTATTTCCTACCTTCAAGTTATTATCAATAAAACCTACCTTTACCCTCTTTAAGATTTATCTTAAGAAACCCAAGAATTGTCTTTCCTCCCATGAGGAGAGGTTGAGTCCTAAGCGAGGACTAAGAAGAAGAATAAGGAGATCGGCGTAAATAAGATAGTAGTCATAGGACTGGACTATTGGGATCGCATAGGCTCAGGCCTGAGAACTATCAGCTTACATTAAGAGAAGTATCGTTATCTGTCGCTCGGTCCTACTCGGTAGGATTCTTAACAGAGAATTATCTTCAAGATAGTTAACCAAGGACAGGGGGACCCGAGGGAAGGCCAGGGGTATATTAATCAAAGAGCACGAAGTATACAGCATGTTCACGCTTGGGGGTCTGACTATGACTAGCAAAGCAAAGACAAGAAATTAAGTAAAGAGCAACCAGGTATCAAGTTTATTCTCCTCAGGTTCTAGAATGCAGAGTCATAACAATCTGAAGGTTGCTTCACGATCAACATGAGAGCAAGGAGTGGATGTAATTCCTAAATATATACAAAGATAGGAAATTACCAGATTATGTAAAAAAGTAAAATATCAAGGGGCACACCCCATAGATATACTAAAGGAAATCCCTGAATCTAATGGCACTCCTCCCAGTGCAACTTATAACAACATCATAGGAAATCCTCCAATCTATAATGTATGTCCTTCATATATGTTCCAAAATATTAAGGAGATTCTTCCGCTATATCTAAACAGGCGCAGCTCTTATCATTTTGCTACATGGGTCTATCAGGTACTATTCCAATCCTGACGCACATGGTCAACCTAGTCTGTCTTGCCACACCTATCCCTTCAAGAACATGAATCCTAAGAACTGCCCAGAGCTCGTCCAGGTACAAAACGCATAACTACAGTGAAGAAAATTTGGTGGCTGTACCAGGTTCCATCAACTACTTCAATCCTAACTTTTCATTACTCCAACCTTTCTCTGATACACCAAAGATAGCCACATCCTCTTTTTTTTGCTTTTCATGCCAGTCCATATGGTGGGCTTTCCCTTTATTGATAATTATAGGGTGTAGAATATGCCCATCACCATATATTGTTTTAATAATAGTTACCTACTCCCACAATTCATCCTGTGTAAGCCTTGGTGAATAGCTATACTTTTTGCATATCACTTTACACCATAAGACAACCTCCATCATAAATTCTTTCTCATCCATATTGTAGATATTGGACTTGGTAATGTTGAAAGAATTTTATTTGATTTTGAAGCTAGGTACATGATTAATTTAATAATATTATATTATAAGTGATAGTGTTATACAATCCTCATACCTTATTAAAATAATCCTTTAATACTATAGGATCACTTCCAAGTACTCTTTGTGAATAAAGCCTTGTACTTAGCTTTGCTGCAAACAGGGGATGATGGTTAAGAAACTACATAATCTAGTACTTTCCTAAGGACTGCTCTTTTACCCTGTAGGCAACAATTGCCTGTGCCATGCTCTACACCCCTGCTAATCGGGTAGGATACCCTTACTCATCCAAGCACTTGCACCACTGGACAAGGGTATTTCCTTCATACTTGGTCAACACCTACATCTTGTGATGGCTGTAACCAGAACTGGAGTTCTGTCTATTCAGTTCTGAGTTTTGTTTTATGTTTTGTTTTACTTGTAGTTTCACATATCCTTTGATACTCAGTTTGTTTTATTTGTGGTTTCAAGTATCCATTGATACTCAGTTTGTTTTACTTATGGTTTTGAGTATCCTTGATGCTTAGTTTGTTTTGCTTGTGGTTTTGAGTATCCTTTGATACTCACTAGCAGTTTGTTTAAGGAATGCTTAGGAACTCCGAGTCGCCCATGCAGGACATGAACAAAATCTTGTATTCAAAGACCACTGTTTTCCTCAAAGGAACAACAGAGTTTGACAAACAGTTTTTTATAATATACTTGGTTGAATGGTTACCTCTTCAAGTCCCTATTCTTTATAACTTCTTCTCAAAGCCTCCCTTAGTGTAGTATGCCCATAGGTTGTAGATCAACTTGTGCACTACTCCTATTATACCCAGAAGTGTGACTAGCACCCTGGTGTGAACACATGATAATGGCCAGCAGTCCTAGATTGGTCACCATTCAACCTTCTCCCGTAAGGTAGAATAAGCAAGACCACAGTACTTCTTAGCAGAGAAGCAAATGGAGGGTTCATCACTATACTATCAGTAGTGTTTAATGGCTTCCTGGATATAGCACTCATTCGCGTCCTTCTTTCTTGACTTGATTTGTGGCATCTTGGAATGTGCGGAGGGGGGGTTGCTGAAGTTTAGTGACCTCTACAGTTGTCTACAAGAGAAGCGGGGTATGGTTTTAAACCATGCTTGGCGCCGAGCCAGATCCCCGTACCGAGCCGTTTCCCCCTAAATGACGTTAGCTATTCAATCAGATTATCTCGTCCCTACCTTTTGTTCTTGCTTCCTGCAAGATCCCTGGCAGCATCTATTTTCTTTCAAGCCGTTCTTCGCCTATAGATAAAGTTCACGAGTAGCTTATGCATATTTATTTCTGGTTTAACTTAAATTTCAGGAGTTGAGAAATATACAACAACTAAAGCATGTCACTGGCACAAATCTCAAGCACACCAACTAGAGTAATGTACCTATCTACAACTCTACCAAACCCAAATGCCTATTCAGCTCTATCTAAATTTTGCTAATGTTTTTCTTTTACTAGAATGTTAAAAAAAAATCAAGTATAATAGCCAACTACCACTACAAACCCCCAACATCTTCTGCCCACCTTACTTCTATGATACAAAATTCCAGCACATTTTATTAACCAACCACATTCTAGCAAAGTTAAAACAACCAGAAAGTTACCTTTCTGGTGGTAGTGGAATGACTATTAACTAGTTTATTTTCCCTATTTTGATACTTCCAAAGTCAGAGAATTCACTCGCATCTAGTCCTGGTTGTCAAAAAAAAATGCAACTGACAGACATATTTAATAGAAAGTGGGAACATAAGCACTGCACAGGACTCACGGCAGAAATAGCATACTTGAGCACTTTTGTCGGTATGGAAGGCCTGTCTGCCGGTGGAATTTTCCACTTTGGACACTGCTCCCCATGGGGCAGTCCCTCCGACCCGAAGGCAGGTTATAGTCCATGACAACATGCCGTCCTGTGCAGTCACTCCCTGGATCTCCCCGGCCCGGCGGTCTCCCATACGAAACGTCTCACACCGGAACCATTAAGGTCCATATATCTCCCTTAGCACCTCCAGTCCGATAGTTATGGGGAATGGTCGCGACACAAAAACTGAAAAACAGATTAGTCACTCAACAACACAAACAAAAGAAACCATCCAGAGATCACTAATCTGCTTTTCGACATCTTGCTATAACCATAATAACCTTTATTTCTTCCAATGTCTGGAGTTTAAACTTGAAGTCTACCCGCCACACACACAACGGAACACACCCCACTGGTCGCCTTCAATGACTGTCACCAGCATCGGGAGGGAAATTGTAGGAAGGATCTTGTGCGGTAATTCTGGTACCATTCTATACCATTTATTTATTCTAGTCGTTTCGAACCGGTATATTGCGAGTGGTAGGAGTCTGACGTTATGGAAACTATTGAGAGCACTAGCAGTTAAAGCGGGTAAATCTTCGCAACGAGATTGTTATTTTTGAGTATATTCATACATTCCGGAGTTATCAACCTAGGATCATACCGGATCCTGTTCGTCAGTTAACCGCACCATCTTACTTTGGTACCTTTACACTCCCTAGATTCTGATAGATAGGCTTACCACATCTGCGCAAGATAATGTAATAATATGGTACCAATAAGAATTGCATCTGTCTCCGGCGATCGAGTGAAGCACTATAGATTGATAATTCGGTAAAGTCTCCAGTAATCGCTTGATTTCTCTATTCCGAGAACCCGGGGACACTGAAAGCCGTGTCACAGGAAATCGAGTATGACACACCAGCATTTATCAACATAGCTCCCCGCGTAATACCCCAGAGGAAAATAACAACAAAGCTTATGAAAGAAGAAACCTTAAGAAATAAAAAGCACAATCAGAACAAAAGAGGTGAAAAAGGAAAAAGACAAAGAAAATCAGTGAGACCGGACAAGGACCTTGTGAGGAAAATAAGAACCGAGAAAATGTGATTAAGAGTGCTCCCACACGTACTATATACTACATGACGAGTGATATTTGATGTTAGAGTAATCGCCATAATCAGTCCTATCTCCGAAGCCGACCAACAAGCAACCTGGGCACTGGACTGCCGTGCCTTTCCGTAAACAGAATGTTAAAAAGATATTATAACTTATACCCACTGCAATTAGTAATTAGAGAAACAGAATTATAACTTTCCAGCATCCAGTACTAGAACTTAATCCCCCCAACCGATAAAAAACACCAAGTCACCCGCACTCACTTGCCCGTGAAGCAGCCATCTACCAGAAGCCCTACCTCTTCTCCTTATACCCCCCCACCTGCGGTGAATAATACCCGGACGGTTCAATCGGCAGCTTGACTTGGCTACTCAATGTTCTCTTCAAAAATACCAACAGGGGGGTTTACCGGCAATATGCTAGATTGCGGTATGGAAAACTATACTGCGGTCGTAAATGGAGAATTTAGGTAAGAAATATCGGCCCGGAGACTCCCCGACTTAAGCGCCCGGGAGGAAGCAGATTGGAATGGACGGGTAATCCGTGACGAGGATGGGTTGCAGGGGCAGCCGGTAATGTAGGGTAAGGAAAGGCAAGGCAAGTACCGTGAGCAAGCGTCTCTCAAGGAGTGTGTAATACAGGCCTTGCAGGTGATTGAATAGGCAGGCTGTGGTAAGATACCGGTATCATTAACTTCGCTTATGACCCGAGTTTCGGAAGTAAGAGTAACTTTCAAAATAAGTGCAAGAAAGCGGTTTCCTGAACTGCCGAAAAGCTTAGCGCCGGTGCGTACCTACCGCAAAGTGCACCCTGTCCAACCTATCCCCCCCCACAAGGCTCCCGTCAGATCTTCATCAAGGGTAGGACAGGACAAACTATGAGCCACCATCTGACTCTTTTTTTTTTGGATACACGACTACCCGACGGCCGAGGGATGGGAAAGACTACAAGCCCAGCTGTCCCGTGCAACTTGGGTAATTGTCGGCATTAGGGTCTACCAAATTTCCCCATCGCCCTTTACACGGTGCCACCAATATACACCTCTCCCGATAGCATATAGCTTTACTTACTCACTACGCGAAATGTGCACCTCCCCCCCCCGTAACTCCACTTCCCCTGGGGCACTGGTTCCTACTCCTTTTCGAAAACACTTCACCACCCAATAGAGGATGAGACAAATCTATCACTCTCAATAACCCCTCCTTGGACGGTGGGATGCGCCCAGAGTTTGTGCCACTTTGGGGCAGCGGAAAATGCTCCAGAGTTTATCCCGGAGCAAAAATTATACCCGGCCCGGTCAGGTTAATTCATCTTATTTGTTTGTTTAGTCTCCAGCATGGATAGAGGCAGATAGGAGATCACGAAACATCACTAATGCCGACCCTGGTTCCCCCCTACCATCCCCCATCCCCCTACCATCCCCGATCCCCCTGCAGTGCCCAGGAACCACCCGACAATACCGGCATGCCCAGCCCCTTCCCCTTGAAGTCACTATCTCCCCTGTATGGTCAAGCGCCTGATCAGAAAACGGTAGTTTTGAAATATCACAGCCCTAAATGGACTACCAAAGGCCGTCCACTCCTATTCGAGACTATTAACACTTTCCCCGCAGTGCCCCGTCGAGCCGCGAGACCTTCAGGAACAAAATGTTTCACCATATGTCGAAATATCAACACTTTTGCAGAAATTCCATCATACCCGATTAGAATAAGCCCAATCCAACAGCAATTACAGAGACTCAGAGATTGAATCCCTCCCCGGTAAGTCTATTTATCCAATGGCTCAGGTGGTCTTAGAGATAGAAGCTACATTACTCGACTCATCAATAATAACTCCAACCACACTTACGCCATTATATCATGTAAAGTACCACTCTTTTCCTGGCTTTCCAAGAACATTAAGTGTCGCCACCAGATTCAAGAGCACTTCCATAGTGCTTTAAGGAGACATTCGATAGACTTAATTAGAGGTAAATTCGCGACGTTCCAAGTGAGAAAAGCGTAACCTATACTCTCCAAATGAGGAACTAATCCGTTCTTACACGCCGTGGGACCTATTTGAGGCAATCGGGGTCCGGAGCCTGCTGACTTCCAACAGGTCCCTCAGAGTTGGGGCGGAGCCGAGCGCAGTTAAGTTTCTACAAAGACTCTCTTCTGAGCATGATACTACAATCGAGTGGCCTACTAACCAACCCCCCCCTCCAGAGGTGCATCCCCGAGGGTTCCAAAGACTTTTCTAAGCTTCCTTGCAAACCACTACCTGGCCGGCCCAATTGGTTGTATACTTTGAGTATGCGCTGGGCCTCTTGGATTTTGGTTTATACTCAGAGACTATTTCCTATGGGCGGATATACGGTATAGGAGGTATGGGGGGGGGCGGACCATACTCAACTTTCCCAGAAATCCAGTATGAAATGTCCGCTTCTTATCCCGAAAAGAAAAGTCTCCAGCACCAAGTCCTTGTTAAGGGTATCCCATTTACCACCCGAGTAGGTCATACTACAGACTGTGGAAATTCTTTTGCCCAGGGCACCCACCCCCCGCATCTTGGCAGGTATTTATAAGCTCACAAGTAGTCCAAAATTTTACAATTGGCTTCGGAACCCGAAGTAATTACTCCCGCTGTTAGGGTCAAAGGATGCCGTTCGGTTGATATAAGAGTTAAAGAAAAAGTATGATCGGATTCACATAGTTGGATACTTTACCTTACCCGAGCACTACTGCTTATATCGGTATGCCTAAGTCATCAGATATCACGGTTCCCACCAAGGATAAATTGAAATATATCCATTTGGGTAAGGAGGACCAAGATAGAGCTTCGGGATTTCACACTAAAAGGCTTTTATGATACTGTACCCCGGGGATCAATCTGGCCTAGTGACAGGATCATCATCCCCTCTCACTCGGCTCTACGGCTCCGACCTACCGACGGAGGTCGTTTGTAACCAGGCAGAGATAAAAACGGACTAAAATCAAAGGTTTCCGATGTTACCACCTACCCACGGGGGCAGAAAAGGCATAGAAAATATTACAAAAAAACCCCGATTTTTTTTCCCTGCTTGACTGGTGTAGTGGAGTATGAAGCGCTCTCGTCCTCAAGATACTGTACATGGCTAGACCGGCTTTTTGTATGGGAAACATAAATCGCACCGGGATCCGACTTGTTCACGCGCCGACAACGGTCCACGAACTCCAGATAAAAGCTGTAAATATATATATCACATCCTACTTCATGTCTGCCAAAAAGAATGGTTTTTTTTTTTCCAAGGCGAATTCCCCAAACATCTGCAGAGATACAATCTGCCCAATCGAGCAATTTTGATGTGTTTTTTTGCATCCCTCCGGTTACTTATCGATCTTAGTCGCCTCCAATTCGGATTGGTTAGCGAGATAGACGCTAAAACACGCCAAATTGGAAACTCCCTAAGCCATGAAAGCCCAATGAGTATTATTGGGGATAAGATATAAAGGAGGTCTCTCAGTCCAGCAGCCAGCTGGGATGGGGTGGTCATCAATTCTTCGATCGTCGGCGTGAAGTGGCGCACCCGCGGAGAGGAAAGGTTGTTCTATGCGATGGGTGGTGAGATACCGGCACTATGCATTGCGACTCCCCCAAATAATACCCGCTTTGTCTTGCCTGCCGCTCCTTAATAAGCACCCGGCACCCCCTCCCATTCCCCCGCCTTCGGGAAATGCCGAACGTTAACAGCGCCGCATCAGGGTGCAGCGCATCATGTACCAGCACCGCACCGTCAATCTCCCATCAGAAATTTCGCAAACCCTTACCGTTGTGAACCATTCCGAATAGAGTTTGATTAGAGCCGTGGAAGGACTACAGCAAGGGATACTATACTGCACAAACCGGGCGCTGGAGAAAGTCCTTTTGCTAAATTCGATGGCATGTGGTACTGTACTAGTACAGTACGAGTGCAAAACTATCCGAGTCATCCGGTTACTAATTAGCCGGCGCTAGCCTGCAGAAGCGCGCAGGTTAGCGGCGGGATGGGGACGGGAGCGAAACGCAAGACAAGGGGCAGCAGTTACACAACGCTATTACTCGAGCGTATTGGCGTGGATAAGTAACTGCGGTTGGGAGGCGCGATAAGGGGCATGTATAACGGTACAGGTACTTTAGCCTATCTCGATGATATGCAGGGCGGGGAGGACAGGGAAGGCCCGGGTGTGTTTTGTGGCTTGAGCGCATGCTTGGACAGAAAGCTTGTGCTTTCGTGCACACTTTTGGCGTGGTTCGGGGGTGGGGTGGGAAGCTTCACGAGATACTCTGTAGTGAGGGGTTAGAGTGCTGTGCTGTAGGAATGATGTTGCATTGACCCGCGGGGCCTATATCTGCTGCGCGGGCCGCGGTAGTCAACCCTAGGAGAACAGGTTGTTCTACCGTATTCCATCTCCTCCGCTTAACCCACCCCCGGCGTCAACGCCACTTTGTCCACTTCAGCGCAGCAATCACAACTCCTACCCAATCCAACAATCCACCACAACCCCTGGCCAAAAACAAAAACAAAACTTTACGTATAATACCGGACAAGAAAAAATCCCCACGCCCCGCCCGTGTTGTCGGTAGACTGCGCCCCCCCCACACTAGCACCTGGCACCCGCAGTCCGGGACGGATTTGGCACTTATCCAGCCAAAGATAGAGCAGTGTCTCATCCGGCCCGAGCGACTTAGTCGACAAAATTCGACAGAGGCGCCTTTCGACAATATTCTCCTGGGAACGGATGTGACGGGGGTTGGACCCATACCGAATGCCAGGACCCCATTCTAAGCGAGAAGGTGTAGGTAACCTGAGTTGCGATGGATCATGTTCAGAGTTTCGGTGTTTGGAATCGTGGATGAAACCGGGTTTCATCGGGAGATTGATCCAGTACGGTAATTGGTAAAGTTAGTCTCTCCGCACTCGTATCAATGCTGGGGATTGTACAACGTGTGCTGCACTATCAGTACCGTGGCTCCTGGTTCCGGGGACTGTTGGATATAGACTGGACAGGGAGATATTCGACGGTACCCTGGATAGCGGTTCAGTTCACGGGGATGTTTCGGATGCTATGAGCCTATCTATCATACGAGCCCCCAGATCCCGCGGAGAAGGTATATCACCACCCTCAATCTACGAGTGCGGCCGATAGATATATTCGTCACGTGAGTCTGATAAGAAAGTTTCGGTGCACCTTTTGGCTGCGATTTGTCCTTAGATAAGGCACGTGACGAATATATTTATCGGCCGCACTCGTACAGTGCATACCAGCAGCTCACAGAGGGGGTTTGTCAGGCCGGAAAACTGCCAAAATTGTTGGGTACTCCATTCCCCGGGGTTTAGCGCACCTAGACCGTCGGTGGCTTCCTTCAGTACGAATGCACGGATCCCCGCCACGGCCAAAGAATCTGTCAAACAGGATATGCAATCATTGATACGGCTCAGTGACACCATTCATTGTGGGCGGCCACGGCAGCCCCCCTCACCCGCTCCGAATCCAACTATATCAGCTACTCTTAAATTCACGATGCCCCACAAAACGAATAAAAGGACTAAAATATCTACCACTGAGTTACTCAATATTTAGTATACCAGCCTTTTGCCCAAATAACTGCCTCAATTCTTCTGGGAATAACCTCAACCAAGCTTTCAATCAAAGTATCCAGCGTTAATTACCAACAATGAATAAGGGCTTCCTCTATGAGGAGCATTTCCTTGTCTGACTATCTAGTATCAGTAGCTACATGTGAGCAGTACTGATGGTAATACTCCAACATGTTGAATCGATTAAAATCAGGTAAACATAAGGACGAGTTCTCCGGAACATCTACATTATTACCTCCTGATCCCCCCCCCAGAGTCAGCTCCGCAGTACGCACCCTAGCATTGTCCTGTATAAAGATTGGATCAACGGCACTGCGGGTTTTCAGGCATGGTACGGTGCAGTAACATGGTTCTGATTGTGGCTGTCGCTGTTGCTTCGGTTGCGCAAGAGGCGGTCACGTTTGGCCAAGTATACCATTCCGGCCGGTACTCCTTCAAAGCCCACCGTGTGTTAATAACCAGCGTGGCAAGTTACAATGCCGCAAGAGATAAATAAATGCAACCGCGCATACCGCTCCCATCTTTTTACAAAAAAAACTTGAGTGGAGTACCACGTATGCCGGATATACCCCAGGACACCAATCACAAACTAAACTCCGTATGTACTGAACCCTCCATGGCGGACCCCCCTTCATTCATCAGACCGCCACGGGAGCCTAGCTATGAATGGCATAATAAACCGGAGCTTATTTAGCCGATGTTGATCGGGTTGAGGTGCCAGGGAAAGCCCACATGTACCGTAGAGCTTGGATTTCTCAAACCAGGTTCTGAGTTGGCCCGGGACCCCCCCTTGCCTGGAATCTACTCGTAGCTCGCGTGTTGGATGAACGGGCAGTTCATAGGTCAATTCCGAGTATGCCTGTGATTCGGCACGCCCAAGGATATACCCGGGGTGCCATCAACCGTTTTCTCACTGCAAGCGAACAATCCTTGAGAGGCTTCCCCGAAATTCTGAGTGATATCTAATAACGGGGTGTCACGATGAACCCAGAAAGTAGTCGGGAACCCCACCCAGATACAGACTAACCAGAGACCCCTCCCTCATTTGATCACCCTCGTATCGATAATGGACTTAAGGCCTGACCTGAAGCTGTTCTCGGACAATGTGAAGGCGGGCTATCAGTATCCCCCTAACCTTCAAACCGCAATTCACAAACTTCCAGAGTCAATCCATCAACCCCCAGCCAGGTCAAGACACGGACCCCCACACTTGCTCGCCAAGACAGCGGTTACCGAGGAACACACCGTACCCTACCGTACTCAAATACTCATCCAGCCACCCGGACGGTTATCACAGGAAATTATGTAACTTACCGGTAGCACACCCCATCGAATCGAACTTATTCTCCATTTCCCGGCTCGTCGCCGCCGGCCAGTCACCATCTACTCGTACATGGCAATCAAGGTGCTCCAAATCAAATAGGTTCCAGAATAGATCCGGAGCCGCTGCTCACGCGAGAAGAGAAAGTGGTTGAGGGCCCGCGAACACGACCGCCCTTCCACACTGCCAAATTTTCCCCTCCCTGCCCCAATCTGTTCCCACGTTAAGTCGTCGGATCTACCGTATTTGTAATCACAGATAGAGGCAAAACCCGGAAAACCCCCCCTTCCTCTTTTTCCTGCTCAGGAGTGGGAGGTACTCGTGCTATGCAATAGCGGTAGTCCAATGCTCAGAAATGCCACCAATGGTAAGTACCGTAGGTGCATTTACTCAAGTACGCATGTGGGGGGGCGTACGGTACCGGTTCCGTGATTATGGCTGCTGGCGCACTCGGGCTTTGGTGGCGCTGCTAGCCAGGAAATCGTATGGATTTCGTTCGGCCCTTCCCTTCAAGCGGATCGTTGGGTCTCGAGTTTCTTTCCTTGTCTTCTCCCCTTCTCGCTCTCCGGGTCTACCGGTATGATTGCTGTCCGTACGAGTAGAAGAGTGGGGGGGCGAATGGGTGAGGATTATAACGTGCGGTATTCTCCGGTGCCTCCATGATAAACTCCGAAGTGGTTGATTGCGGGGGACGCTGGAGTCTAAGTTAGCTTCAGTGCGATACGGTATCTGTGGAGAACATAACGATCTGGGACTAGCGCGGTTGTCACGCAAACGGCTCCGGCCGCGCGACAAAAACCCTTCCCCCCGGATGGAAGTCAATTCCCCTCTTCCTCCTTCCACATCATGCCTCTCCTCTCCTCTGTTCTGGTCCCCGGTGAGACGAGCACAAACGAGACGGATGGGCGCCCCCCCCCTCCGATCCACTCCGGTGTCTCGAGTAGTAAAGCCCAGTTTGTGTAAGATTTCAAGTTGCGCGATTTTGCACCTTAACTACCGTACCGTAGTATATTTTCCTTTCCTCTCCTTCTGTTTCTCTACGCCCCCCCTTGGATGTGGCTACCTGTGGCTGGCGCTCGGGCTTACATGTGATTTGGAGGAGGACAAGGTGGTGGTGGGTGATCCCCGTTGTCGGGGTTAGGTGGGGAGGTCTGTTTTAGGATAGGTAGGGGGAGGGATGGGCATGATAGACGACTTGAATCGACCGTGTTTTGCGACAGCATGTCGGGGATAAACTGACTTTATGATACCATAGCTTGAATGTGATGATCGGAGATTTCGGGAGGGTCCGACGCTGGGGATTTTTTTTTTTTAGCTTTTCGTGGAATCTTCTTCACTTCTCCGCGCGGGACATGTCAAAGCGGACGGATCAGGCTCACTCTCAGCGCACCACGGACACTGCCTCCGCGAGTATGATACCCGGTGCTCTACTTGTACTCGTAAAGAGTTATCCCCACACTACCGTATGAATTGAGGTACGAGTAAAGAGAGGATACCGGTACCTGTGTGAGATGTGATTTTGCTTACGCAGAGATGCCATCCTTCTATTCACATGCGACCGAACTCGCACGTACCGTATCATACATACCATACTCGTATAACCTCCGTCTCCGGCGAGTCTCAAACCCATCATCAAACAGGAAGTCAGTCTACTCCTACCGCACAATACTGTACAACGTCTTCTCACAAAATCTCTCCGTAATGCTGCGCCAAACCCGGTGGCTTCGGATTTATCCCAGCAGTGGAGTAGCACCCTTCCTAAAGAGAAGCTACTCCATGACCCTGACTGGACCCAGGGACTGGCGCGGTCATCCGAAGGGGAGATAATAAACTGGCGTAATATTGGCTACTAGCACGGTACAATTACCGTACTATGATAAATTAGTACGAGTACCGGTACGTTACCCAACGATCATCGCGTCACGGTACCCGTTTAGTCGCTGCGCCGACAATAAGGCTGTGCACAGTGACCAGTACGTGTACAGTACCAATGCAGTACTCGTACTCGGGTACGGACGTAGGTGACCAGACAGCCGTGGATCAGAGGTGTCAAAGCTTCTTGCTTGTTCGAGCAATTCTCTTGCCAGACTCGCTCTTTTATTTCCTATGAGAGCAAAACCGGCTAGGTCTCCAGAATCCCCCCTGGCTGTCCGGTCACCCACGCCCATATCCGAGTACAGTGCCCTACCATGCTCAATCGCAGAACGCGAAGATGTGTCCGATCTACGTAAGCAGGGCAACTGGGGGGGGGAATGCCCCCACCCCCCCCTCCCCCCGGGTTTCCCATGTAAAATTCCCATCCTCGAGTGCCGTACCGGTACCGTAGCTGCCGGAAACAACCGCAAATCTTAACTTGCCGTGGTCTATTCCCCAAACTCATCCATGGGAGCTCAGCATTGCGAATTTTACAATTTTTCTATCGATGGTCTCGAATAGCAAGACGGGGGAGAGATAGTCTAACACTTGTGAAACTGGAGTGACCCACTCACTACCATGTAGAATCCTGTAGGACGAGCGCTGTACTGTACCGGTATCATACTGTACTCGTACACTGCTCGAGTATGATACCGGCCACAGCTTGGCTGTCTTGGCGCGGAGCCTTTCGACCTCCCATAATCGGAACTTCGGACTTTCAGGGTTCCAGAAGGATTTCTGTGTCGAACCCTGCGTTAGGTAAGTTTTTTTTTCTTCACCGAATTCTCCTCACTCTTCGTTGCTGGATGGGTTCATATCGAAAATTGGTGTGTCCTACGGTAGGGAGGACTACCGGTGGGGGTTAGGGGGACGCGCTACTTTTTGTATCCTGGGTTCGTCGGTAAGCTTCGGTCCTTCCGCGAGGGGTTCTTCAAAGCTCTAGCCACGATTGTTTCAACCCTGATATATAAAAAGAAAAAAAATACTCGTGATGGGAGTAGGCAGCACGGGATAGTTAGGCGCACGGTAGCGATCAATTATTGAGGGTTGAGTTAGGATCGCCCGCTAATGTTAATGATAGCCGCGGTAGAAAAGATATAAAAAATATTATGAAAGGACACCCCAGGATACCGGTAACTGGAAGGGGAAAGCGGGGATAGTAGAGCTTTCCGAAACAAAACAAAACAGTGGTAAAGCACAGTAAAGCACAGTACGAACAGTACAGCAGCACCGGTAAAGTTCTCAAATCCTCCTAGGCATGCACGACACTTGGAAACGCTCCGCTGGCCCTCTCTTTTTTATTATTCGGCCAAGCAAATCGTGATAGAAGCTTACAGTATCCCAAAATACATGGATTAAAATGGTTATCTAAAGGCCATTTGCTTGTCGCTAATGGGTATACAAGTAGTTCTTGGGGTACAAGGAAGGATATGGGAAATCCACACGCGGCTGCAGGAGTGCGGCGGGTCTTTGAGAAAAGGAAAACTCTGGAAAAAAAGAGAAAGCCACCACCAACAACCGTATTGCTCCTAGAATGTGTCTATTCCAACAGCTAGACGGTGTTTGAAACCCCTTGCCATTGAAGGAAGAGAATAAAGAATGGAAGGGTTTTGATTACTTCGAGAGGAGGAGAGATTCGATAGCGGCAAGCAGGTTGTTCACCCAACCCTTCTTTTTTTTTTTTTTTATCCTAACGATCTATTGATGGAAGGACCAGGTTTTTTCTCTTTTCTTTGTCCTTTAAGAAAAAGTATTGACATCAGTGGGTAGTTGCCTTCGATTCGCGCTTTTCGTTTGATCGTCCGGATGTGCGTCGGGAAGGATCTCGGGTGGAGAGAACATCCTGGGTGGAACGATTCCTTGCGGTGGCATCGGCCCCGGCAGGAGTGTTTGGCGGGTCTACACTTTGGTAACTTTGGTGGTTGTGGGGAGATTGTGCAGGCTCGTCTGCCCTAGGCTTGCCGCACTCAATGCACGCAACGTGAAGTTCGAGGTTGTGTGGGCCAAGGTCACAATATCTCTGTACAATATTTGAGCAAATAGTTCCTATGGACAAGGTAGGGTGGGGAGAATGGCTTACGCAATACCAGTCGGACATGTTCGAACCAGCAGTGGGGTAGGGAAGAAAAAGCAGTTTGTGAAGTGGCTGGGAGCGATGTAGGGGATAAAAGTGTTACAGGATTGAATGCTGTCGAGATAGAGGGGCTAGAGCCGTGCACAGTACCGTTCGTAACTCAGGAGGTGGTGATCGTTTACAAGGGCCGGGGTGGACAGTCGTTCTTGGGTGCGTTTTGAAAGGGGCATAAAAGGTTGGACCGTCCCTTTTAACTTTTCAAGGCGCAGGGACGGAATCTTGGAGGCAGGAAGACCGTGAAGATAGTTGTCGGATCCTAGGAAGTTGATGCTGGTACAAGTACCCCGCGGTAGCCACCCATACCCCAATAAATCGAGGTATCGGCCCACCGTGCCATAAATAGCCCCGCCACTCGCTATCCTTTTGGTGTCTCTGCTTGTCATACCGATCGATGAAAGTCGTGGAGTTAGAACCGCGATCGGTCTAGCCTGGCAAGTTACGATGGTTGTGAAAACCTGTCAACGTGATCCAACACGCCCAAAGGACTCTGGTTCAACAGTGCCGGGAAAGCGCTAATCCTTCTTGGGACTTTTGTTTCCCAATCCTGGGATTAGGGGTCTGACGGAGATGCAGAATCGGGGGAGTTGATAGTGCACCAACTCTCTCGGCTTGTCACGGTCTAATGCTTCGGCACAACTGCCGTGTATTGGTTTAGCGCCGCGATCTGCATTGCGACGGCCGAGTACAAGTACCGTACCGTACTCGAGCACTCTCCGTGATCATTATCGTGCACGGTTGTTTTTTTCGCTGCATTCTTTGTGGAGGAGAGGGGAGAGTGTGGAGGTTGGGTTGAGATTGGGTTGAGATTGGGTTTCGTGATGTCAGGTTTTGGTGTAATTGATTGTTTGTGTGGATAATAGTTATCCCCCGGGCGGTTCGAGACAGTAAAGTTGGCGACCGGGCATACTAGGTTCGTACCCGCCCCCCTCTGGCTATTTCGCCTTGTGAATGGGACTTTTAAATATTCAAGTGACTAAGCAGCTTAGCAATAGTTTGCTAATCAACGGATCACAACACTAGGACGTGGTCACAACAGGATTTAGGGTGCCTGGTCGCGGATTTTACGTTCTCTGACCGCCCAAGGGATAATAGATTTATCAGTGCTCCGGGGAGGGTGGGAGGACGGCGGTGTTGATTGTGGTTGTGGAGTGTGCTGGGTGAGAAATGGGGGTTAAAGAGGGGGAGGTGGGAGAGAGCATTTGTTCAGCCGTCCCATAGGGACGAAAGATAAGGCCAAGCATGGAGGACAAGGTCAAATCCACTGCTCAGCTTTGCTTGTAAAGTCCGTGAACAGAAGGAAGTTACGGTGCCGGTGGTTCCGGTACTAGGTAAGCTGCTGTTGTGTTGGTAGCATCGTGAACACTGTAAAGTCGCACGGCTTGGGCACCTGTGTTGCGAGTTGACCAGTAAGGATGGCCGGAACAGAGATAAGGACGTCTACTGTACCGGGGCGCCAGTCCAATTACAGACTGGGAAATAACCCGGTTTTACATTGTGTGATAGGGTGCAGCACTGTACTGATGTACTCTCGAGTACGAGAAGGCTAGCATTTTTTGCATGCATGAAGGGAAACATCTGGTAACACTACGGTAGTCCCAAGAATAACTCAGCGGCCTATCATCCGGTGATCTATAGTGGTTTCATTTGCCCCATCGCAGCGTTTCCGGGTCGGATGTGATAATGTATCATAGTAGTAACGGTACCCGAATGCGTGACGATGCGTGACAAGAAGTCTGTTATGCACTAGCGCACAGTATGATACAGTAAGAGTATAGTACTATGATACCCTAGGGTACCACCAGGCTCCCGATCGCCCACAACAACGACAGCGACAGCACTGGCACGGGGATTGCACCTTTTTCTTCGCCAACGTCGTGAACCTCCTCCTCCTTCCCGATATCCAGCACCAATACAGGTGATCCGCCATTACCTATCAAAGAGGAAAAAATCGCTGGAACCGAACCCTCCATTCTCGTGCCCATTCCACCGTGGGGGGCATCATCACCCACGCTGATCCGCCACCACCCCCCCCCCATCCGCCACAGGGTCCGATGAAAACACCGCAGAGCGTGTCTGATTTTGACGGTGACCCATCGGTGGAGCTACAGTGTTTGTACCCGGCACGTGCTGGCAGGGCAACGTACAGTACATGCCTATCGTTCTTTTTCTGAGCGGACCCGAATCCGCCGTCGCCTTGTGTCACCATTTTCAAAATGGTACAGCAAAGGGCAGGGCCTCTTCTGACCGGGCTGGCCAGCACTCCGGATTGCTTGATTTACGCCCGCTCGCGTGGCAGGGTCGCTTCAGAAGTACAGTAGAGCTAGGATTTTACTGAGGGAAGAGCCATCATATGCTACTGTATCATATCTAACCGCTCGACCAAGCGTTGGACTGATGGGGTCAAGAGTGTCTCGGTTGTGATTCATTTGCTGACAGTGCCGGTACTCATGGGTGCTTGCACGAGTACAAGTATGTCGCCACACGAGACAAGAGTCATTCCCGAATCCCGCCTTCTCGTTCGTGCCACAGAACTCATCTAACTTATTATTCCTTTTTCTGCTGCCCTTGCCTACCCCTCCATCATACATAACAAGTCCCTGCTCCCCCGTTTCCCTCGTTTTTGGGAGTGAAAAATCCGGCCTGGAAGCAGCGTGTGATGCGGTAGCTTGATTTAGGATTTTCTGGTAAAGTTACTTGTCTGGCTCCGGGGACTTGGATTCCCCAATCGCTTGCACCTTTATACAGAGATTCGAATCTCTCAACACATACGGACTCATCATGGCGACCCTCACAAGGGCCGATCCTCATCGCGCAAACCTCTTCCACAGCATGTACGGCTATAGTGGTCCAAGCATTGCGCTTCCACCGCCCGTGCTACTGACGAGTACCTGGTGGGACGAGCAAAAAATCCAGGAAACCACAACCCCACGGTTAATCCGTCAAGCACTACACTCCCCCTCTTCGAAAAGGCGCCTCGACGAGCAGTTAAAATTCGGCGAGGCATTAACAGAGAGCACGTACCTGGAGTGGATACTCCAATATGCAAGGAAATTCTTCTTGATCTTGGTTGAGTTGAATTGCGCAGAGATGATTTTCGAAATCATAGATGGGTCTTGGGGTGATGACGATTTGCCACTTACCTTGCAGACGGTGGAGAAGTTGGGACTGGGCAGCGCAGGGGTAGAAAGGCGGTTTGCAAAGAAGCAGTATGCGTATTTGGTTCGGGAGTTGGTGCCCGGTGAAACGACTGAGTATTTGGACGAAGAGGTGGTTCCTCTCGAGGTCATTTCTCGGAGGGTATCGACTGCGTCCGGTGGGACTGCAAAGGGTGGGCTGGTCGAGAAGGTTTATTTTCCAAGGCAGCGGGAGGTGTGTTACTCCCGCCGACGGGTACCGCTAAGCCGGGATGGAGTTGAAGACGGCGGAGCAGGGGGGAATAAAATTTCACCCGCTTCCTTCATCGCGGAAATCTCCCGTCTTGGGTCGATCGATCATGCTCACATAGTTTCTGTATACACCTCTTACACGCAAGATGACTACGGGTATTTGGTCTTTTCACCGTGCATCGACTTGACGTTAAGGTCGTTCCTTCATTCCACGCCCCCAGCTTGGAAATCCCAACCAAAAGACAAGCGCCGGCTGATAATCTTCAACTGGCTACACTGTCTGGCAGACGCGCTCGCATACTTGCATGAGAAGGGCATTTCCCACGGCGACATCAAACCTTCCTCGCTCATTATTGAAGCAACTACCTACAAAATCTTCTTTGCGGACACCGGGGATTCGAAGCGCCTCGATTCCTCACCGGCAAGCACCAGTCCATCATCCTTTCTCTCCCGTCAATTCCATACAGCACCGGTGTCGGCAGACGTGGAGGCTTATGAATACGGCGCACCAGAGCTTTGGCAGCGGGTACTGACGCCCCACGAATCCTCGCCGCCACCAACGAACACCGTATTTTCCGGCCGATCTTATAGAAAAGCGTCAACCCAGAGCGCCAATTCCAACTCTTCCGAAGAGGCACCCTCCCCGTCGTCAACAAACATCTCCGTCGGTCACTGGTCATCTACCACCCCTGCCCACCCCACTACGTCTGATGTGTTCTCATTAGGATGCATATACCTGGACATCCTATCATTCAAACAAAAGCGCAAACCTACAGCGTTCATCTCCCACCGATCCGCCAAGAATCGGCGGCCTCGAGAATCCGGCCCACCGGACGCTTCGTTCCACGCTAATCTCGGACAGGTCGATGGCTGGATCGGCGGGCTTCTCAAAGAGACGAAGAAGAAGCCTGACGAAGCACTTGTCGAAGCGCTAGCCATTACCCGGAGGATGCTATCGCGAGATCCAGAAGCCCGCCCGGGCGGGCGAAGGGTCGTGGATGAGTGCTATGCCGTAGTTAAAGATGTGTGCAAAGGTGCTGAGGTGCCGTGTTGCGGGGCGCATAACGTTGTTAGCGGTAATGCTGAAGGGGGGGTTTTTGGGGGATGGGGGGCCGAGAACTTGGCGCTCAGAGCACAGGCTTCGAGGAGTAGCTCTGCGAGCGACGGGCCGTTGTCTAAAAGGAGCACTGTCTGGACTACGGCGAGTGGGAGTTCGGGGTCGATGGGGAGCCGGGGAAGGATGGCTATCTGAGGTGCTTTCTGCGTTCTTTACTCGAAGGTGTTTATACGTTGGTGTTTTGTACTTGGGATGTTTCCGCTTTTGCTTTTGCCCTCGCTTTTGCCCTTAGCTTTCCTCTACACCTGCTACTACTACTTTTCCCTGATCTTTAGCATGACCGGAGTTTTCATTTCCTTTGGTTGGGTGGCTGGGTTCCTACTTTTCGGTGGTCTCCTACTTTTTTCTTCTTTCCTTTAACCGATTTCCATCCTGAAATGCTAGTCCTGGAGCGAATACGATTTCTTAAATAGGCATATTAGCTAGTACTGAGTATAAACCATTCCGCATAACCAATTTCATACCCGCATATCAGCCCATCTCTTCCTTTTCCACAACGTTATCCGGCCCATTACTCTAACGACACGGTACCCACAACGCACGACGTACAGTACTGTACCCCACCACCCCTTCCCCACGTTTCAATTCTTCTCGCTTTTGCTTTTTTGAAAACCGTTACTACATGGGCCGTCGGCGCCGATTCGTGGCGTTCAATTCTGCACTACCGGCACGCCGCCGCCGCGGGTGATTTTTCGTGCTGCCGAATGACCAAGAGATGGAGTCTGATCGAGGCGGAGCACCGCACCGTACGCAGGATCATAGAATTGTATCCAGGGATGCGCCGGGGTGTCAGTAAACGCCGGTTATACTACCGTAGTACTAGTACTCTACTGTGCGATAGGTTCAGGGCGGGAAGTGCCGTAGTTTCAGACGCGGGATATTGGCGGGGCGAGTCCGCCTCAGGGTTTGGTATACTCGAGTAGCACGTACCGTATGATACTTGCAAGGACGGATGCACCGGCGGTAACGAATCGTGGTGGGGAAGGTTTTCCCGAGGGGGTTCCTGATCCGGTGATTAACGGGGTTTCGTTTGGGTTCCTGGAATGTGGAGGGCGTATACCGTACACGTACACCGTACCGTACGGTACTGTACCTCGCGTATGGATGATGGGCGGTGTCAGTTTGCGTGGCTGATACGCGGAGCCGGTGAAGCTTGTTTGTAAATGGGGGATTTGTGCATCGTCATGTGCGAATTGCGGTCGGGGGGGTAGTTTTGCGATGAGGCGGGACAAGTGCCGAATGTTCGGGTTTTGGGCGTACTGTACTGTACTGTACTGTGCTAAATTTATCTGCGCAGATATTCCGGAAAATCTGCTGTGAAAAGAAAAAAAATGTAAATTTTTTTACCATCTTTGGGGTTTGATAGAAAGTTTTATTTATTTCCGGATTTCTGGCCGCTGGTAGTGCAGAGCTGGGCGCTCATGAACTATAGTAGGTAGTCTATGGAGGTCCGTCCCGGTGCGTCTTTCCTGGACCGAAGAAATCCTTAGTCTTGGCAGGTGACGGGCCTTGCTGGAGGGAACTCTCGACACCCCGCTACTTCGAGAGAATGGGGGGGGGGGAGAAATATCGGACTTTTGTGTGATATCCGCGTGCACTTGAGCGGATTAATTTTTTGAATTATTTCTGTATCATACCGTTTCCTCCCATGGCGGTTGGGTGATGATATCATAGCCCCAGAAACCCCGATTTTAGTGTGTTTTTGACGGAGGCCTAGGGGGAAGACACGGTGCTGGGGCTGATTCTGGAAGTCACGGGAGTATGGTGGGTCGTCTGGGAGCGTGGTGGATCGACATGGGGCTTGAATTGTTATTGGAGTGGGTTCTCCGGACATGCCCTTCCTTTCCTATCATGGGAGTGTGTGGAGGAATGGGGGACATGCGGTGAGGAAGGGAGGTGTGGATGGTGGTCGGTGGAGGGATCGTGCTTTACAAGTACATTCGCCTTACTCCTGCTTCTACCGTTAGTTTGATTGGGGGCGGGACAGGGGAAGAGAGACGTATGAGACCACGAAAAATCTGACCATACCATTCTCGCGCAGCATTGGGGTCCAGGGCTACGGTATTCCTCCGACTGTACATGAGCGTAGCGGAACTGTGTGTTAGTTATCCCACAGCAGTCTCTCTTTGGGAGTGTTGACCTGTGTCCCGTTACCAAGCTGCCTCGATAGGTGTGAGTTCTCATGATCTTGATCTCGGTAAAGCGCGGTAACCCGATGCGATCATTCAGGAAGGCACGCTACGTCACTTTTGATTCAGCCCGAGTTGACACGTAGTAGAGCCCTCAAGGTGGGGTGCAAGTCGTGACTCCGTCCCACCCGGTGTTCCTGCGTTCTACCCTCGGTACTGTTGATGGTGGGGGAATTTTATTGAGAGCTAGCACTCATCACTCAAATATCTTTATAATCTAGTGCTAACCGCAGCGTTGAGAGGCTATCAGAAATAAGTGCAATTCTTTCTAGTAGGCCGTCGTGGAGCGGCAGTTTGTGCATACGGCGGGCACTCGACTTTGTCGGTGCTAGTGCTGCGAGTTGTTAGAATTGAGTTAACCATGGACTGTCACTGGCCAGATCTAAACATCCCAACTGAATAAGCGTTGGCATCAGAGGGTAGCCGTAAGGGAGAAAAGGAGACAATAATCTCCAGAAGACGAGGGGTTAACGCCGACGGGGGTCTTCGAAGATGCCGGAGGTATAATCAAGGGAA
>LN890945.1:1244074-1254787 GCA_900010015.1 Tuber aestivum | reverse complement strand
GACTCGTCCCACCCGTGTTCCTGCGTTCTACCCTCGGTACTGTTGATGTGGGGGAGTTTATTGTAGAGCTAGCACTCATCACTCAAATATCTTTATAATCTAGTGCTAACCGCAGCGTTGAGAGGCTATCAGAAATAAGTGCAATTCTTTCTAGTAGGCCGTCGTGGAGCGGCAGTTTGTGCATACGGCGGGCACTCGACTTTGTCGGTGCTAGTGCTGCGAGTTGTTAGAATTGAGTTAACCATGGACTGTCACTGGCCAGATCTAAACATCCCAACTGAATAAGCGTTGGCATCAGAGGGTAGCCGTAAGGGAGAAAAGGAGACAATAATCTCCAGAAGACGAGGGGTTAACGCCGACGGGGTTCTTCGGGGATACCGTGGGTACAATCAAGGGCAGTTATTCGTCAAAGGCTCAAATACCACCGGTCAGGCGAAAACACAGAACGATACAAAACTGTTTCCTTTTCAACCGCTCGGGATTGCCACACTATATTCTTCTATGTTGTGCCATACTCTTGGTTGACTTATGGCTGCTGGGAAGCAGCCATGGGTCTCCGTGAGCGCGATTGCGGGCAGGGTGAGTTGATGGCGGGCAAGGGGAGAAGGTTGCATATGGAGGAACTAGGGGTATGGTATAATATGTAGGGCCCGTATTGTCTCCTTTAGTCGATACGCTTGACATTCGATTATATTTTGGCTCCACTCACATTTGTCTTTTGCAGATTCCAACAGAATTAGCTCAGCATAAAATCCTCAGAACCGTTTCGTCCATGTCCCTTAATTCGACCGGCATTTGTGGTCCTTCCCTCCGCACAGCCACAAGCCCCGAGTGTCCTAGGGATTCCGCAAGCATCCCTAGGGACCAGATGTACCGAGTACACGGGTCCAGGGTCGGGTCGCTTCCGCCGTCGCCCTCCCACCATTTATTTACCTAGAATTCCCTATGCAAAGCGATCTGGGAGCCCTTTTCTCGCAAATAATCTCCGCCAGTGGAATTGCAGCTTCTCCCTAGCTGGCAAGATGTAAAGAACCTTAACCTAAGAGGGAAGGAAGGATTGGTGCATTGGCCAAGATGTGTCCGGGATGTTTGTGTTATCCTGATATACGGTGCTCTATTTGGGCGGTGAAAATTCAGCCTGGCAGTTTGGTGCGTAGCTGGCAGCGAGGGAGTTGGCCCATTTTTTATTATTAGTTGCCACCACCCCTACTTCACTTGTATGCCACGAATGGTCCGAACGGAAATACATGGACTAGGAACATGTTTACTTGTCGGGTTTTGCCAACAGTACAGTATTGGGGACTGTGCCATGCGATAGGCTTAGAATATTTGCAATGGTTCGGATCCGGGGTAGACAGGACATCCCCATCAGGTGTGTTTGTGCCAGGGGAACTGGAGATGTGGGAAATGCGGAAGACGCCCGGATTTAGTGACAGGATTTGGTGGCTCGGTTGTGGGAGCCTCCGCAATGCCTTCCCAGGGGTTTAATGGACGGAGGGTTGAGCAAAAATGACCTCGCGACCCTCAGGATACCCGGATACCCGGATACCCCCCCCCCCAAAAAAAACCCCCGAACCATGAGAGACTAGTGGACGGGGTGAAGGTATGATACGATATTAAAAGCCGGTGGAT
This sequence comes from Tuber aestivum, assembly GCA_900010015.1. Classification (NCBI taxonomy): domain Eukaryota; kingdom Fungi; phylum Ascomycota; class Pezizomycetes; order Pezizales; family Tuberaceae; genus Tuber; species Tuber aestivum. The sequence continues at coordinate 1,253,155 of LN890945.1, read as the reverse complement.
TTATTGTTCTGCAGTGCCCTAACTATGATACGCGGGAGCCCGCCCGCCAACTTTCTAAGGGCCCACTCGGGAGATAGATAAACCGAAGGTTTGGAGTAGAGTGCGGTGGTGTCGACCCGTCCTGGAGGCCCGAAAATAGTGCTGGTGTCTTTCACAAAGGTATTATCGGGAGGTTTGTCTTTTCAGTAGGGACCTCAAAAGTCAGACACATAGCTCAGACCCCTATATAAGCAGGGTCTTACTGAGATTTAATGCATGTTATCATACCTTTAAGTTACCAGATATACTCTTATGCCAACCCTCGTTTCCAACGCATCTCTAGCTGCAACATACCCACCAGCATAGCTGCGGGCACGGTTGGGGACCGTGATGATAATCTCAAACCCAACACTCAGAGGTAACCCTCGTTCCCGGTGTTCCGACGGGTGCACTACTGCATTACGTGTAGTAGGTCTACCAAGACCACCAAGGAATTTCTTAAGGACAATTACACGATGCGTGGTGGTAGTATACGGTCGTATAGTGCAGCACAACGGCATGCCCTGCTTCCTTTCTCATTTTGTATATCCGGTCAAGACGAATGGCCTTTTTATACACATCTTGTTAGCGGGAACACTGCCCATCCGGCGAATAGTAGCACCAAGCCCCGCAACAATTGCTATCCAGTTTTTCTATCTCCCCAGTATACATATCCTAGGATTTGATTGAGCCGTAATTCCCTTTTCCCCTTGGCGCCACCGCCGGTATTTCTTGGCCTTGGCCCTTGTGGTTTGACATTCGGATTAGCCCCGGCAGACCCCCAAAAGCACCGCTGGAAACACCGCCGTACCCAAGGATACACCATCCGGCGGAGCTGGAAACCCTGATTTGCCATTATAAACAGGAGATGTGAGGGAAAGTGGGTAGATGGGGTGGCTTATACGAGACAGCGTAATTGAGCCCGCAAAATTATCGCTGTCTGGCAATAAATTGTATCTTGTTGGCTATCTTTCAACAGCTTGATAGTAACCTAGAGGGATCCACGGTATATTCCTGTAGCCCGGGCCCATGTACTCAGAAATTTCAATGTTTTCCGATCGCCATTTCTTTTCTTCGCCGAACTGACTGGCTACCTACCAACATGAGTGTCTGCTCCGATGGTGGCCGTCTATATTTTCTCAATGTTTCCACCTTCTTTAGCCAGCAACCAACCCGCCTCCCACCACACCCCACCTTCCACACGCAGGCTATGTGGAGGAGAGTTTCCTGCTTGATCGTGGTGTTGAGCTTGCTTTCCAGCTTGCTAGTCGTGAATATTAGGGGGACGCTGTGTTCAATGATACCGCGGTATATTGGTACATGCAGAGCAGACCCTTAATCCTTTTTCTTTCCCTTTGCTTGGCTCCATGGGAACTGAGGGATTCGCGAGTCATATGTGGGTTTGGTGCAACTAGGGGAATGAAATTCTCGTGGTTGGTGTTTAACCTGCTTGCCCTGCCGTCATGATATATCACTCTTAGCATTTGGTTTATTATCATAACGATTATTATGTGAGGTGGTTCCGTTGGAGCACGCGGCTATTTATATAGGGTGCTTGGTTAGTTTTATGTTGAGGATCGCCCCTCCCTATGGGTCATGGTAGCCCGCTAGGGTCTACACTTTCTTGGGTTCTCACTGGTGTAGTCTGAGATATCAATTATACTCTAGCTGGTTCAAATGACATTGGAAAGACACCCTATGGATCTGGGATATACCTGAGAACATATCACCTAAATAATGACAAGTTTAGATCCAGGATTGCCTCTCTCTCGGATTTATTAAGGCACCATCTCCCCCAAGCACCTTCACCGCACTCCCGCTTCACAATTGCGGGGGAGCATTAAATCTGCCCCACCAATAACCACCATTTAGGCTGCTTCCTGCATGGTTATGAGTGGGATAGTGGTGACTCGACGGATGTATCATATATGAAAATGGGACGGAGCGATCGTATCCAAACAGACCCTTGGTCCAATCTCCCGTCTGGTGTGTGGGACATAATCCTAGGGGGCTGGGTCGGTCCTGTCAAGGTAGGGATGCCCTGGTAATAAGAATATGTTTCTCTGCCGACGGCTTTTCTTGGTTGCCAACAGCCGCAATAGAGTCGGTTATTCTACCTGCGTTATCGGGAATTATAATTATTGGAACTTAGAAAAAACTGTGGAAGGTCTGCTCTTGCCCACCTCTTTCGGCCAGGAAATTGAGTGCCTTAGGGGCTCGCCCAAACCTTTACTAGGCACTGTACCAATGCCCACCGGAGAGTGTTTGCATACCTACTCACCTCAATTTTCTACTCGTCGCCACTAACGAACACCGTGTTTCCCTGCTGGTCTTGTAGGGGATCGCCAACCTAGAGCGTCAATTTCAACTCCTCCGGGGAGGCACCCTCTCCATCTCTAACAAACATCTCCCATCAATCTGGCAAGGATTGGCGACCTTGCAAATCCCTTCCCCGGACACTTCGCTTTATGCCAATCTGGGACGGGTAGACATCTGGATAGGCGGGGTGGTCGAAGAGGCGAAGGAGGTACCCGGTGGAGCACTTGTCGGAGCGCTGAGAATTGCTCGGAGGATCTTATCGCGAAATCTAGAGGGCAGGCGAGGAGCGGTAGATGAGCACCATTCCATCGTTAGGGATGTGTGCAAGGGTACCAACGCGTCGTGTTGCTGGCCGCATATCGCTGTCTGTAGTCGCCGGAGGGGGGGGTTGACGGATGAGGGTTGAGAACTTGGCGCTCAAAGCGGGAACTTTGAGGAGTAGTGATACTAGCGACGTACGGCGTCTTAAAAGAGCGCCGCCCGGAGCATAGCTAGAATTGACGAGTTGGGGTGCTTTGGAACGTAGATCTTGGAAACGACCCCAACGGTGAAATAGCTAAACAACCCCAAGAGTTCACCCACGAAAACGATCGTGAAACTCAGGAGCGGGGAAGTTCTTTTCTTCTTCTCTCCAGCTAATTTGTTGACGGTAAAGACAGGAATAGATATACCGGCAACTACCAAGTCCTTCCATCCTTCGATGGATTACCGCAAGTGTCCACGCTATTGCTCGTATGCCTCTCCTTCCACTTGCTACGACTCCCGTGCTAATGGAGGAAAGACAAACTCCCGCTGTCCATAGCCTTCGGACATCTAATACTCTAGGCAACTGAAATTCTGGGTTCCTTCTAGCCTTTTCGTGTTTCTTCCAGCAAATGAATGGATCCAAACCCGTCGTCCCCAAAAGCTAAAATATGCTGGAAGCCAAAGTGCGTTCCCAGGAACTATTCGAACAACAAACTATCTTTGGATATACATGCAGAGCAGAAGCTCACAATTTCCAACACCAGCGAGTTATATGGGTAATTGTACAATGATTGGGAGGGTGCCGCAGGAGCGAGGAGGGTGCAGTTAAAAGCTCAGTTCTAGAGATACCGCTATGTGGGCCACGAATACTGGTTGGAGGGGCTTGCACTGATGGTGTCACCAAGTCCTCAGTCTAATCTACCGTCTGATAAGTGGGCCGTAACGCTGTCGGGGCTGGGCCAGTCCCAGCAAGGTAGGGATGCCCCGCTGATGGGAGGATATTTCACTACAGAGCACTTGTAAGCTGCGAAGGAGTGCAATAGCCCCTTTTATTCTTTTTGCGTTATGGGAAATTATAATCATGGGAATTTAGAAAAAAACAGTTGAAGGTCTGTCTTTGCCCGCTTCTTTGCTAGGTAATATTCACGTGCCTACTTACCTCAAATATCTACCCATCGGCTTTAATAAAGAAGGTGTTTTCGGGCCGATATTATAGAAATGCGCCAACCCAGAGTTCCAATTCCAACCCCCGCGGAGAGTCACCCTCTCCATCGCCGGGATAATCTCAGTCCGTCACCAGGATAATCTCAGTCCGTCACCAGTTACCAGCCACTCCTACCCACCCCGATACATCGGATCTGTTTCCCTTAGGGTGCATGCAATTAGACATCATGCCATTCTTAGAGAACAAAACAACAAACCCACGGCATTCATCTCGCCCCGATCTACCAAGAAATTGGCGACCATGGTAATCTGGTCCCCCGGACGCTTCGCTCCATGCCAACCTCGGTCGGGTGGATAGCCGGATCCGCCGGCATCTTGAAGAGATGAGGGATAAAGCAGAACAAGCACTTACCGAACGGCTGGGCATCACCTGGAGGATATTCTCGCGAAATCGGTGGCCCTGGCCCGGGGGGGGGGGGAGTACTATACACGATGGGTGTTATGCCATTGGCAGAGATGTGCGCAAAGTTGCTCGGGCGCCGTGTTGCGGGACGCACACTATAGGGTTGGATGGGTGGTTGAGAACTTGGCGCTCAAAACGCAGACTTCGAGGAGTAATAATGCGGAGGAAGGCTGTTGTCTTAAACGAGTATTGTCTAGCCTACTTCGAATGGTATTTCGCTGGTGGTGGAGTAGTCGGAGAAATGTCTATCTGCGTTTCTTTCCGCCTTCCTTATTCGCAGGCGTTTGTAGTTGGGGTGTTTGCGCTGGACACCTGCCTTTTAGTAGTGTCCTACTTTTTTTTTTTCTTAAACAAGTTTCTGCTCTGATATTCTTGTCCTGGAGTACTTGAGTAAATATGGTCCTTAAATAGGTAGATTAACTAGTCTTGAGTATGAAGAATTCTACATAACCAATTTCATACCCCCATATCAAAACCTCCCCCCGCTCCAGAGCTGGTTTTAGCTCATACCCACCCTATTGTGTGACAATGTACGAGTACATCCCACTTCCACAACATTATCCTGCACAAACCTCGTACGACACGACCCCCGCAACTCATTCACATTACCGCGTACCCTACCACCCCATCTTTACAGCGACAAGTAGTCCTTACTTATTCTCAATTTCTTCTTTTTTGAAAAAGAATACTGGCCGAACGCGTGGGCCTTCGGGGGCAATGCGTGGCGTTTGTCCGGTCCGGTACTACGGTACCCGGGTACAATAGGTTGCCGTGACATGTGGTTTTTGAGCTGCCGAATTTGGGAGGGAGGGGACGGCCGGGAGGTGAGCCGGTGGTCTGGTTGAAAAGGGGGTCGTAAATTTATAGGACCTTACAAGCACGTAGCGTGATGAAGTTATACCGGTATTTGCCCTCCGCACGAGACTCTGCTTTTGTTTCCCTTTTCACTGGTAGAGTAGTTATGTATTATAACATAAGCCGTATCATGCTTTTCAGATATTCATTACAGTATACAAGTACTCAAGAGCGAACTAGCGCTTGCAAGAACTAACGGCACGCTCTTTGAATTACGAGCCGTTGTGTGGAAGTTATTCCGGAGGCGTTGGCTGCGTGATTCACGGGGGGGGCGGTGGGCTGTATTGTTGGGACGGGTATGATCGTTTGGGTTCCTGGAATTTGCGTGCTCCGGCTGGTGTCTGGCTGATAGGTGGGATGTGTAACTAATATACTCGGAGGCACTGAGGCTGTTCATAATGGACATTGTGCATCGTTGGAAGTACTAATCGCAAGGATGTAGGGTTGTGATGAGGCAAGACAATTCAAACCAATCACTACGGTTTTCTCAGACATTGTCAGTGCGACATATCGGGAATCGGTGGTGAAGGAAAAAAGTTGAGTTGGAAGCATTGAAGTTGAATAGACACTTCGTTTAGGATTCTACTGTATTTATGGCTCGTACAGTGATACCAGTATGTGCCTAGGAACTGGGAGGGGGTTGTTGCGGGCTGCTTTTCACGTACCGGAACAAAGCCTTGTCGTGGGTAGGGGTCGGCTATTGCCGGAAAGAACTTTGGATAGAATGCGAGGGGAAAGCCATAGACTGTTGTATCTGTGAAAGTCGCCATTCTGATGTGTCAAGGATGGATGTCTTGCCACTAAAACTTTTCTCACCGTGCAATTTCTCATAATCATGCCCTCAGTAAGGAAGTGTCTAGCCAGATCTTATAATGCAAGAAATAAAGTATGGAGTGCGATTCAATACTACTTAACTCGAGCAAAACTCTAGCAAATCCCCTGAGCCAGAAGTGTTTATAACTAGCGTCATGATCAGAAGACCTCACTCAGTTATGCTCCCCGATGCTGGTACTCCACTAGCTATCAGGTTAAAATGTCATGAAATTTGACCTATGAGGGATTCAATTGCCGATGGGATAGATGTATGGGACAGGGAGCAGAAAGTACGGTAAGGCAATCACAAAAGGTTAGCTGCAAAGAGGGGTGCTTGTGGCAAGTCACCTCATACACTTGAACCCATATTAGCTCTGAAAGTATGGATATCTTTGTTACTAATGTCTTTGCAATTTGCAAACTAAGCTCCATTTTGTACTACCATAAATCTGCCAATTGTGAAAAACTACCTTTCAGTGAAATCAAAACATAGCATTCTATCTGTACTCTGTTCCACAATTAATTGCCACCACCTAGCCTTGGCCCAAACCACTACCTCAAAATTCTATACAAGTATAATGACCCTGCATTGGTGAGCTATAGCAACCTATGTCTACACCTATAGAGGTAACCAAGAGGCCAAGTAGCAGACTAGGTAGACATACTGGAGCATATCGGAAGAGATATCTGATGGTCTGGATGTCTCCACAACCAGAAGGTAACCTATGAAATGGATGTACTGTCACGGCCACCAAATTTTCTTCACTTTAGTTGTGCGTTTCGTACCTGGAGGAGCTCGCAGAAGATCTCAGGATTCACATTCTTGAAGGAATAGATGTGGCAGGACAGACCCGGTTCACCATGCATGGCAGATTGGATTAGTATGTGGTGTTTCTACGTAGCAAGAGATAAGAACTGCACTTGGTCTGATACAGTGAAGGATCTCCTTTATGTTTTGGAATGTACAGGAAGGACGTATGTTATAGATTGAAGGATTTCCTATGGTTATGTTATGAGTTCAGCTTGGAGGAGCTCTATTAGATTGAGGGATTTCCTTGAGTATATCTATGGGGTATGCCGCTGAAGATTTTACTTTCTTTACACAATCTGGTAATCTCCTATCTTTGTATATACTTAGAAATTACGTCCTCTCCTTGCTCTCATATCTATCATGAAGAAACCTTAAGATTGTTACTACTTTGCATTCCGGAAATCTGTAACAGGCAGGGTCTGAGGGTCGGGTAGCCCAAGGCACACCACAGCAGGGACAGGCAGGAACTCAGAGGCGAGGTCTGGAAACAGGGGTACAACCGAAGCGAGTAGTACGAGGGTCGTGGGTCAGGGGTTCAAGGTCAGGGTTCAGAGGTTCAGGAGGATGCGAAGTAGAAGTGGGTGTAATTCCTAGGTACAGGTGTCCGAATTCAATCTAAGTTTATTTATCCTAGTCGCGCCAAAACATGGCTTATGATCTAGCTAACATCCCTCGTAACCCATAAATCATAACAAAATCGCAACCATGTCAAAACATCTCGCAGCCCTCCTCCCAAACATAAATCCAAAAATCACTACCAACAGGCTCACGGGCGCTCAGACCGCAAGCAGCCTCCCGGATTAACGTGTCTTCCTGTCTCGCAAATCCTATCCATCACCAACACCGCCATCAGCAATTTCAGTCTCCACATACTCAACAAAGGAAAGATACAGTCTATCCCAACACCGTGTCGTGTTCCTCCAATGACCCGAAATATCAACAAACGTGCCATCACAAAAACAACAGCGGGGACCTTTAACAAACTCATAACTCCTCGCCCAAGCCAACACATGCGACACTTGTTCGCCAAACTCCATGTCACCCCACCTCTCAAACGTCCCAATCCAGTACAAACTCATACATCGATCCAAGCACGGCTGGGAGGTCGCGACGTGGATGCGGAAGGCCTTGATAAGTGATTGTTCGTTCAACTGTCTACCTCGTTTCGCAATCGCGGCGTCGCAGCCCGGGCACACAGTCATATCAGGAGGGAGGAAGAACCACTTGTTCCCCCCAATTCTCGCAGTGGGTAGCCGGCAGTAACCATATTCGTGGGTAGTGGAACATCTAACGCATTCCCACCCATTTTCTTTGACGATTAGCTGCCCGTTTCGCTCCACCAGGAGTGTCCAGTCAAATGGGTTTCCAGCAACTACCCGCTCGCCATCCACTTCAATAACACTTTTCGGGATTCCCAGTCCCAACCACCGGTGTCCCCTCCACCATTCTTGCCACTCCTTGACCTTCCTGTCCTTGAACAACGTATCTGCTGAAGGTCGGTCCCGAAGGTAGCGCATAGTTTTGATCCAATGATTCCGGTCGTCACGACCCGGGCAATCATCATGTCCAACCAGTCCAGTGCCGCTTCGTATTCGTATCAGGACATATGCATCTAGCCTGGTAAGCCCTCTCAGGTGTCGCGGCGCGGCGGGCGCCCGGTCGTAGTAGCCATGGCCTTGTGCACGGTGCCACTCTGTCCATTCGTGTCGGCGTAACTCCCGTGCCATCGCCCCATGTCCGATGCCGAAGCTAACACCTTCCCAGTCAGTGGGTTTCAGCACGCGGGCCACACAATCTTTGGCCTTCAAGTCGACTAGCTCATTCCCGGCAATGCCAGTATGCCCTGGGACCCACTCGCAGTGTACCTTCCCGCACCCGTTCAGCAACATGGCGAGCACTTCCCAGGCCTCAGCCGAATCGCCTTCAGGGAACATGTTCTTAATCAAGATCAGCGCAGGGACACAATCCAAGAAGATATGAGCGTCAGTCCCGGGGTGAGCCTCCCTCAGGTATCTCAAAGCCCCCACGACCGCAAACAGCTCACATTCCACAATGCTCCACGATGGGGGCACTGCCTGTCCCATAACACACACGCCACCATGGTAATAAACGGCCCATGCAGCACCGGCCTTGCCTGAGTGTTTGGACCCATCAGTGTACACCACCACTCCCGGTGAGTTCATAAGGCCAGCGATTTTGCCGTTATGTTGGGCAGTGATCACCTCCTTGCCTTTCCCGATAACAACCGTAGGCCGCTCTCGTAACTCGACGTCCGACGTCTGTCGTTGTGCCACCATGCCCTCTTCCTTCCAGTTTTGCCTGATGTGCCCGAACCAAGGGTGGTCAGCACAATGCCGAAGGTTGATGAACCGGCTGTAGCATCGCTGTTGGA
>LN890945.1:1211607-1221959 GCA_900010015.1 Tuber aestivum | reverse complement strand
GGATGACGAAACCTCAAACGACAAGGCCGAAGCCTGAGGAGAATGGGAGGGAGACGACATGTCTGCCCGCCCGACTGCACTTGGGATTACCGGGCTTAAACCACGGATATCTCGCCCAAAGTGCCTTCGAGGCTAGGTAGCGCACACCAACTCGACCCTAAGCGAGGGGAGGAGGGAAGTATCTGCTTCAAGTGTGGTGAAACAAATTAAACAAACAAAGTGCAAAATAAATAACCGAGCCGAAAAACTTCAAAGAGGTAAAGGAATATCCCTGGGACGTAAAAAAGGGTGTCCGAAGGAGATAACCAGATTGCGTAAAGAACATAAAATATAAGGGGGCACACCCCCTTATATAGATAGGAAATCCTCCATGATCACTAATACAAAAGAACGTTCTTGGTGTGGCACGCAGCCACGATCCTTCCTTCCGGTTCCCCAAGTCTCCGTCGCATGGTAACCTATCCCAATCATAAAACAAAGGATATCCTACTATGCAACCAAGGAAACCACAGCTAATATATGCAACCCAAGATCCAATGTTCCTGTCCCGTACCAGGCCAGGTGGCCATGACAAAATCCAAGGAGAACGAACTTGATACCTCGTTACTCTTTATCTTTTCTTGCTTTTGCTTTGCTAGCCTTAGCTTGACCACCAGTAGCGAGCCTGGAGTATGGCTCGCTATCTTTAATTAATATACCTTTGGCCTTCCTTTATGTCTGTCCGTCCTCGGTTAACTATCTCGACGATAGTTCTCCCGCCTCAACCTTTGCGCCCATGGCCTTCCCTCGTCTCCACCTGTCCTTGGTTAACTATCTCGACGATAGTTCTCCTGCCTGAACATTTGCACCCATGGTCTTCCCTCGTGTCTGTCCGACCTTGGTTAACTATCTTAATCATAGTTCTCCCACCTGATCATTTGCACGAGTGGCCTTCGCTCGTTTCCGCCTGTCCTGGGTTAACTATCTTGACCATAGTTCTCCCGCCTTAACCTTTACGCCTGTGGCCTTCCTTCGTGTCCGCCCATCCTTAGTTAACTATCTTGACGATAGTTCTCCTACCTGAATATTTACGCCCTTGGCCTTTCCTGGTGTCCGCCCATCCTTGGTTAACTATCTCGATAGTAGTTTCCCTCCTGAACCAGGTAGACCTCTAGGATCTTAGGACCTCTGACCCTTATGAATCCCTTAACAATATTGCATTTGGCAATGAACCTTAGGACCTTCCAGGTTTACTGCTTACCCTCCTTGAACCTCTCTCCTCAGCTGCATAAAGGTTAGACAGAGTAACTTTGGATATAGAGGCCCCTAGACCGAGATCTTTAGTGAGATACTGGACGATTACCCAGGTTCGGTTGGATGCTCCTTAGTTGGACCTTAGTTGGTTACGCCCCTTGCAGGTAGACGCCGGCTTGATGTCGGCAACCCTCCTTGAACTTCTCTCCTCGGCCACCTATAAGTTAGACAGAGTAACCTTGGATGCAGAGGCCCCTAGACCAAGACCTCCAGTGGGATACTAGACAATTACTCTGGCTTGCTTGGATGCTCCTTAGTTGGACCTGAGTTGGTTATGCTCCTTGCGGGTGGACGCCAGCTTGAGGTCGGCAACCCTCCTTGAACCTCTCTCCTCGGCTGCATACAAGTTAGATGGAGTAATCTTGGATACAGAGGCCCTTTAGCTTAGACCTCTAAGGTGGGATACCTGTCTCTTGCATAGACCTCCGGTGGGATACCGGACATCTGCTTAGACCTCTGAGGTGGGATACCTGTCTCTCGCTTAGACCTCCGGTGGGATACTGGACCTCCCTTGACCTTGCTCTTTGGCCGCACACCAATAAGTCAGATTCAACTTAGATACCCAGGTCTCCTGTCAAGACCTTCAGTGGAATACCGGTTTGATGATGTATAGACTGCAGTAGGATGCTGAACCTGTTTATATCTCTTGTTCTGATTGTGGCGTGACTGGGGCTACCTGCTCGGACCTTGTCCATTACATGTACCTGAGCAGTAGTAGTAATGTGACTATGTTTATGTCAGCCTAGGTTTAGGTCAGAAGGTTGGGTCAAGTCAAGTAGCCTAAGAATATCACATTACTTGGTCATGGAGACTAGTTTTCTCTCACTATGGCCATACCTATCCTGCCTTAAGGATACTATTACCCTACCTTCTATTAGAAATCCTCTTGGAGAAGGTTTAGGAAATGATAGAATCATTTGTTACTCAAAGATGATTGACAGGCACTTGCTTGCACTTTGATCAGAAGACTACAGGAAGAGCTACAGAGCTCCAAACATACTGTAACTAATCTGAAATATTTCTAACAGTTACCTCGGGCCTCAGGATTTGCCACAGGAATCATGAGCTGAATCAGGTAAAGTTGCCATCTTTTCAGTTAAGTGGACTCTATGAAGAGATGTCCATAACACTGTATACCTCACTGCCATCTATCTGACTAGAAGTTGTTTATAGAGTATATATGGAGGACATGGTGAGAGGGTCAGGTACCTTCTTCAAGTTCAATGGAGTAAAATGGGTCAAAGCTAGTAGAGTTAGCCTGAACCATCCAGAGGGTCCCGAGGGTAGTCCCAGGTAGTGCTGGGACTTATCAGTAAAAATTTACTCTTGCATCCTATATATCTGGTACATCAGACACAGAATACAGATAAGGTAAACCATTAATCAAGATATCAGCAGAATCTGCTGTTGTATCCTGATGTTTGCATCCATATCCTCCGGTATCTAGATGCTCACAGGATGTCCGGTACTCCAACCTGCCTGCATTGTGAGTTATTGCTTGCTTGGTTCTGAGTATCTTAATAATATATACCCTCTCCCTGCAAGTATTCTAACACCCGTACTACTTCTGCCTGGCATACTGGTGCTCTTACTACTCTCAGCTGGTATCCTGACACCCCTGAACCTCTCGTATGCTGTCCCGACACTCCTGGAAGCTCTGCCCAATATCCCAGCTATTCTTTCATGTGTTAAGAATCCTACCGGATATGGGAGTGCGACAAGTAACGATCCCTACTTCGTAGGAGGGTAATGGTTCTTAGGTCGATGCCTGCCGGATACTGAGAGTCGAGTCCTTTGAATTCTATCTTATCGCGCCAATTCCTCTACTTTTCTCAAGTCTTCGCTTAAGACTTATTCGCTCATTGTGGGAGGAGAAATAGTTTTCTCATGTGAGAGGAAAGACAATTATTGGGTTTCTTAAGATAAATCTTAAAGAGCAAAAAGGTAGGTTTTATTGATAAAGTATAAGATAGAAAATAAACAAGAAGAACTTGTGAAGAGGTAATACTCGGGGTCCTAGTAACCCTTTATATAGTAGCTCTTTACCTGGTGTGACTCATACTTCGTATCACATTAACCCAGTGACTCATAACCATGAGTCATGTAAAATGTATCAGACGACTCCTATGAGTCGCTGCGCAACATACCTAAAACCAATCAAAACATAATAACCAAGTGAGGTATGCAACTCGAGTTACCTGAGTGAAACCCATGACTCATAATTCGAGTTATGTACAAAAATCATAACATCGTTTGACTCACAACTGTGAGTCATGAACAGGTAAACATAATAACCTATGGCGCACTTGGGTGTGTTATGTGAAATCCCAACATAGACATAGCTCAGAATTCCGAGCTATATGAATCTGTCTTGCTTAGTCATAGTTTGTGACATTAGCTCCCCTCTCCCTCAGCCTGACTCCCATTGGGCTTACATCAGTCTTTCCTCCAATCCTCATGCCCTGTCTACCCGGAGTCCCCACATGACTTCCTTGTTTAACCAAGCGCTAACTTTCCTCACTCTTGTCAGGGCCCTTTCCGCCTCCTCCCCTTCTCTCCTCCAGCCATTCTGGAGCGCTTTTCTTATCCTAGTTTCCTCCCTTAGCTCACTCTAGAGCCTTTCTATCTTTTCCATATGCCATTCCAGTATCTTTTTTATTTCCTCCTTTCCGCCAACAATTTGAGTACCTTTGTCTCTGGTTTCACCTTTTCCATCTCATCCTCCTAGTAGATGTGTTTCATTTTCCTGGGTTTTGCCCATCTTTGTTTTTTTGCCCCCCTCCTCCCCGGCTCCGTCCTCGGAGTTAGTTGGATGTATTGCACCAGCTCCACCGGCTCTGGGGTCAGGGATCTCGTTGGTGATCCCAGGGGTGATGTCTTGGGTGGCCATTGGTTCCCTTCCCGTGGCCAATATCCTGAGCCTTCTTTCTCCACTAGGTGCACTGAGTACTCGTCGTCGTAACAACATGTCCATGACAGGTTCGCATGTTGCCTTCCTGGGGTAGTGGTTCTTTTCAGGTTGAGGTCCATCAGGTTGGTCCAGTCATCCTTGCTTAACTCCTCTTTGATTGGAGTTGGAGTGCAGTATCCCGGGCTTGTTGGTGTGATGTGTTTGAATGCATCACATTCTGGAACATTCTGTCGGGTTAACAGTATCATCATGGCACCCCTTCCTTTGGAATATTCCCAATGGTAGGAGTCCATTATGTATAATGTGGGCATTATACACCTTCCTTTGAATACATCCTCGACGCTGAGCTGACGGCTTGCTTGGATATTGTTGATAGAATTATGGGATTGTATCTTGTAAGTGGTTGAAGTTATTGGCTGGGTACTAGGTTTTATCGTATACTGGTGAATATCCTGTCCACCTTGCTCTGTATTACAAGTGAGTATAGTTTAATTGAGAGTCGATTATTTCTTCACGTTCATATTCTGGTTCACTGACTATTTCAATAGGTGGTGGGGGAAGTTTTTCTTGTAAAGGTAGGGGGTTGTCTTGATAGGGTTCGAGGAGGCGGATATGGAAGGTATTGTGTAACTTCATCGATGGTGGAAGGTCGAGTTTATAAGCGCGACTTCCTCCCTTTGACAAGATTTTGAATGGTCCTATTTTCTGGTAGTCCAATTTTTTTCCTCGCTTGCGTGGTCCTGATATTGCATGGTAGTAACCAAACCCTGTCTCCTGATTTTAGGTTTGGATCGGGTTCCGGTGACAAATCTATTCTTCCTTTGGTCGTAGTTGTGCTGGAATTATTTCTGTTCATAATATGTTGTAGCGTTGACTCATATCTTTCTTATCAGTTATCCTTCCCTTGAGTATATGGCCAATGGTCTTGTGTTCTGGATGTAGGCCATAGTTTGCATAGAAGGGTATTGTCTTAATTATTTCTTGATTTGCATTGTTGTATACGAATTCTGCTGTAAATAACCTTTCGCACCAATCCTCTTGTTGATAATTGACGTATGCTCCCAGGTATTGTTTCAATATACTATTTATTTGTTCAGTTGGTCTGTCGGTTTGAGGCTGGAAGGCTGTCCTTAGACGTCTTTCGAGGCCTCATTTTTCTGTTATTTCCTTCCACACTTCCGATGTGAATAGTGATCCATGGTCACTGATGATATCTTTGGGTAATCCATGTAGTCGGTAGATTTCCTTTAGAAACAGGATGGTGAACTATCATACCATCATATCTGTTCTGTAGGCTATGAAGGGACTCATTTTGGTCAGGCGTTCTACTACCACTAGTATGGTATTTTGATCGTCTGACTTTGGCAGGTCTGTAATAAAGTCTGAGGAGAATGTTTTCCATGGTTTTTCTGGTGCTTTATTGGATTTGAGTAGTCCATACGATGTCTGTCGTACCACTTTAGTCCGTTGGCACATGTCACAATTTCTGAGGTATCGTTTGATGTTTTCCCTTATCTTTGGCCAATAATATCGTCGGTTGACGAACTTGGTAGTTTTGGCTGTTCCCCCATGTCCTGTATATGGGCGGTTGTGATGGTGTCACATGATTTTAGTATGTAATTATTCTTTTTCAGGGATCTATATTGTTCCATCATACAATAGATAGTTATTCTTACATTGGTATAGTCCTAGAGCGATGCCTTTGGTCTCCTTTATTCCATGTACCAGTTTTTCTCTGATTTCCTTGATGTCATTGTCTTGTGAACTTTCTTTTCTGATATCTTCTTCCAATGTCATATCGGGTTTTATGTTACAAACTGTGACTAAGCAAGGCAGATTTTACATAGCTCGGATTTCCAAGCTATAGGTATGTTGGGATTTCACATGACTCACACTAGTGCGCCATAGGTTATTATATTTACCTGCTCGTAACCTACATTTGTGAGTCACACGATATTATGATTTTCGCACATGACTAATACTTATGAGTCATGGGTTTCACTAAGGTGACGCAAGTTGCGCACCTGAACTAGTTATTATGTTTTGATTGGTTTTAGGTATGTTGCGCAGCGACTCATTGGAGTCAGCTGATAGATTTCGGTGGTGACTCATAGTTATGAGTCACAAGGTTCACGTGACCATAAGTATGAGTCATGCCAGGTGAAGAGCTACTATATAAAGGGTCACTAGGACCCCTAGTATTAGCTCTTCATACGTTCTTCTTGTTTATTTCCTACCTTTAAGATTTTATCAATAAAACGTACCTTTACGCTCTTTACCTTTATATCACCTTAAGCCACTCATTAAGATTTATCTTAAGAAACCCAAGAATTGTCTTTCCTCCCCAGAGAGCAAACTATTTCTCATCCCACGAACCACGCCCAAGTCCTAACAAGGACTTAAGAAAATCGAGAGGAATAAACGCGATACAATAGAAGTCAATGGACTTGACTATCAACGTCGCGCAGGCATAGGCCTAAGAACTATTACCTCATTTCAAGTAAGAATCGTTACCTGTCACATTACCCACCCAACCGTTAGGATTCTTAACAGTTTATTTCATTGAGTGATTTATATCCACTGTCTTCATCCTCTGGTTAGAAATACTTTTCCTTTGGTAATAGTATTTGTTGTTACAGTTTGATTCTTTTGTCTTCAGGATCCTTTGGACAGTCTGTTGCTCATCTAGTTAAGGCATTTAGTTTGCCTCCATCTTTTCCTGGACGGTATTCAATCCTGAAGTTGTAAGTGTGGAGCTTCTCCATCCATCGTATTTGTCATCTATTTAGTTCTTTTGTTGTCATGAAGGGTACTGAGTTCTTGTGGTCTGTGAGTTTCTTGACGGGTCGTTAGTTGTTTTTTTATGTATATCTCCTCCACTCCTCCAGTGCTTGAACTATTGCTAATAGTTCCTTGTCGTGCACATCATAGTTGCATTCTGCTGGAGTTATTGTCTAGGACCTGAAGGCCACCAGCCTCCATTTCCCATCGTCACATTTTCGTGATAGTATGCCTGAGCATACATATTTTGAAGTATCCGTTTCAATCATAGTTTCTGTTTTTGGGTCGAAGTGTATCAAGATTGGTCCCTGCATGATCTTGGTGCTAAGTCCATCAAAACCTTCTTTTTTTTTGTCTCACCAATTCCATTTGACCTCTTTCTTAGTTAGGTTGTATAGGGGTTTGGCTGTTCGACTAAAACCCTCTATGAACATTTGATAGAAGTTGCAGAATCCTATAAAGTATTGGATGTCAGTTTTGTTCTTTGGGTATTCCCATTCCCATATGGCTTTGGTTTTGACTGGATTCATTTGACCTCCTTCTCTGTTGGTGATGAATCCTATGTATTCTATTTCCTTCTTATGGAACTTGCATTTGCTGGCTTTGCATCGCATCCCAGATTCTTTGATGCCAGCCATTATGTTGCTGACATCTTTCTGGTGTTGATTCCTATCTTTTGAATATATGAGTACATCGTCTAGATAGACGATACAGTATGTATCTAAATACTGGTGGAGTACTCTGTTGATCCATCTTTGGAATAAGACTGGTGTGTTGGTTAGGCCAAAAGGTATAACCAGGAATTGGTATGTTCCGTATTTTGTAGTGAAGGTCATTTCTATTCGTCCCCTTTTTTGATCCTAACATTATGGTAGGCATCCCTAATGTCTAATTTGGTGAAGTATTTGGCTAACACTAGTTGATCCAGTGCTTCTCCTATTAGACATAGGGGATACCGATCCTTTTTGGTTATTTCGTTGCGGGCTCAATAATCCATGCATAGCCTTAGCTTACCATCCTTCTTTTTGATGAATAGAATAGGTGACCCTCAATTGGCATGTAATGGCTGGATCCACCCTCTTTCCAGATTTTGTTGGATATATTTCCTTAGCTCTTTGAGCTCAGTTTCTCCCAAAGGGTATATTCTTTTTCGTGGTACTCCCTTGCTGTTTTCTTCGAAGTTGATTTCGAAATTGACATCTGGTCGGTGAGGGGGTAGTTTGGTGGATTCCTTTTCTGGAAATAGGTCCAGATGGTGGTAGTACATTTGTGGTACTAGCTTATCCAATTGTTCCTCTTTTGCTGGAGGTCGGCTTCTTATGGCTAGCTCGGTGCTGATGTTAATCTTGGCTATGCTTGCTCCTGTGTCTTGTAGGTTCTATTTGAGGATTGCTGCCATTTCTCATTTGCTGTAAACCTTTCCGGAGGCACGTACTGATATGCGATTGATCACTGTCCTTGGTTGATCATCTCTGGCGTTTCTTTCTTGGTCTGTACTGCCGAACCCTTGTGTCTCCCTGATGGTTTTAATCAGGCTTTCTACCTCTTGGAGTTCTTGTTCATTGATCTTTTTGATTATCAATTGGGAGACTTTTCGCCTTTCTCTACTTTATAGTCTTTGTTACTCTGGTTGACCATAACCACCTTTAATTCACCTGTATAGTTGGCATCTATTACTCAAGTGTTGGTAGTGAGTCTGTACTTGACTGCAAGACCGCTGCATGGTGCTCTATACCCATAGGTGCCTGGTAGTAATTCGATGGCTATTCCAGTTAGGACAATTACCTACCCATTGACAGGTATCTTGACTTCTTCGTAGGCATACAGGTCGTGCCCTGCTGCCTTCTTGGATCCTCTTGTGAGTATTTTTGCCTGTTGGCTTAATCTTTGAACTTTGATCTTCTGATCTTTTCTTAGCTGCACTTGGTTGAATTTCGTGTACAAGTTCTGCTCAATTGGTTCTTCTTCTAGGGTTGCTTATACCACTGGTGAACTGTTGAGACACTATGTTGTACATCGTTCACTGTCAAAGGTAACCTTTCCTTCTTCTTAATTCTATGTGGGATTGTGTTGTCTTAACCATGGCATCCCTAGGATAATTGTATGGTGTTGGAGATGTGCCACTTGGAAGGTAGCTACTTCCCTATAGTTTTTGATTTACATAGGTACTTGCGTGGTATGGGTGATAGGTCCCATAGCGCTAGGTTTTCCATCCGCGAGGTAGATCTGTCTCTCTTGTTTCGTTTTCTTGGTTCTTAGTTAGTATTTCCTGCAGACTTCTTAGTCAATGAAGTCTTCCGTTACTCGTGAATCCAGAATTGCATGTATTATCGTTGCTTGTTTTTTGTTGTTACATATATTTGTTTGGGTGGTGGTATAATCATGGTCATTATCCTTTGTATTTGCACTTAAAAGAGTATAGTAGTTGGCCATCGAGATGGATTTGTCTTTCAGAGGGTCCCGCAAACCATCTATTGCTGGGGACCTTTGTCTTTTCCTATCATTTCATATTCGTCTTCAATTTTGATTTCTCTTAGGTTGCTGTGCTGTTGGAACCTAGGACTTGGCCTAGTGCTTGGTTGGTTTCTTCCTTAATTTGGAGCAAGATTGGCAGGTTGTCTGCAATCCTTAATCATGTGCCCTCCTATTCCACATCTAAGACATAGATTGTTGTTTCGTCGACGAAGGTATTCGTCTTTTGCGAAGTTGAGTGATGGCCTCCTTCTCGTTGCATCCAGGTCCCTTGCGTCACCTCCTTGGGGGGTGGTTTGATAGGTTCCTTTCTGGTTCCTGGGTCCACCTTGGTTTCTTGTATTCGTATTGTTGCCTTGTATTGTGTTTGACTGGTTTCTCTGAATCTAGTCTAACGTATTTGACCTAGTTATGGGACACCCCCTAGTTATGGGATACTTTAAAAACTTGTACACAACATAAAGAATCATGAACTACAGCAGCAGTAGATGATTAATTTGGCAGCAACTGGGAAGAAAGAATATCAGCATAGGTTAGAGTATGTAATATAAAATTTAGATTATATTACATAAAACCAGAATTGTTATTGAGAAAAGTATAGAGTAAAGAAGATTTTATAATTGTACCAATCAGGAATTTTTTAAAAATTTCACAAAAAATAGTAAAAATATTCTGTGACCTGGATTAATTAGACTAGATCTCTCCTCAAAGCTAGTAGGTAAAAGCATTGTAATCAGATATCTAGTAGAGTTAAGTCATTAGCTTGAATAAAGGTGATAATATTTCTATTTTAACAATATTGTACTATATAAGAAAACTTAAACTACAATAGCTATAGAGGTTCAATTGAGCTACAACTTGAAATATTGAATATAGATATTATGTAAAATATACC
>LN890945.1:1175775-1211587 GCA_900010015.1 Tuber aestivum | reverse complement strand
ATATGAGTATTGTTATCTAGAACCTAAAGGAAGATATATTGTTGTAAAAGATAATAACACAAGTGAGATTTTATGAGTGGGCAAGAAAGTAATTATTTGAAAATAAAATAAAAATAATAAAAATATTCTGATACAAGGATGAGATAGACATTATTCTTAATTTAAGTAAGAATATTAAAGTATATTGATTAGCAATCTGGCAGGGCTAAGTTATCAGTTTAAATAAAGTGAAACATTCAATCTACAAAGACTTATCTTGTAGTCACTATTTTAGCCTCTCCAACTTAGCTCAACTCTAACAAGTTTCCTCTTTCTTCTAACTAGTAATTTGGTCTTCCTATATTCTTAATCTATATACTTTAGTAGTCTAGATGAACTTGAGAATCATGTCTACCTAATCCTTGCATCAGAATATTTTTATTATTTTTATTTTATTTTCAAATAATTACTTTCTTGCCCACTCATAAAATCTCACTTGTGTTATTATCTTTTACAACAATATATCTTCCTTTAGGTTCTAGATAACAATACTCATATGGTATATTTTACATAATATCTATATTCAATATTTCAAGTTGTAGCTCAATTGAACCTCTATAGCTATTGTAGTTCAAGTTTTCTTATATAGTACAATATTGTTAAAATAGAAATATTATCACCTTTATTCAAGCTAATAACTTAACTCTACTAGATATCTGATTACAATGCTTTTACCTACTAGCTTTGAGGAGAGATCTAGTCTAATTAATCCAGGTCACAGAATATTTTTACTATTTTTTGTGAAATTTTTAAAAAATTCCTGATTGGTACAATTATAAAATCTTCTTTAATCTATACTTTTCTCAATAACAATTCTGGTTTTATGTAATATAATCTAAATTTTATATTACATACTCTAACCTATGCTGATATTCTTTCTTCCCAGTTGCTGCCAAATTAATCATCTACTGCTGCTGTAGTTCATGATTCTTTATGTTGTGTACAAGTTTTTAAAGTGTCCCATAACTAGGGGGTGTCCCATAACTAGGTCAAATACGTTAGTTATCCAAACTGGATTTCTTTTTGAGTGGCCCAGTGGGCCATCTCTTTGGTTGTGATAAATCTTTCCTCGCTGTATCTCCATGCGTCTTGATAGGTTTTTCTCAAGCCATTTATGAACCACCTTATAGCAGAGACCTCGTCACACTCCATGTTGTACTGGAGTCGTCTGAACTCGTACCACTAATCAGTGACATTTTTTGTTCCTTGGTGAATTTCTGCCAATTAGTTTCACACTGATTGGATTAATTCCATGTCCATGAATTGGGCTTTGAATACTGCCTTGAAGCTGACCCAGTCCATCCATGGTGCAGTATTGCTGACCACAATGCGGGTTACCTGTTTTAGGGCTATTCCTTCAAGTAGGGTGAGAGTCTATTGTATTTTGTCGTGGTCGTTTCCTGGTGTCCATCCCACTGCGTCGAAGTAGGTTAAGAGTTGTACCATGAATCATCGTAACTTATTTCTTTCCCCATCATATGGTGGTGGGGTCCTGACTTTAGGTTGTTGTCCTGTTCCTCTTATACCCTCTCATATTATCTGTTCCACTTCGTTTCGGGGGATCATTTGAGGAGGTGCTGGCCCTGATGCAGGTGGGACTTGCGGTGGTACTGGTTCCGACATTCTTTCATGTTTTGGTGTTTCATCTGCTTCTTCGTGGTCTGGAAGGGTGACTCATTCAGGTATGACTGGACTTGCAGTCCTTGCCGAGTGTTGACTTACTTCACTTAGCACTTGTTCTAACTCTTCTAGTTCCAAACCTTCATCTTGCAGGTCCAAACCTCCTTCTGGATCTGCGTTGAATAAAGCTGTAGTGTAGTCATTAAGTGTCATGTTGTAGACACGGTCTAATGTTAAGAATTCTACTAGGTACGCGAGTGCGACAGGTAATAATCCTTACTTCGTACCAGGGTAATAGTTCTAAGGTTGATGCTTACATAATACTGATAGTTGAGTCCTTTGACTTCTATTTTATCACACCTATTCCTCTACTTTTCGCAAGTCTTTGCTTAAGACGTATTTGTTCGTTGTGGAAGGAGAAATAGTTTTCTTGCGTGAGAGGAAAGACAATTATTGGGTTTCTTAAGATAAATCTTATAGAGCGTAAAGGTAGGTTTTATTGATAAAGTATAAGATAGGAAATAAACAAGAAGACCGTGTGAAGAGCTAATACTTGGGGTCCTAGTAACCCTTTATATAGTAGCTCTTCACCTGGCGTGACTCATACTTTGCATCACGTGAACCCTGTGACTCATAACCATGAGTCATGCAAAATCTATCAGAGGACTCCTATGAGTCGCTGCACAACATACCTAAAATCAATCAAAACATTATAACCAAGTCAGGTGTGTAACTCGCATCACCTGAGTGAAACCCATGACTCATAATTTGAGTTATGTGCCAAAATCATAACATCATGTGACTCACAACTGCAAGTCATGAACAGGGAAACATAATACCCTATGACGCACTCGGGTGTATCATATGAAATCCCAACATACCGATAGCTCGAAATTCTAAGCTATGTGAAATCTGTCTTGCTTAGTCACAGTTTGTCACATCATGGCTGCTTTGTCTCTGAGGAATATCTACTGCTTCCAACTCTTAATGTGATATCTATCAACCCTCTGTCTGCATTTCAATCCAGTTTATGTAAACCTAATTCTCTTTGGATAACTTAATTTATATCGGTTACCTCTCATCACATGTCTTATCTGTGCTCCTCCTCCTAGATCCTTGTCCCTGCTTCTGTGTCTCATGACTTGAAAGAGCTACTCCCATGTACCTAGAGTCCAAGATTACCTACATCTTTTCTCTTGATTTCACACTTTGAATTGATGTCATCAGGATTTTCTTGATGAAATTGGAATATATTTTGCATGTTCTGGAACTTTTGGTAACCACATCTAATTACAATTTAGTCATGATATCTATAGCAAATACTCTATTTACTGTCATATGGAGTTCCATTAGTATACTATTTTAATATACTAAGTATACTAGACACTCTTGAGGTATGCAATCCCACTGCTACTTCAGGTACTGATATGTACCTATAACGACCCTAAGTTCTAGAGCTATAGCAAACTAAGTTTACACGAATCCATGTAGCTACGAGGTCAAATGGTAGACTTGGCGGGCGTGCCTGAGCATGTCTAAGAGATATCTAATGATCTGAATATCTCTGAAAAAATAGAAGGTGCTTAAGGAATAGCTGTATTTAAGTAGCAGTAGTGACGTGACTAGTCTACTCTGGCCTAAGGATAGGATGGAAGGCCTAGTGAGTTTACTCTTTTGAAGGACATCAGATTACCCTGTTCTGGAGAGTGGTTTAATATCATCATAAACTTACTGACCCTACCTTTGGGACAATATTACCCTACCTTATGTCGGAAATATTCTCGGAGGAATTCTGTGAGGCATTGGGATTGTTTGTTATGCAATGTCGATCGATGAGTACTTGCTTGCACATTGATCGGAAGACTATGGGTGGAGCTATAGTACTCCAAACAAGCTGTAACTTGGCAGAATTATTCCTAACAGGTACCTGCGGCCCCAGGGTTCGCCCTGAGCATCATGGACCAAAACGGGTGGAGTTGCCATCTTACTACACCAGTGTATCAAAATCAGATTCTGGAGGAATCTTGGTGTGATGCTAGAGGTTCAATTAGAAAATGCTATCAGAGTCAGATCATATGACAGAAGCGGTTTTAATAGTTGATAGGACCTGGAATGAGGGCATGTGATTTAACCTGATACTATTATACTATAGCAGAAGATATGGCCAGTTATTATAACTAGCAAATTATCTTATAGCGGATATCCTTTTTCCTGATATCATGGTTTAAAATTTCTTCTAAAAATTTTGGTTTTTGCAGGAATGACTCTCTGAACAAATTAATAATATTAGTTAATATATGTTTGTTACTTTATATAAATAGCCAGTCATACTTTATTCATATGATTTATAGTATTCAAGTCTATTAATACCTTATATGGTACTTCACAATTTACAAGACATAGAGTTGAGATTAAAGGAAAACAATTTGAAAGTTACTTTATATCAAATAAATCAAACTCGGCATAGTCTCTGCTGAATTCATCAAAAGTATTATTGGACTCATTATGATGTAGCTCTACATCTGTCTCCTCTATATGACAAATTCTGTTATTGTTGACTCGAGAGTCATCCAGATAGCCATTCTCTTCAATTGGTTTAAAGTCTAAATCTGTTATATTTTGAGATGCAAACTTGGTTGTGGTTACCTGATAGGTGTTTTGATCTTCCTCTAACAGTAGAAGGTGAATTCTATAGTTATTAATTTCATATTACTTGAAGTTATAAGTATAAATAAATATTTAGGTTTTCATACATGTACTTACCTTATGAAGTCAGCATCTTTCATATCTTATAAATAATAAAGCCAATTGGCAAAAGATCTTATGCCACCAAATATTTTTAGGTGTTTTGGTACCACAATCATGACTGGTAATATACCACTACAAATAGATTTAGCTGAATTTTAATTTACCAATAAGGAGATAAAAAATTAGCTTATACCCATTTAGCTGCAATAGCAGGAAGCTGAGTTCCCTTTGCCGGTGTAGAACTAACAAATATATTGTAAGTAAATAGATGCTCAGCAAAACCTTGGATTAGAAAATGCTGAAAATTGGTGTCCATAAGCCTTGCTTTAAATTTGCTCTTTTCTTCAGAAATAGGTTCAGAAAGACTCTGAAGTACTGCAACCTTCTTCAGCGTAAAAGTTTCAGTAGTTATTGTAGGTAGACCTCTTTGACAAAGCATTTTCTAAATAAATTAGATTAGTAATTTGCGAGAAGTAGAAGCAAACCAGGATTTCCTTACAAAGAGTGTGGTGTAGTCAAACCACCTTTCATCATGAACATTGGGTTGAGTAAAGATTGATTTTAAATAGGTTCAAAGAAGATTCTATATTTTAATACGTAGTAACGGACAGAGTCTGAGGGTGGGGTAGCCCAAGGCACATCATAATTGCAGCAGGTAAGAGCGCCGAGGTGGCGTCAGGGTACAGAGGTACCACTGAGATGAGTTGTTCGAGGTTTGGGATTCAGGGGTTCATGGTCAGGATTTACAGGGTCAAGAAGATGTGAAGCAGAAGAGAGGTATAATTCTTAGGTATAGGTGTTCGAATTAAATCTAAGTTTATTTATATACATCACACCAATCTGGTATATGATCAAGCACTACCCTGACAGCAGCTTAATCCCAGTTGGGATCCACTACTGGGACTGGGCCCCAGCTACCTGAATAAAAAACTAGCAACTAAATACAAGATACCAAATCTCCAAACCCAAACTGTTAACTACCTCCTGTGAGTAAGCTAACACGAAAAGCTAAAGTACAAGTTTATTACCAGTCCAGTACCCATCCACACCACCTAGCCAGGTTATGGGAATCTTAATAAAATCAAATAAAACACTACCACTGGCAGCACTGCTCCGGCCTCATATCTCATACCCCAAGGGACCATCATAAACCAAAGAAATCAGCCTCCCAAAACCCACCAGCAACCCAATCAAGTGTTCTGATCACAGGGCAACGAAGTCCCATGACAACTCCTCCATCAACTAGTTTTTTAGACCCCTTTTCATAATAGCCATCCTAAGCCACCTCAGAAGTTGGTGTTATCATCATAGGTATACCAACCTATGTAGAGTCATCCATATCCACCTCTTTCTCATGTTCCTCTGAAGCTTCCGACTCTTGGGTAGCTGGATGAGGGCGTGAAGGACAGACAGGTGAGTGTGATTCAGGTAGGCCATCACAGTTCATACACTGGGGTATAGTATGGCTGCAGGAATGGCCACAAAGGTGACAGGTAGCAGTAGGGCAGGAGTGATCCCCAGTAGGGTGAGGGAGGAGGTACGAGTGGCAGGAGGCAGGCACAATGTATTTGATGCTGTGGTGGCCAAACTTGTAACAGTTGGCACACTGAGTATATTTGTTGAAACATAGATGGTATTAAGTATGGTAAGTATTAGAGAAGGGAGAGAGGAGTTTGCCCAGGAAAGAAGGAGCCTTGGGTTCAGTGATGGAAATAATACCAGTTGAGGCAAGTTTGCCAATATGTACTAAATCAGAGGTAAGCCACCTAGGCTATTCGGTAAGAGTTAGGCCTGTGTTAAATGGGGTGATTTCTTCAAGTTGGGTAAGGGATGCTAGAGAGGTAGAGGTAGCCATGCCATGTACTAGAAGATGGGTGGTAGGGGTGTCGACATGGAGGGTAGAGGCACCTGGAATAAGGTGCAGAAAGGTACCAACTTTGCTGTTAACAGTTGTGGCTCTAACCATGTCCATGGTGATGAGAGTAACATGCACATTGCAAAAGGAGACAGACTGAATGAGAGTTGATGCTAGGGCCTGGTTGATGCTGTCCCATAGTTGCAAAGCAGTAGTAGTGAGGGGCGTAGTGTCAGGTTTGATGATGAGCCAATGCTCATGCAGGATGAGGTCCTTTTTCTTATTAGTAAGGGGACTAGCTGAGGTAGAGGAGGGTTTGGCCAGGCTTTGTAGTTTTCTGAGAGGGCTTCCTTGCCCTCCTAGCAATGGTAGCCCAAGAAGGAAGAGCTGTCAGGCTGGGAAGTTGGGCCTGGGGAAGGGTAGGAGGTCGGGGAGAAACAGAGGGTTGCTCTGTAGTGTTAGTAGCAGGTGGTACTGGTGGGGCAGTATTTGGAGCAGGCTGAGGTAGAGTGGAGGCACGAAGAGTATCCAATTCCTCAGTAAGGGCAGTGATGTACTCTGTAAGCCCATCAGTTGCCTTCCTGTAGTCTTTGTGCAATATTTGTATTATGTAGATTATAATAGGAAAGGCTTTTCCAAACGTGTTCAATGCTTCGTACCCTTGTGCCTCAAAGAACTCATCGAACATACTCATGAAGGCCCTATTAGGGGTCTTAAAGTCATCCTTTGAGTATCAAGGTAGACTTGTAGTGGTCCCACTGTGTGGCTGTTTAAGCAAGGAGTGGCCCTGAGGCCGAAAAATTAGTAATAAGTGACTCTGAGAAATCCCATTAGGCTGTGTGGAGGGGAGTGGGACGAGAGGGGGTGAAGACCGCATGATGAGAGTGATAAGAAGGAGCTTTGACCATGGTCAGGCCAAAGAAAAGGTATTTTGAAACAGGATGGTGGTGGATAAGATAATTCCCTGGCATATAAGAAAGAGTGTCCAAAGGAGATTACTAGATTGCGTAAAGAAAGTAAAATATAAAAGTTTTTTTTTTTGTTTATCTCATATATTCTTTGTTAAGGTACAAGAACCTGCATGGAGCGCTAGCTATGGCAAAAACAAAACCTTGATTTCAGACGCATTCCTCCGCACCCCAGGGACTAAAACAACCCCCCCAAGACCCTCTGGTATGGGCCTAACCGCACATCCCGCCCCGCAAAGGAACGATCGTCCCCTACAGGGAAGGCAGGAGAGAGAAGAAAAACCCTTCAGCGTCATCTCGACAAAGGAAAGAATAGATTAGGAAACCCCGAAGTGCCTCTACAGGCGTCCGCAAACGAATATGTCCGCTGTCAGGCCCATGGTAGGACCCTGGCGAAATGCTATGACGGGGCCGGCCAGCTCAACCCAGGAGATAGTGCAATACCAAGGTAGGCCAACAGGTCGTTCGGCTGGGGGTGGGCCGCAAGCGTGGAGGGAGGAAGACAGGTGAGGAATGCCAGCAACCTTTGATAGAGGGGAGCAGCAGATACTGCTCAGGAGGGAGGGGGTAGACCCCGACTGTGAGGAAGCTGGTTGTGGAAGCGGCTGGATGTAGCTTGTAGTGACTTCAGAGCCAGGGAAGGATTGTAGTGCTGCCATAATGGTAGCAGAAGTGAAAGAAGCACCAAGGGATCCTGGCGCGGAGGGGGGGTGGGAGGGGCAGGCCGGAGCACTACCTCCTCAGTGGTGAGGGGGCCTTGAGGCCGAGGCAGTAGGGTGCCAGCCAATCCTGACAGTAGGGTGCCAGCTGATCCCGGAGGAGAGGAGAGGAAGAGGGCAAGGTAGTAAAGATCCGGCCAAACAATACGGTAGGAGGCTGCAACTAGGGTCACAGAAGTAGACAAGGCTACTCCCGATAGCCCAGAGGACCACCATCCCATCTGACCGTCCAGCCATCACCAAGCCGCCAAAGCCGACCGTGCTGATGCTAAGCGAGATGAAGCAAAAGCGGGGTAGAGAGGGCAGAGGCCTCACGATGAGGCCCCCTGAACGAGAAGAGGACCCCCATCCAGGAGAGGCGAGATGCCAGACAAGGGAAGGTAGAAGAGAGGCCCCGATAGGCAAAAGGGTGGAAAGAATCAGCCAGCACCACCTGGCAGGGGGGTGCGAGGCTAGAGAAAAGTGGTGATGATTCCTCGGTGTTGAGTTGTTCCCGATTGGGAAATATTTTTCAATGACCGGAGGTGTAGCGGAGACGGAGGATGAAGTAAAATATAAAAGGGCACACCCCTTTATATAGCAAGAATATCCTCCTGGATCACTAATACAAAAGAAAGTCCTTAGTGTTACACATAGCGGCGATCCTTCTATCAAGTTCCATCAAGTTCTATTGCACCACGACATGTCCCAATCATAATACAAATGAAATCCTACACTGCAACCAATAAAACTATGACCAATAAATGCAACAAAAAGCCGAATATATCTTCTTCCGCTGTTGCTGAGTACTTGTGACACTAGCTCCCCTCTGCAATGCCAAAGTCCCTTGAGGCGTAATACTCTAGTAAGAGTCCTGGTTTCTTGGAGTAGCATTCATGAAACTGGTCCAAAGCCTGCAGTCAGTTCATGGAGTGGGCAGGTTCCCAGGTAGCTTCCTCATATCTCCTCTATCGGATCAGGTAGTAGAAGCAGTTTCTGATTCTTTTGGTATCCAGAACCTCTTCCACCTGCCACTCCTGTTCTCCAACCACCTCTACAGGTGGTGGCGGCTGTATGGCTTGTCCTAGGAGCAGATCGTGGGAGGCAAGGTCCAGGAGGTAAACATAGAACACATTGTAGATCTTCATAGAAGATGGAAGGTCTAACTTGTAGGCGTGAGTCCCTATCTGGGCAAGGACAGGGTAGGGCTCTAAATATTTATGATCTAGTTCCAGAGAAGGCCGCTTGCTCCGGATGTTCTTAGCATTTAGACAAATACCATCTCCTACCTCAAACTGAGGGGATGGGAGTCTTGACCAATTGGTGTACTCTTGTTGTCGCTCCGGGGTGAAGGCGATCTCGGCTCACAAGTGATCTTGGATATCCATAATATGATCTACAAACATTCCTGTGGTAGGCTCATCAAAACCTTCTTCTGGAGTGTCCAAGAAGTCCATATAGGGGTCAGAACTGTGGCTGGCGAATAAGGGAGACAAACCAGTAGATTCTGAAGAGTAGTTGTTGGCTACAAATTCAGCCATCGGGAGCCAGAGAAACCAGTCATCCTGTTGGTAGTTGACAAAGGCCAACAGGTACTATTCCATGATAGTGTTAACACGTTCAGCTTGGCCGTCAGCCTGGGGGTGGAATGCAGTCAACCTCTTTTGTTTGACCTGCAGTCATTCCCACACAGTTCTTCAGAACTCGGCTGTAAATTGAGTGCCTTGGTCAGAGGTGATAGGTGTGAGAAGGCCATGATGTTTCTAGATATCGCGGAGGTACTGTACTGGGGGCTCCTGCAGGTAGATGGTTTCTAAGGATGTAACCATATCAAACTTCGAAATGTCTCGAACACAGTTCTTGCAAACTGTGAAGAATAAAAGTAAACAGTAAAACTTAATATCGTTAAGCTCAGGCTTATCTCAATCATAGTCTCTCAAGAGGATGTTGATTGTGTCAGGGTAGGAAAGTTTTCGTATAATTGTTAAGTAGTTAGACTTATACCAAAACTCCCCCATCAGCTTACTCCAATCAACATGAGTATGCCCTTCTCTGGAAGGGTTGTCCTGGCACCATTAGTATCTCGCTGAAGGGCCTAAGGTGTCTGCGCACTCCAGCAGGAATCCCCTATATGCACATCAGTTCCTGCGAGGTGTTTACTAATATAGCTGCCAGAGTGAAAACCTCTGTCTATTGGTGTCTCGTCAGTGGTTGACTATTGAGACACCTAGGAAAACAAACTAAATGACTTGCTTCCCATATTCTATGACCAATGCAAGCACCGATAGACCTCAGGTATTTTCCGGTTAAGTTCAATCTTTCTTGATTGCAAACTTAGAAGGTCCATGGCACTCACGTAGCGAGGGGTGGTCATGGCAGGACCTGTGGGCACTACCCATGGTCCCTTACACTCGGCACACCACTCATCATAATAAGTATCATACTATTAGAGTCCTCAAACAACCCACAAAGAGCCTACAGCAAAGGGGCACATGTAGGCTTGATTGGCATAAAACCTTTCCAGATGTCTACAGTACTACCCGGGAGTACTCTGGGGACCCTTCAGGATTGCTCACTCTAACTCCATCAGTGTTGGTCCAATTTCCTCTGTTCCTTTTAGAGAAGGTACCTGACCTTTGCACCTTGGCCCTATTATAGATGCTGCGAACAGCCTCTGGTTAGACGCATAGCAGCGACATATACAGCATGGTGGTCATGTCCTCATAGACTCCATTAAACTAGTAAGACAGCAACTCCACCGATTTTTGCCTATAATGTCTGGGGCAAACTCTGGGGCTACAGGTACCTCTTAGCAATTATTCTACTAAGTTACAGCATGTTCGGAGCACTCTAGCTCCTCCCGTAGTCTTCCCATATATATGCAAGCAGGTGTCCACAGATCGTCTTTGCATAACAAACAATCCTAATATTTCACGGAATTTCTCAGAAAACATATCCAATGGAAGGTAGGGTAATAGTGTCTCAAAGGTAGGGTAAGTGTGCCCATAGTAATCTAAAACTAGTCTCTATAGTAGGGTAACATTACTCTCGGTCACAAAGTGTGACTAACCAAGGCAGATTTCACATAACTCAGAATTCCAAGTTATAGGTATGTTGGGATTTTACATGATGCATACTAGTACGCCATAGGTTATTATGCTTACCAGTTCATCACTCATAGTTGTGAGTCACACGATGTTATGATTTTCGGACATGACTCAACTTATGAGTTATGGGTTTCACTTAGGTGACGCGAGTTACGCACCTGTAATGGGGGCTCCCTCAGGTAGATGGCTCCTAAGGATGCGTCCGCACCAAACTTCGAATACTCGAACACAGCTGTTGCAAAAGTGTAAAGAATAAAAGTAAATGGTAAAGCTTAATATCGTTAAGCTTAGGCTTATCTCAATTATAGTGTCTCGAGAGGATGTTGATTCTGTCGGGGTAGGAGAGTTCTCGTATAATCTTTAAGTAGTCAGACTTATACCAAAAACTCCCCCGTCAGGTTACCCCGACCATCATAAGTATACCCTTGTCTGTAAAGGTTGCCCCAGCACCATTACCGTGTCCCCGAAGGGCTAAGGTGTCAGCGCACTCTAGCAGACTTCTCCTATATGCACATCAGTTCCTGCGAGGTGTTTACCAATACACCTGCCGGAGTGAAAACCTCTGCGCATCGGTGTCTCGTCCGTGGCTAACTGTCGAGACCCTTAGGAAAGCTAACTAAAATGACTCTCTTCCCATATGCTATGACCTATGCAAACACTCGTAGACATCAACTGTCCTCCGGCTAAGTTCTATCCTGCTTGATTGCGAACTTAGGGGGTCTACGACGCTCCCTCGGAGAGCTGTATCGGCGGCGGGACCCATAGGCGCTACCCATGGTCTCTTACCCCCAGCACACCACTCACTGTGATAAGTATCATGCTATTAGAGTCTTCAAGCAACCCACAAAGAGCCTACGGCAAAGGGGCACGTGTAGGCTTGATTGGCGTAAAACATTCCCAGATGTCTCCGGCACTACCCAGGACTACTCTGGGGACCCTTCTGGATAGCTCACGCTAACTCCGTCAGCTTTGGTCCGTTTTACTCCGTTCTTTTTGGAGAAGGTACTTGACCTTCTCACCTTGGCCCCCTTGTATACCCTGCGAACAGCCTCCGGTCGGATGGACGGCGCCGACGCATACAGTGTTATAGACATGTCTTCATAGATTCCATTTAACTAGCATAATGGCAACTCCACCCATTTTGGCCCATGACGCCCGGGGCGAACCCTGGGGCCGCAGGTACCTGGTAGGAATAATTCTACCAAGTTACAGCTTGTTCGGAGCACTATAGCTCCTTCCGTAGTCTTCCGATCAAAGTGCAATCAAGTGCCCGTTGATCGTCATTGGGTAAGAAACAATCCTACCATTTCCTGGAATTCCTCCGAGAACATTTCTGACGGAAGGTAGGGTAATAGTGTCCCCAAGGTAGGGTAAGTATGTCCATGGTGACACGAAGCCATGCTCTATGGTAGGGTAACATGACTTCCTTAGGTAGGGTAAACTCACCCGGCCTTCTGACCTATCCATAGGCCAGAGCGGATATTGTCACGTTATTACCCCTACTTAGATACACCCATTCCTTAAGTACCTTCTGTTCTTAGAGATTTCTGGACCATCAGATATCTCTTGAATATGCGCCTGCATATCCGCCTCGTCTACCATCTGACCTCTTGCTCCTATGTATGGGCGTAGACGTAGGTTACCATAGCTCTATATCGTAGGGTCATTACAGCACCTGACTTAGTTATTATGTTGTGACTGGTTTTAGGTATGTTTCGCAGTGACTCATAGGAGTTGTCTGATGGATTTCGGATGACTCATAGTTATGAGTCACAGGCTTCGCGTGATGCGAGGTATGAGTCATGTGAGGTGAAGAGCAACTATATAAAGGGGTCACTAGGATCCTAAGTATGAGCTCTTCACATGTTCTTCTTATTTATTTTCTACCTTTACGTTATTCTCAATAAACCCTACCTCTACCCTCTTTAACCTTTTTATCACCTTAAGAGAGAAAACCATCTCTCTTCCCATGACACACGATGATATGTTCTAACTGAGGACTTAAGAAGTTAAGAGGAATAGGGGCGGTAGGATATAAGTCAAGGGACTTAACTATCAATGTCGTGTAGGCAATGGCCTAAGAACTATTCCCCTGTTACCAGATAAGAATCGTTACCTGTGGCATTCACCTAATAACTGGTAGGAGTCTTAACATTAGAATGTGTCTACAACGCGACACTTAATGATCACACCATGGCAACATTCAACCCAGGATCCAGAAGGGGATTTCCACATCCCAGACCAAGGGTTTGGACTGGAAGAATTAGAACATGGGCTAAGTGAAGCAAGTCAACACTCGGCAAGAACTACAAGTCCTATCACACTCGAATGAGCTACCTTTCTGGATGAAGAAGAGGTACCAGGAATACCGAAACCTGAAAGAATGTCAGGAAAAGCACTACCCCTAGGCCTGCCTCTGGCAGGGCCAGCACCCCCTCAAATGATTCTACGTGACGAAGTGGAATGAAAGGTACGAGAAGCCACAACAGGAACAGGACAACAACCCAAAGTCCAGACTCCACTACGATATGATGGAGAAATAAGCAAGTTACGATGATTCATGGTCCAACTCTTGACCTATTTCGATGCAGTCAGATGGACACAAGGAAACGACCAGGACAAAATATGATACACTCTCATCCTACTCTAAGGGTCTGTCCTAAAATGGATAACCCCCATCGTGGTTAGCAATATGACACCGTGGACAGACTGGGCCAGCTTCAAGGCATTATTCGAAGTGCAATTCACAGACATAGACCTAAGCCAATCAGCGAGAAACAAACTGGAAGAGATCTGCCAAGGAACAAAAAATGTCAACGAGTACTGGTACGAGTTCTGACTACTTCAGCCCAATGTAGAGTGCGACGAGGCCTCCGCTATGCAGTGGTTTATGAAAGGCTTGAAAAAGATCTATCAAGATGCATGAAGATATAGCGAGGAAAGGTTTACTACAACTGAAGCAATGGCCCACTGGGCCATTCGAAAAGAAATCCGGTTTGGACAACTAGACTGGATTCAAAGAAACCAGTCAAAGGGAACGCAAGGCAACAATATGAACACAAGAAACCAAGGTACACCTAGGAATCAGAACGGAACGTATCAAATCACATCTCAGGGAGGTGACACAATGGACTTGGACGGAACTAGAAGGAGACAGTCACTCAATCTTGCAAAGGACCAGTACTTTCAACGAAGAAACCACAATTTTTGCCTGAAATGGGGAATAGCAGGGCACATGATCAAGGATTGCAGACAACCTGCCAACCTGTTCCCAAATCCAGGAACAAGTCAACAGAATACCAGACCAAGTCCTAGATTCCAACCTCGCAGCAACCTAAGGGAAATTGATATCGAAGATGAATATGAAGAACTGGCAAAGGACAAAGGTTCCCAGCAATCAATCGTCTGTGGGACCCTCCGAAAGACAAACCCATCTCGATGGCCAACTACTCTGCTCATTCAAGTCAGAAAAGGAATAACAATTAAAATGATCATATCATGATCGAAACGACAATATATAACTACAAAAAACAAGCAACAATGAGGTACGTGATGCTCGACACACAG
This sequence comes from Tuber aestivum, assembly GCA_900010015.1. Taxonomy (NCBI): domain Eukaryota; kingdom Fungi; phylum Ascomycota; class Pezizomycetes; order Pezizales; family Tuberaceae; genus Tuber; species Tuber aestivum. The sequence continues at coordinate 1,196,985 of LN890945.1, read as the reverse complement.
GAGAAACAGAAGACTTTATCGACGAAGAAGTGTGCAAGAAATACCAACTAAGGACCGAAAAAACGAAGAAAGAAAGACAGATTTACCTCGCAGATGAAAAACCCAGTGATATGGGACCTATTGCCCATACCACGCGAGTGCCTATGAGAATTGAGAATCATACGGGAGTGGCGACTTTCCAAGTGGTGAACCTGCAAGACCATGAGATAATCCTGGGAATGCCATGGTTACGACAACACAACCCTAGCATCAGTTGGCAAGAAGGAAAGGTGTCATTTACCAGCGAGCGATGTACAACATGGTGTCTCAACAGCTTGCCGGTAGTATACGCAACTCCAGAAGAAATGCAATCCAAGACAACCTGGATGCAAAGTTCAATCAAGTTTAACCAGGAAAGGATCAGAGGATCAAAGTCAAGAAGTTAAGCCATGAGGCAAAGATACCCATAAGAGGATCTGAGAAGGGGGCAGGATATGACCTGTATGTCATCAAAGAAGTCAAGATACCAGCCAACGGGCAGGTAGTTGTCCCGACAGGAGTAACCATCAGGTTACCTCAAGGCACCAATGGGCCAATAGCACCATGCAGTCAAATATAGACTCACTACCAACGCGGGTATAATAGACGCCGACAATAGAGGGGAGGTGAAGGCGGTCATGGTCAATGTAACGAGGGCTCCCGGAGGTAGATGGCTCCTAAGGATGCGACTGCACCAAACTTCAAATCTCTCGAACACTGCTCTTGCAAAAGTGTAAAGCAGGAAAGTAAACGGTAAAACTTAATATCGTTAAGCTCAGGCTTATCTCAATTAAAGTCTCTCGAGAGGATGTTGATTGTGTCGGGGTAGGAGAGTTCCCGTATGATCTTTAAGTAGTCAGACTTATACCAAAAACTCCCCCACCAGGTTACCCCGACCAACGTGAGTATGCCCTTCTCCGTAAGGGTGGCCCCGGCACCATTACCGTGTCCCCGAAGGGCTATAGGTGTCAGCGCACTCTAGGAGAAATCTCCCATATGCACATCAGTCCCTGCGAGGTGTTTACCAATACCCCTGCCGGAGTGAAAACCTCTGCGCATCGGTGTCTCGTCAGTGGCAAACTGTCGAGACCCTTAGGAAAGCTAACTAAATGACTCTCTTCCCATATGCTATGACCTATGCAAGCACTCGTAGACATCAGCTGTCCTCCGGCTAAGTTTTATCTTTCTTGATGGTGAACTTAGGGGGTTTACGACGCTCCCGCGGAGAGCTGTGTCAGCGGCGGGACCCATAGGCGCTACCCATGGTCCCTTACCCCCGGCACACCACTCACCGTGATAAGTGTCAAGCTATTAGAGTCTTCAAACAACTGTTAAGAATCCTACCGGGTAGGACCTAGCGACAGGTAACGATACTTCTCTTATACGGTGATAGTTCTCAGACCTGTGTCTACGCGATCCCGATAGTCCAGTCCTATGACTACTATCGCGTTTGCGCCTATCTCCTTATTCTTTTCCCTAGTCCTCGCGTAGGACTTAATCTTTTTCTCGTGAGAGGAAAGACACTTCTTGGGTTTCTTAAGATAAATCTTAAAGAGCGTAAAGGTAGGCTTTATTGATAATAACTTAAAGGTAGGAAATAAACTAGAAGAACGTGTGAAGAGCTAATACTAGGGGTCCTAGTGACCCTTTATATAGTAGCTCTTCACCTGGCGTGACTCATACTTATGCGTTACGCAAACTTTGTGACTCATAACTATGAGTCATGCGAAATCCATCCGCCGACTCCTATGAGTCTCTGCGCGACATGCCTAAGCCAATCAAAACCATAATAACCAAGTCAAGTACGCAACTCGCGTCACCTGAGTGAAACCCATGACTCATAAATGTGAGTCATGTGCGAAAATCATAACATCGTGTGACTCACAACTGTGAGTCACGAACAGGTAAACATAATAACCTATGGCGTACTAGTGTGCGTCATGTGAAAATGCCAACATACCTATAACTCGGAAATACGAGCTGTGTGAAATCTGCCTTGCTTAGTCACAGTTTGTGACAACAACCCATAAAGAGCCGACGGCAAAGGGGCATGTGTAGGCTTGATTGGCGTAAAACCTTCCCAGATGTCTCCGGGACTACCCGGGACTCCTCTGGGGACCCTTCCGGATAGCTCACGCTAACTCCGTCAATTTTGGTCGGTTTTACGTCCTTCTTTTTGGAGAAGGTACCTGACCTTCTCACCTTGGCCCCCTTGTATATCCTGCGAACAGCTTCCGGTCGGACAGACGGCGACGACGCATACAGTGTCATGGACATGTCTTCATAGATTCCATTTAACTAGCATAACGGCAACTCCACCCATTTAGACCCATGATGCCCGGGGCGCACCCTGGGGCCGCAGGTACCTCTTAGGAATAATTCTACCAAGTTACAGCGTGTTCGGAGCACTATAGCTCCTCCCGTAGTCTTCCGATCAAAGTGCAATCAAATGCCCGTCGATCGTCATTGCTTAACAAACAATCCTAACATTTCCCCAAATTCCTCCGTGAACATTTCTGATGGAAGGTAGGGTAATAGTGTCCCAAAGGTAGGGTAAGTATGTCTATGGTGACACGAAACCAGTCTCCATAGTAGGGTAACGTAACCTCCTTGTGTAGGGTAAACTCACCCGGCCTTCTGACCTATCCATAGGCCCGAGCGGACATTGTCACGTTATTACCACTACTTAGGTACACCTATTCCTTAAGTACCTACTATTCTTAGAGATTTCTGCGCCATCACATATCTCTTGGATATGCGCCTGCATATGCGCCTCGTCTACCATCTGACCTCTTGGTCTTATGTATGGGCATAGACGTAGGTTACCATAGCTCTATATCGTAGGGTCATTACATCACTCCCCTCTTCTTTGAGGACCGACCCGGTCCGCTAACGTCGTCTTTTATTTCCCCGGTTAGGTTGGCCCTCAACTCTATGGTCTCTGGGTTTGTTGGGGTACCGATGGTGGAAATCCTTCATGGCCTGTAAGCCAGTGTCTTCTAGGATCTCATATGGCTTCCAAGAGTTCTCCTCTGTGCCGTAGCCTTCCCATGAAACTAGGTACTGAATGAAGCAATTAGGATACTTCGCTTTCATATTTCCATACCATCGACTATCTACGACTGCCGCGATAACATAACTGGGCTCATTGTCTACTATCTCTGAGAAAGGGACTTCCTTAGTCCTTCTACCACTTGTGTCCTCACGATAGGGTTCTAAGAGTCCGATATTGAATACCGGATGGATTGACCAACGGGCAGGCAACTAGAGTTCGTAAGCTCGGTTACCAACCTTGCGCTTGACCACAAAGGGTCCAAACATTCGGTGGTCCAGCTGCTCCATAGGTCGTTCAGTGCCGATGTTCTTTCGATTTAGCATCACACGAGCAGCCTTTTTTGCCCTGCCATTTGTGACATCTTCTATCGTAACATATTCAGGTGATGGCAACCGTTTCTGGTCCTGCCATTTCCTTTACCTCTCTTGAGCTCGCTTAAGTGTATCTCGGACTTCTTGCCAGACACCTTCCCAATTCCTTACCAATAGCTCGCTGCTGGGGTGAACACCTTGTTGCTCTGAGACTGTACCCGACCAGTTGGTCCGTGGGTTGAAACCGTAGTTGATCTCAAATGGAGATAATCTACTTGACTCAGAGGTTGATGTATTGTATGAATACTCCGCCAAAGGTCGTAGCGAAGCCCAATGATCTTGCTGATAAGAACAATAACTTCTCAAGTATTGCTCTAAGGTCTAGTTCAGCCGCTCAGTCTGCCCATTGGTCTCAGGGTGGAAAGCGGTCGATAATCGTAGTTTCAATTGCCACTGCTGCATCAGGCTTATTCAAAACTTGGATGTGAATCGACTATCACGGTCGGAGATAATAGATTCTGGGAGCCCATGGAGTCGCCAAACTTCCTTGAGGAATATCAGAGCCAGATCCTTGATAGGAATCTCTGTGGCCAAAGGTATAAAGTGTGCCATCTTTGAGAGTGGATCTACGATAACCCGAATCTTTGTACACCCTTCTGATTTCACTAGTGCTACTATGAAGTCCATTGAGATATCCATCCACGGTCTCAAGGGTACACCAACAGGTTCCAGTAGACCAAACTTCTCATGCTTACCGGATTTATTCCATTGACAGATATCACATGTACAAACATAATCCGTAATGCTCTCGTCCATCTTAGGCCAAAAGAAGTTAGCCCTAACTCTGCCTACCGTCTTATATGTCCCAAAGTGTCCCGCAATATGAGAGTCATGTTCAGCTTCCATGATCTTATCCTTCAAATCCTGTGAGTCGGGAACATACCACCTGTTCTTATATAGCAGCAGATCTCTTTCTAATGTCAGTTTCTGGTCGACTCCTTTGTCTTCCGCTAACACAGCCTTTAAGTCCTTCATATAGATAGGATCCTGTTTCGCAGCAATTCGTAATGCATCCAAAAATGCTGATTGTAATCGGTAGCCTTGACAGGCTGCCAATGCTTGTGGTCGCAAGAGGTCTCGCTCCTGTCCCACAATCCATTGTCCGGGGCGAAAAAACGGCTTTGGTGTCTCTGATAGAGAATTACTCCCCCCTTCAGGGCAGTGGTCTTCACGCCTCGACAGTGCATCAGCCTTCGTGTTCAATCTCCCTTCAAGGTAAACTACCTGGAAATTGAACGGCTGCAGGAATTCTGCCCAGCGATGTTGTCAGTGGTTGAGGGTCTTAGTACTATTAAAGTACTCCAAATTCCTGTGATCGGTGTAAACCGAGATTTCACCCTCTACCGACCGAAACAGATGTTCCTACTCCTTGAAAGCTGCAACTATGGCAGTCATTTCTTTGTCATGTACATCATAATTTATCTCCGCTGGGTGGAACTTCCTACTATGAAAGGCCACTGGATGCCATTTCTCATCTGCGCAGAACTGAGACAGCACGGCACCTAAAGCAAAGTCACTTGCGTCCGTTTCCAACTTGGTTTCACGGGTAGAATCGAAGTGTGCTACGATTGGTCCCGAAGTGAAAGCCATTCTTAACTCCAAGAATACCTCGCTACAAGCAGGCTCCAATCAAATTTAACATCCTTCTTACTAAGGTCCGTCAAAGGCTTCGCTATCTTGCTGAAAGCCTCTATAAACCTCCTAGAGAAGTTGGCGAAGCCCAGAAAGCTTTGGACTCCGACGACATTAGTCGGTTTCTTCCATTCCAAGATGGAATCCACCTTTTTGGTAGTCATAAATATCCCCGTCTCGGATATCCTATAACCTAGAAATTCTATCTCACGTCTGTGGAAGAACAACTTCTTTATGGTTGCACATAGTCGGTGTTCCCTAAGTCTTTCCATTATGCGTCTGACCAACGAGACATGTTCTTCAATGGTCTCTGAATAGATCAGGATATCGTCCATAAAGGCTATGACTCCTTCTCCCAGCATATCTCGAAATATGTCATTTATCATGCTCTGGAAGGTGGCTGGTGCGTTACATAACCCAAAGGGTATTACTTTAAAATAATATAATCCCAATTCGCTACGGAAAGCCGTGAGTTCCTCATGCGGGTGTGTATCTCCGGTAGCCTTCTTGGCCATCCGGATCCCCCAATATCCATGTTTGAGATCCATCAAAGTATACCCTGTGGTTTTGGAGAGCCTTCCTCGCAGTTCATTCATTAACAGGAGAGGATATCTGTTCTTCACCGTTATTCTATTGGGCCCTCGGTAATCTATTACCAGTCTCAGTGTGCCATCAGGTTTTGGCACAAACAGTATGGGAGCGGAGGATGAGGAAGTAGATCTTTCTATCTTCTCTGTTCGTAACATCTCAGTTATGAACTCGTTAAGTGCTTTCCGCTCTTTCTCTGATATTGGATAGATGGGCCCCCAAGGTGGGGTGCTTCCGGGGATCAATTCGATCCTGTGACCATACTTTGTATGTCCCGGTAACGCATCTATCCTTTCTTGGCTGAAGATATCACCAAAGTCCTTATACTCCGGCAGGAGTTGGATTGTGACATCTCCTCCTCTCTCATCGGCAAATTCTACAGTTCCTAGAAAATATACATTTTCTGGGTCTTCTGCCAATAGCTCCTCATCCGACATGTATACTAACCGCCTCTGCTCTGTAAGACAATTTGTCTTACAGAAATCTGAGCGCCAGGTCAGGGATCCTACTTTCCAATCTATGTCGGGGTTATGATCTCTCAACCACGACATTGGGAGATAGCCATCGACTCTTCTGTCGGCAATATCAGCTACCTCAAAGCACATACCATTTATGTTATCACCAATCTTCAAGTCTAATGACTTGGTATAATGAAGACCCGATCCTGGTATATTATTTCCGCTTGCATCCTTAATCGGAGTCTGGATCCTTTTCTTTACACAAGGAGCTTGGGTACTCTTGACCCATTGACTACTTAGCACGGGACCCGTTGCTCCGCTATCTAGTAGCAACCGCGCTTCGGCACTCACTTGCCTACACCCTATGCGCCAATCCAGTTTTACCCTTAAGTGAATTGATTTGCTATGTCGCGGTGGGCTCGAGTGCCTCCCCTTCTTCTACTGTCTCATCGTACTCATTCTTGCTAGTCTCTTGCCTTTCGACACAAGAGCGGCCACAACAGGTCAGTAAACGTTTTCAAGAATTGTTTAATCAATAAAGGGATTGGAGTGCTGTTTACTATCACGCCAGCATGAGTTCGAGTATTAAACGCTCCTCAGGTAAACTTGAAAGATAACTTTTATTCAAGACTAATGACCCGAACCAATTCCAATCGTACAAGACAACTGACCCATATAAGACAAGAAAATACATTTGCTCTCCGGAGACGTCCAGTCAACCCGTGCCAAACAGGGCATCTTTGTGCCCCACCTGAATGTCGGGCGGTTCCCATTTTCCTAAGCGACCCCTCGGAGCAGAATGCTTATCCAAAAGGAGAAACCTGAAAGTAATTTCCGCAGAAATGTCCAACATGAATGATAACATAAGAAATAACTAAACTTAAGAACAAAAAAGAAAAAACCAGAACACTGCGCGCGACCGTAACATCTACCTGACCAGGTAGTCTCCTGACACTCCTGTATCAAAGACTGGTCAGAACTGAAGAGCTAGTCAACGTGGATTGGTTCTTACCTTAATTCTTTCCACTTTGAGTGGCTATCCTTCCTTCAAGATCATCGTTGATCTGGATAGGTTAGTCTATGTCATTTCCTACTTAGGATTAGGTTCTTACCTTCACTGAGGTCCGTATCAACCTCCATAATAGTAGGAGAGGGTTTGCGGGCTTCTAAAAGCTTCGGACCCGAGGGTGGCGGACCAGACGCTTCAATACGCTTGAGTGGTTTATTGCCCTTTGTCGAAGATTCTGCCTTTGGATGTGACCGCTTCACTCCCGTAGCATTCTTCACGGCATAAACAACTGGGGATGTCATCGAACACTGTCTCCAGAAGTGTCCTTCTTTCCCAAACTTAGTGCATTGCTTATTGTTGCGTCGTTTATTAGTCACGGTCTGTGCGATGCCTTGATGAGCAATAGCATACTCAGACGTCCCAGCCTGCTTCCCGGCGCCAACATTTGCGGTCTTCCACGGTTAGTTGTCCTTCCAACCCGAACCCTTCTCTCTTTTCTTAAACCTTCCAGTAGGTTTAGAAGTCTCCTTTTCTCTCTTCTCTCATGGTTTCGAAGGCTTCTCGTCATTGCGATGTCCGAAAGGTTTATCGTCTTCTAAATCGTGACCAACTTGCCGAAGCAAATCTAGGTACTCGTTGAGGGCTTCGTGGTAGGGTTTTGTCAACGCCCATGCTTTTCGAAGCTCGGAACTTATCCCAGCCCTAACCTTATCCTTAACCTGCTGATGGTCTGTGTAATTCACCTTGTACATCAGATCGATAATCTTATCCAGGTAAGGACTGCTCTGGTTGGGGGTCATCACTAAGTTATTCCACACGAGAAGATTCTTATCCCGATTCACATTGTCACCTCCTTGACTCTGCTCCAACCGTTCACGGAAACCCTTCCATGTCCGGAGCGGCCCGTTCTTATTGAACGGCATTCCCGCTCTTTTCGCAGCCTCATACTTGATGTGAGCGTGTATCCCCAGGTACTTGTTGCGAGCTTCGTTTTCGAGAAGAGGTATGACGAAGTTGATCTTATCCATGTCCGTCAGATGTCAATCGGAAAAGTATTCATACTTGACCTCGACCAGAGTCAGAAAACTAGCCAGGTCCGCAATCACTCCCTTAAATGTGGGAATGCCGCTTAGCTTCTCCGGCTTCCTGCGACTTGAAGAAGACGAGGAACGAGATTGGTTTTGCAACCGTTCTCATAGTGCATCTGCCCGACGGTCATATCGGTCTTTCTTCTCATTGCTCCAGCCATTGCGACATGGTCCTAAATAGGGTGTGATATCAGGTAGGGAATCGGCATCATCATCAGAACTGTCATCAGGATCGGAATCACTCGGACCTCCTACACCAGCCCCAAAGAATCCGCCACCGGGAGGTAGGTTACCACCCCCACTGCCTCCGGCGTTGCCACCGAAGGTTTCCCTAGGTCTCTTATAACCATCAAATTGCTCGTCTTGACCACCACGATTCCCGTCATCCGGAGGACCCCCTCCTGACAGTGCTTGTGGCGGCACGGAGCCTGCTGGCTGGTTACTCCCCGACGGTATCGGGTTTGGCGCAGCCTGCGACACCTTTAACCATTCTGCCAAAGCGGGGCAGGTCTCTGGGTGTTCTGGAGGTCCCTCATGACCTCGTTGTAGACAATACCCGCATAGGGGTCCCTTCCTTCCCGTTTCCTTTCCCTTTCCCTTATCTTGTCTGCTTGCCGCCGGAGGGCTTTCTGGTACCTCAACTGGTAGTGGGTAACAAAATCTGTCATGTCTTGCTCCCCATCCACGACAGGTGGGGGTACAGTAGGGTCCTCGTGTAGGTGGCGGTGGTCCAAACCCAGAGAAACCAGCATCACCCGAAGGTTTAACCGCTGCCGTTGGCACTTGTATCGGTGGCTGGTTGGTTTGGCTAGGGGTAGCCGCGACAGGGACGGGAGTGCCCTGAGAGCCTGTGATGGGACGTGGATTCTCTCGCTTGGGATTTTCCCACATTTTCAATGTCCTTTCGACCTTTTCACCTAAGCTGGGGGACCCTGCTCGCATGACTCCCCATGGGACGGAAACAGGAGTAGGGGACGGGGTTGGAACTGATCCGATCGCTGTCGGAGGAGGGAGGAGAGTCTGTGATACTGGAGGCTGGACTGGGGTTACAGTAATTGATGGAGACGGGGACCTTAATGGTCTTGTTGTGCTAGATCGAGGGAGTCTCAGAGACGCATGTCGTCGTATACCCCCAAGGGGACTAACTGAATGACCTGGAGCTACCGACGTAGAGAGCGAACGAGTTGTAATGCGGGCAAAGAACTGAGCTGCCTCTGATTCTCCTGTTTTTAAACTTTCCAGAATCCGCATCCATAACGGACTTAATTCTGGTTTATCTCGATGGTCCATAGCATACATCGTCAGCTGCTGCGAAAAGTTGTCCGGTTTATCGGTGACCAGCGGTAATGCCGCTGCAGCCTCAATCATTAGCACATCATTATCCTCATCGATGTGATACCCTTCGTTCCATGCCTTCTCCAGCGCATCCATCCGTATCTTCATCGCAAACTGATTGTTCAGCATCGCGACAAAGGCTTCGTGCTGCCTTTTCATCCAAGCTACTGACGACCCAATGATCTGCTTCCTAAACTTCTTTTGTTGCCCCTCATTCCATTGCAACAGATCCTTCCGTGCCTTGGTGACTTCACGGGTCACTTCTCGTAGGATATAGGGTTCGACGTAATCGCGAGAAAATTCCGCGACAGAAATCGTAGGAGGTCCACGGGTCTCATTTTCTGCTTCTTGATGACCGTACCCCTCCGCCACGCCTTGAGCGAAGGGAATATCATTCATAAAGGATAACGCAGCGAGGCCTGCATCATGAAGTACTAAATCGTGACAATCTTCGGGAACTTCGATCGGGGCTGCTTCAAGAAGCATTTTTGTGCTTGTACCACCGATGCCCTTCACGTCGGCGATAATAGAGGCCCTAAAAATGGCAGCTTTGAGAGGGTCATCATCAATGCCAAAACTGCTTTCGGAAGTCGACGATTCCTCTTCCATCGTGACTGCCAAAGCAGACATGACTCCTTAACGTCGGTTCAATCCATACAAAAATTCAAGAGGAGAGTTAAGCAAGAGGCTCGCTTAATGATATATTGTAACAGGGGCTCGCTCAGGTAGATGGCTCCTAAGGATGCGACCGCACCAAACTTCAAATCTCTCGAACACAGCTCTTGCAAAAGTGTAAAGAATAAAAGTAAACTGTGAAACTTAATATCGTTAAGCTCAGGCGTATTTCAATTAAAGTCTCTCAAGAGGATGTTGATTATGCCGGGGTAGGAGAGTTCTCATATAATCTTTAAGTAGTCAGACCTATACCAAAAACTCCCCCATCAGGTTACCCCGACCAACGTGAGTATGCCCTTCTCCGTAAGGGTTGCCTCGGCACCATTACCGTGTCCCCGAAGGGCTATAGGTGTCAGCGCACTCTAGCAGAAATCTCCAATATGCACATCAGTCCCTGCGAGGTGTTTACCAATACACCTGCCGGAGTGAAATCCTCTGCATATCAGTGTCTCGTCAGTGGCTAACTGTCGAGACCCTTAGGAATGCTAACTAAATGACTCTCTTCCCATATGCTATGACCTATGCAAGCACTCGTAGACATCAGCTGTCCTCCGGCTAAGTTCTATCTTTCTTGATTGAGAACTGAGAGGGTCTACGACGCTCCCTCAGAGAGCTGTGTCGGCGGCGGGACCCATAGGCGCTACTCATGGTCCCTTACCCCCGGCACACCACTCACCGTGATAAGTGTCAAGCTATTAGAGTCTTCAAACAACCCATACAGAGCCTACGGCAAAGGGGCACGTGTAGGCTTGATTGGCGTAAAACCTTCCCAGATGTCTCCGGCACTACCCTGGACTCCGCTTGGGACCCTTCCGGATAGCTCAGGCTAACTCCGTCAGTTTTGGTCCGTTTTACTCCGTTCTTTTTGGAGAAGGTACCTGACCTTCTCACCCTGGCCCCCTTGTATATCCTGCGAACACCCTCAGGTCGGACGGACGGCGATGACGCATACAGTGTTATGGACATGTCTTCATGGATTCCATTTAACTAGCATAATGGCAACTCCACCCATTTAGACCCATGACGCCCGGGGCGAACCCTGGGGCCGCAGGTACCTGTTAGGAATAATTCTGCCAAGTTACAGCTTGTTTGGAGCACTATAGCTCCTCCCGTGGTCTTCCGATCAAAGTGCGATCAAATGCCCGTCGATCGTCATTGCGTAACAAACAATCCTAACATTTCCCGAAATTCCTCCGAGAACATTTCCGATGGAAGGTAGGGTAATAGTGTCCCAAAGGTAGGGTAAGTATGTCCATGGTGACACGAAGCCAGTCTCCATGGTAAGGTAACGTGACTTCCTTGGGTAGGGTAAACTCACCCGGCCTTCTGACCTATTCATAGGCCAGAGCGGACATTGTCACGTTATTACTACTACTTAGGTACACCTATTCCTTAAGTACCTTCTGTTCTTAGAGATTTCCGCACCATCAGATATCTCTCGGATATGCGCCTGCATATCCGCCTTGTCTACCATCTGACCTCTTGGTCTTATGTATGGGCGTCGACGTAGGTTACCATAGTTCTATATCGTAGGGTCGTTACACCTAAAGGGATAGATCGACGAAAACCTAGACAAGGGGTTCATCAGCCCTTTTACTTCCTCTGCCACATCCCCGGTACTATTCATCAAAAAAAAGGACGGCACTTTAAGGCTCTGTGTGAACTACTAGGTGTTGAATGAAGGGACTATCAAAGATCGTGGACCCCTTCCTCTGTTAACCGAGACCTTCATGACTATTGCTGAGGTCAATATCTACTCCAAGATCAACATCTGTGGGGCCTACAACCAGGTCCTAATGGACAAAAACGACTGCCAGAAGACAGCCTTCTACACCCACTACAGACTCTTTGATTCAAACGTCATGCCCTTCGGCCTCACCAATGCCCCCGTCACCTTCCAGGCCTTTATCAACATGGTTCTACACTAGGGACTAGACCGGTTCTGCACTGCTTACCTTGATGACATCCTCGTTTACAGCAAAATGGAAGAGGAATACATAGAACATGTGGGCAGGGTACACAAAGCCTTACAGGAAGCTGACCTCGAAGCCAAACCACAGAAGTGTGAATTTCATGTCACCCACATGGAGTACCTTGGTTTCATTATCAGCCCCGAAGGTATCCAAATGGACAATGCCAAGGTAGAAACTGTTACTGCTTGGCCTGTCCCCGACCGCGTATGCGAGGTCCATGCCGTCCTTGGCTTCGGTAACTTTTACCGACAGTTTATCCGCGCCTTCTCATGTCTGGCACGCCCTCTCACTGCCCTCACTAAGAAGAACAAGCCCTTTGTGTGGACTCCTAAATATCAATGTGCTTTTGAACAGTTAAAGAAAGCATTCACCGCAGCCCCTGTCCTCGTCCACTTCAATTTTCACAAAGAAGTGATCCTTGAAACCGATGCCTCCGACTTCATCTCTGCTGCTGTGATGTCACAAAAAGACAACAGTGGACGTCTCCACCCTGTTGCCTTCTATTCTCGCAAGCACAGTCCTACCAAATGCAACTATGACATTTGCGACAAGGAACATATGGCCGTGGTCAGAGCCTTCAAAGAATGGCGATGTTATCTCCTCCAAAGACCAGTGACCATCCTGACAGACCACCTCAACCTCAAGCACTTCACCACCAAGAGACTATTGAACAACCGACAGGCCCTGTTAAGAATCCTACCGGTCGGGTGAGTAATGCGACAGGTAACGATTCTTACTTGAGATGAGGTAATAGTTCTTAGGCCTATGCCTAGGCAACATTGATAGTCAAGTCCTTTGACTCCTATTGTATCGTGCCTATTCCTCTAGATCTTCTTAAGTCCGTGTTTAGGACTTAGGCTTGATCCGTGGGACAAGAAATAGTTTTCTCGTTTAAGGTGATATAAAGGTTAAAGAGCGTAAAGGTAGGTTTTATTGATAAAATCTTTAATGTAGGAAATAAACAAGAAGAACGTGTGAAGAGCTAATACTAGGGGTTCTAGCGACCCTTTATATAGTAGCTCTTCACCTGGCGTGACTCATACTTATGGGTCACGCGAACCTTGTGACTCATAACTATGAGTCACGCGAAATCCATCAGCCGACTCCTATGAGTCGCTGCGCAACACACCTAAAACCAATCAAAACATAATAACCAATTCAGGTACACAACTCGTGTTACCTGAGTGAAACCCATGACTCAGAAGTATGAGTCATGTGCGAAAATCATAACATCGTGTGACTCACAAATGTGAGTCATGACCAGGTAGACATAATAACCTATGGCACACTAGTGTGCATCATGTGAAATCCCAACATACCTATAGCTTGGAAATCCGAGCTATGTAAAATCTGCCTTGCTTAGTCACAGTTTGTAACAGGCCCGCTGGTCCGAGTTCCTATCCCAGTTCAACTACCAGATCGGGTACCAACCCGGAAGGCTAAATGGCAAGGCCGATGCCTTAACCCAGATGAAGAACGAGACATCAGAGGAGGTGCAGGAACAGAAAAGCCACCGGACCCAAGTGGTGTTAAAGTCTCAGCCTCTGAGTTTGTTGACAAACATTACGCTCCCCACTGGAGCGTCTCCTATTGATGATCTCTGGAAGGAGGCCTATGAAGCTGACACAATTCCAATCCAGGTCCTCCGTGCCCTTGACAAGGGTGACCGACACTCCCGCCTCCAATCGCTGAATGAGTGCAAACGTGAGGGAGATCACCTACTCTACCGCCATGGGATTTATGTCTCCCAGCACGATGAATTGAGCCTCCAGCTAATACAAGACCATCATAACCGGCCCTCAGTAGGACACCCTGGACACACCAAGACCCATGAGCTTATGTCACGATATTATGTTTGGCCTGGTATGAGGCGAGATATTGGATGCTTCATGGCCAACTGCCATATCTGTCCAAGAAGTCACACCTCCCGGCATGCCCCCTTTGGCATCCTGCACCCGCTACCGATACCAGACCACCCCTGGGAATATATATCCATGGACTTTGTTACTGGCCTACCTCGGAGCCAAGGGAATAATGCTATCCTGGTAGTGGTAGACCGACTATCCAAAATGCGCCACCTGATCGCCTGCCACACCACTATCGACGCCCCTACCCTAGCCGACCTGTACCTTCATCATATCTGGAAACACCATGGCCTCCCAAACACCATCACCTCCGACCGCGATACTCAGTTCACCGTGGGCTTCTGGAGAACCATATGTGAAAGACAACAGGTGGAACGAAAGATGTCCACGGCCTTTCACCCCCAAACAGATGACTAAACTGAACATATCAATGCCATCATGGAATAGTACCTTCGGGCTTTCGTCAACTACCGACAGGACGACTGGTCCCTCCGGCTTCCTATAGCAGAGTTCGCAGCCAACAACCATGCTTCTGAATCTACCGGTTTGTCTCCTTTCTTTGCCAACCACGGCTATGACCCCCGTATGGACTTCCTAGACGCCCCCAATGAAGCCTCCGATGAACCCCAAGCAGGCACCTTCGTAGAGTACATGAAGGATATCCACGACTACCTGAGAACCGAGATCGCCTTTGCCCTGAATCGGCAACAAGAATATGCCGACAAGGGGAGGCTCCCCGCCCCTCACTTCCACACTGGGGACCATGTATGGCTAAATGCCAAGAACATCCGTACCAAATGACCCTCCCTGAAGCTGGACGACCTGCTCTTTGGCCGGTATCCGGTCCTAGACCAGATAGGGACCCATGCCTACCGATTAGACCTCCCACCTACCATGAAAATCTACAACATGTTTCATGTCTCCCTCCTTGACCTCGCATCGCATGACCCTCTTTCAGCCCAAGAAACACTGCCACCACCACCTGTGGAGGTTGATGGCGAACAGGAATACCAAGTGGAGGAGGTCTTAGATGCTAAATTCGTCCGTAATCGTCTACGTTACTTAATCCATTGGAAAGGGTATGCGGAGGCAACTTGAGAACCTGCCAACTCTGTCAATGGGCTCCAAGCCCTGGATCAGTTCCATGAACGCTACCCCTATAAGCCTGAACCCTTACCGGAATAACTCCCCTCAAGGGATTTCAGCGTCAGAGAGGGGTGCTAGTGTCACGGCCACCCGGGTATGCCGACAGGACATGCATGGACTTTTGATTGCATATATTGGTTGTGGTTTTCTTGGTTGCATAGTTGGATTTCCTTTGTATAGGCGATTGGGATGCATTGCCGCATCACGGAAGATGGCGGAACCTGACGGAAGGGTCCCGGCTGCGCATGACGCCAAGTACTTTATTTTGTATTAGTTATCATAGAGGATTTCCTTGATATATAAAGGGGTGTGCCCCTTTATATTTTACTTTCTTTACGCAATCTGGTAATCTCCCTCAGATACCTGTACCTAGGAATTACACTCTCTATTGTCTGGCGTCCTCTTGAACCCCTGAACCCTGACCCTTAACTCCTAAATCCCGAACCTCGTACAACTCGCTTCGGTTGTACCCCCGCACCTAGACCTCGTCTCCAGAATCCTAACTGTCTTGATCGTGGTGTGCCTTGGGCTACCCGATCCTCAGACCCTGCCCATTACAACGTACCAGCCTCTGAGGAATTACAAAGGGTGATCGCAAAAAGCTGCCACGATTCCAAAGTAGCCGGACACTTCGGAGAGGAGAAAACTCTAAAGATTATTACACGAGACTTCTACTGGAGAGGACTTAGCGACTAGGTTAATGACTATGTGCGGTCTTGTGCCAGATACCAATATAGCAAAGCCCCAAGACACGCAAAGTACAGTTTCTTACAACTATTACAAATACCCTTCGCAGCATGGAGCTCTATCTCTACCGATTTTATTACACAACTTCCTCTATCGAACGACAACACTCAAATTATGGTAGTGGTCGATCGATTTACAAAAATGGCCCACTTCATTCTATTACCAGGAACTGCCAGTGCTACAGATGTGACAACCCCATTTATATGAGAAGTTTGAAAGCTTTATCGATTGCCCACAGAAAATCATTTCAGATATGGACACAAAGTTTGCAGGAGAATTCTGGAAATCGCTTTACGTACTGTTAGAGATTAAGAGAAGAATGTCAACCCCCTACCATCCTCAAACTGATGGACAAACCGAAAGAACCAATTCAGTGCTGGAAGGTTACCTTCAAAGTTTCGTCAACTATGATTAGGACGATTGGTGCTCCTTACTCCTATTAGCCAAGCACGCATACAACAACTCGGTAACCCAAGCGCACAGATTAACACCATCCTACGCAAACTAGGGTTATCATCCACAAACGGAATGGATGAAAGAAAGAGAAGTGCGGAATCCAGGAGCAATGACCTACACCCACTGGATGAAGGAAATACACTAACAAGTACGGGATACCCTACAACTGACTCGAGAAGCAATGAGCAAATACTATGACCGAAAAGTCAAGCAACAACCCAACTTTAAAGTTGGAGATCGAGTAATGCCCAATGTGAAGAATATTCGGATGAAATGCCCATCCAAGCAGTTGAGTCCAAAACTTCATGGACCCTTCCAAATACTCGAAAAACGAGGTGACTGAGCCTTTAAGTTGGAAATTTCTGAACAGTAGAAAATACATCCTGTATTTCATGTGTTACTCCTTGAATCCTACCGAACATTAGTTCGACCCAAAAGGGAACAGAGACCGCAGGCCCCAGAAGAGATCGATGGCAATCTTGAGTAGAAGGTAGACAAGATTGTTAAAAGCGAGATTCTCTCCTATAGAAAAAGAGTCTCGGGATGCAACAAGCAGATCAGAGAACTCAAATATTTTGTTAAGTGGAAAGGGTGTTCAGAGGATGAGAACACCAGGGAGCCACTAGAGCATCTTGAACATGCTGCTGACCTAGTATAGGAATTTCATAGGGATAATGTGGAAATGCCATGGCTGAGGTAGAATTATCAGAAAAGGTTTTCCTGGGCGTGGACAAAGTAAACGCATAAAGGTTTTTTACCCTACCTGGATAGAGTTCTAGAAGGAAACTTTCCTTACAACTATAGAATGTAGCATATATAGATTTTCCATAAAACCTAGTAAAAGACTTGAGGACGAGTCTAGAAGAGGAGGGAGCTAATGTTACACATAGAAGCGTAATCGGTACGGCTGTAACGGGGGCTCCCTCAGGTAGATGGCTCCCAAAGATACGACCGCACCAAACTTCAAAACTCTCGAACACAGCTCTTGTAAAAGTGTAAAGAATAAAAGTAAATGGTAAAACTTAATATCGTTAAGCTCAGGCTTATCTCAATTAAAGTCTCTCGAGAGGATGTTGATTGTGTCGGGGTAGGAGAGTTCTCGTATAATCTTTAAGTAGTCAGACTTATACCAAAAACTCCCCCATCAGGTTACCCCGACCAACGTGAGTATGCCCTTCTTCGTAAGGGTTGCCCAGGCACCATTACCGTGTCCCCGAAGGGCTATAGGTGTCAGCGCGCTCTAGCAGAAATCTCCCATATGCACATCAGTTCCTGTGAGGTGTTTACCAATACACCTACCGGAGTGAAAACCTCTGCACATCGGTGTCTCGTCAGTGGCTAACTGTCGAGACCCTTGGGAAAGCTAACTAAATGACTCTCTTCCCATAAGCTATGACCTATGCAAGCACTCGTAGACATCAACTGACTTCCGGCTAAGTTCTATCTTTCTTAATTGCGAACTTAGGGGGTCTACGACGCTCCCTCAGAGAGCTGTGTCGGCGGCGGGACCGATAGGCGCTACCCATGGTCCCTTACCCCCGGCACACCACTCACCGTGATAAGTGTCATGCTATTAGAGTCCTCAAACAACCCACAAAGAGCCTACGGCAAAGGGGCACGTGTAGGCTTGATTGGCGTAAAACCTTCCCAGATGTCTCCGGCACTACGCGGGACCACTCTGGGGACCCTTCCGGATAGCTCACGCTAACTCCGTCAGTTTTGGTCCGTTTTACTCCGTTCCTTTTGGAGAAGGTACCTGACCTTCTCACCTTGGCCCCCTTATATATCCTGCGAACAGCTTCCAGTCGGACGGATGGCGACGACGCATACAGTGTTATGGACATGTCTTCATAGATTCCATTTAACTAGCATAACGGCAACTCCACCCATTTTGGTCCATGACGCCCGGGGCGAACCCTGGGGCCGCAGGTACCAGGTTAGGAATAATTCTACCAAGTTACAGCTTGTTCGGAGCACTATAGCTCCTCTCGTAGTCTTCCGATCAAAGTGCAATCAAGTGCCCGTCGATCGTCATTGCGTAACAAACAATCCTAACATTTCCCGCAATTCCTTCGAGAACATTTCCGATGGAAGGTAGGGTAATAGTGTCCCAAAGGTAGGGTAAGTATGTCCATGGTGACACGAAACCAGTCTCCATGGTAGGGTAAAGTGACCTCCTTAAGCAGGGTAAACTCACCCGGCCTTCTGACCTATCCATAGGCTAGAGCGGACATTGTCACGTTATAACTACTACTTAGGTACACCTATTCCTCAAGTACCTTCTGTTCTTTAGAGATTTCCGGACCATCAGATATCTCTCAGATATACGTCTGTATATCCGCCTTGTCTACCATCAGACTTCTTAGTCCTTTGTCTGGGCGTAGACATAGGTTACCATAGCTCTATTACTTAGGGTCGTTACAACGGCACATGACTAAATGCATAAGGTTACGTGTTCGACTCTGAGCCCCACTATAGTTATCGTGACGATATCATATTATGGCACGAAATGATAAGGCATCTATGCAGCCTACTCCGTGGAGATACGAGCCATGTAACCGAGGGGTTTTCACTGAGTAACATAGAAGGAGCTCCACCCTACAAGATAAGGCTTAGTTGAACAAGATTGGTTGGTTAGTTATTGAGCTATCATCTCTGGAAGTCTTGGTGCTGCTATTCTGAGAAGTAGCTGCACCATCCTCTGCTCATGTAAACTAGAGTCATCCAGAGACTAGTTTACAATTGGTTAATAACAACTCACTAGTCAAGTTAGTTATCTTCATCATGTACTCTAAGCTATGAACATAGAGGAGTCATTGATAAGTCCTCTGACGGAGCTGATCACTCTATTAAGGAAGAGAGTGGGGAAGTTAGTTTTCAGGGTCAAACAGCGATTGCACTCTAAGGACACTGAATCATTAGTATGGCAGGTACATAGTCAGTAAGGGATTGGATGTAGGCCGCGACCACTCAGACACAGAATATAAATATTGAGATCCCTCCCTAGCATTAAGGCATCCTCTGTCTCCGCTACACCTCCAGTGATTGAAAACTCAACACCATGGTTACTATCGTGACTTTCATCGTCTAGCACCACCACCCCCCCCCCCCCCATCTCCCTCTATCTAGCCTCAGCTATTGGAGGTGGGCTCACTTCCCTTCTCCCTTGGGGTCCTGATTTATTTCTTGATTCCCTTGGTTCCATCCCTGGTTGAAGCCTCTCATCTTCGTGATGTTTCTCCTCTTCCTACCCCGCCTCGCTTAGGCGTTGGCACGGTCGGCAACCCCCTTTTCCACCTTCAACAGATGGCCGAGACTACAGTTACAGTAGGAGAGAACAGCTTACAGGCTACAGTCGATCTCTCCATTCTCTTGCTCCTGTAAGAGGCTACCTAGTCGGACACGAACGCGCTTACCCATAGTTGTCCTTCATGGAATTGGGTCTACCCCTCCTCTACTCTTTAGGGCCTGTTTGGCTGGCAAGTGGTAGGATCCCTTCCACTACAGTGATGCTATCTCTCCCAGCACAAGGGACTATATGAGAGACGCAGTAAAACACCTGCTTCGCTTAGGGCTCCTCTCAACAGTCGGATCGGCTGGTACCCTACTGTTACACATATGAACTCACAGACCTCCTCCGCGCACAGACCTCCTGAAAACCGTGAAAAATCCATGGCCAACACCCCCCTCCGGCCCCGCGGTTGGGCCTGGACACAGTAATAGTGTTGCTGGAATTTGTTGTCCCGCCAGTATAAACCGGTTGAAACGAAGCATGCTTTATAACACCATATACGTCGTCGGCGTCTGTCCGACCAGAAGCTGTTCGCAGGTTATATAAGAGGGGACCTCTGGCAATGTTTGAAAAGTGGAATAGAGTAAATCAGACAGGTAACTATGGAGCTACGAGCTAAGCGAGATTAACCATCTTGGACACGGACAGAAAGTGTTAGGACAAAATCGCCAACAGTCCAATGAGTTATAGGGACGTGCCCGTATGGATGAGGCACAGGGCCCAGTCAAGTGCTCACACAGTATAGAAGCCAACCAGAGGCCTGTCTGTAAGTGAGGGACTTTCCTATGACGTTGACTAGTCCGATCATGGCGGAAAGTCCTCAAGGTCAACGCAGTCGAGTTACGAAGTCAAAGACACATTAATAAGTCTCTTGACGGAGCTGATCACTCCAGTCAGAGTAAGGAGGATGGTGAGTTAGCTCGTAGCGTGACCACTCACTCATACTTAAACCTCCGAGATAAAGGAATTGTGCGTTTTTGTGGGAGAGGTTTCAAAAGCCCTCGTGAAAACACGACAATGCCCGGAGACAGTAGTTCGAGCAAGATACAGAGTTTATCAGGGTCAAACGGATCCCCCCTATGATAGTAAGGGGTAGGAAATAGAGAAGATACATTATTTGGTAATAGATAGATGTAGCCTGTGACCACCCAGATGCAGAATATAAATATTGAGGTGCCTCCTTAGCTTTCAGAACATCCTCCGTCTCCGCTACACCTCCGGCGATTGAAAACTCAACACTATGATTTCTATCGTGGCTTTCATCGTCCAGCACCACCACCCCCCCCCCATCTCCCTCCATCTAGCCTCGGCTACAGGAGGTGGGCTCGCTTCCCCTCTCCCTTGGGGTCCTGATTTATTTCTTGATTCCCTTGGTTCCATCCTTGGTTGAGGCCTCCCATCTTCGTGATGTTTCCCCTCTTCCTGCCCCGCCTCGCTTAGGCGTTGGCACGGTCGGCAACCCCCTTTTCCACCTTCAACAGACGGCCAGGACTACAGTTGCA
>LN890945.1:1153145-1166310 GCA_900010015.1 Tuber aestivum | reverse complement strand
GTTCTCCTCCAGTTGACCTGGTTTTCTGATAGCGAACACCTTCTAATTCCTCTACCTGGACTCCTAGTATTATGTTGGAAGCATTATCACACTCCTCCCATGGAAGTCAAGGATCCCTTGGCCCTGATGATTCCATCTCCCAAGTCTTGCCACCTGTAACGGGGGCTCCCTCAGGTAGATGGCTCCCAAGGATGAGACCGCACCAAACTTCCAATCTCTCGAACACAGCTCTTGCAAAAGTGTAAAGAATAAAAGTAAACGGTAAAACTTAATATCGTTAAGCTCAGGCTTATCTCAATTAAAGTCTCTCGAGAGGATGTTGATTGTGTCGGGGTAGGAGAGTTCTCGTATAATCTTTAAGTAGTCAGACTTATACCAAAAACTCCCCCATCAGGTTACCCCGACCAACGTGAGTATGCCCTTCTCCGTAAGGGTTGCCTCGGCACCATTACCGTGTCCCCGAAGGGCTATAGGTGTCAGCGCACTCTAGCAGAAATCTCCCATATGCACATCAGTTCCTGCAAGGTGTTTACCAATACACCTGCCGGAGTGAAAACCTCTGCGCATCGGTGTCTCGTCAGTGGCTAACTGTCGAGACCCTTAGGAAAGCTAACTAAATGACTCTCTTCCCATATGCTATGACCTATACAAGCACTCGTAGACATCAGCTGTCTTCCGGCTAAGTTCTATCTTTCTTGATTGCGAACTTAGGGGGTCTACGACGCTCCCGCGGAGAGCTGTGTCGGCGGCGGGACCCATAGGCGCTACCCATGGTCCCTTACCCCCGGCACACCACTCACCGAAATAAGTATCATGCTATTAGAGTCTTCAAACAACCCACAAAGAGCCTACGGCAAAGGGACACGTGTAGGCATGATTGGCGTAGAACCTTCCCAGATGTCTCCGGCACTACCCGGGACTACTCTGGGGACCCTTCCGGATAGCTCATGCTAACTCCGTCAGTTTTGGTCCGTTTTACTCCGTTCCTTTTGGAGAAGGTACCTGACCTTCTCACCTTGGCCTCCTTATATATCCTGTGAACAGCTTCCGGTCGGACGGACGGCGACGACGCATACAGTGTTATGGACATGTCTTCATAGATTCCATTTAACTAGCATAACGGCAACTCCACCCATTTTGGCCCATGACGCCCGGGGCGAACCCTGGGGCCGCAGGTACCTGTTAGGAATAATTCTACCAAGTTACAACTTGTTCGGAGCACTATAGCTCCTCCCGTAGTCTTCCGATCAAAGTGCAATCAAGTGCCCGTCGATCGTCATTGCGTAACAAACAATCCTAACATTTCCCGAAATTCTTCCGAGAACATTTCCGACGCAAGGTAGGGTAATAGTGTCCCAAAAGTAGGGTAAGTATGTCCATGGTGACACGAAACCGGTCTCCATGGTAGGGTAACGTAACCTCCTTAGGCAGGGTAAACTCACCCGGCCTTCTAACCTATCCATAGGCTAGAACGGGCATTGTCACGTTATAACTACTACTTAGGTACACCTATTCCTTAAGTACCTTCTGTTCTTAGAGATTTCCAGACCATCAGATATCTCTTAGATATGCGCCTGCATATCCGCCTCGTCTACCATCTGACCTCTTGGTCTTATGTATGGGCGTAGACGTAGGTTACCATAGCTCTATATCGTAGGGTCGTTACACCATCATACTTTAGTGACCAATTCCGGTTAGATATTGACTTGGAAAATGATAGTTCAACCCATAGTGATACTTTAAGTTCAGCTCCATCTGGACTCCTAACTCCAACCTTCGGTACCAATTCAATTGACGGAGACCTACCAGTAGGACAGAGTCCAGCTACTATTACGGGCGATATATCGGGCATGCATCTTGGTGTTCCTGCAGCATTTCTCCCAAAGCGGAAGGCACGAAAAGGACACTGCTGGTTTCCTAGCAATGGAACGGAGGTCTTTGAGAAAGGAAAGTGGCGTTGGCGCTGTGCACGGTGTTGGTGTATTCTTTCTCATACTTCTGTTTTTTTTCTCTGAAGAATATCTTTGTAAATGGCTTACACTATATTTGATTAATGTTCAAGGTCCCCGGAGTCGAGCTCCCTTGTATGCAGATTCCTCAACAAAAAATATGAACCATCATCTTTCTATTGCCCATGGAGTTACCAAGGACCATCCGGAAGGTGGTCAGCAAAACAGCAGTATCGCCAGTGAGTCCAGAATTGTTGCTGCCTTTGGACGAACCATCCCTCTGGGCCTCCAGTTCAATTCGGATATTTTCAAGCAGCTTCTTATACGTTGGATTTATGTTACCAATACCACCTTTTATGCTGTAGAAGATTCAACCTTTCGTATACTGTTACACTATCTTCTTAGTTGTGTAAGTAATTTGACCCCTGGTATCTGTGTAATATACCTTGTACTTGAATTATGGCTTAAAAGATTAAGGAACTTAATATCTAACATATAGCTATTAGACTTCACGACCAGATGGCCTTCAAAATAGTCTACCAAAGTCTAGCACAACAATAACCAATTGGATTGTTTGGCTGTATCGAGAGTCAACCATAGTGGTGCGAAACTACTTCAAAGTTCTTCCATTTCGAATTCATTTGAGTTTTGACTTATGGAGCTCTCCAAACCATCGGTCATATCTCGGGATTGTAGGCCATTGGGTTACCACTGAAGGACAACTTCATTCTGCAACGTTAGGCTTCCACCGGTTCTTTGGTCCCCATAGTGGCTACAATATTGCTGAAACTCTCCTTCGGGTTCTAGACAGCTTGGAACTTGCTGGAAGGATTGGATACATCACAACTGATAATGCTAGCAATAATGATTCCGCTTTGGCTGAGCTGGAAAATATGTTAAAAACAAGAAATATTGAGTTTAACCCGAAAACATCACGGATAAGATGCTTTGGTCACATAATTAACCTAGTTGTCAAAGGATTTCTCTGGGGCTCTGATTGGGAAGCATTTGAATCTCAAATTGCATATGATACAGATATAGCGCGAGAGTCCTTGCTACTGCAGTCCTAGCGGAAGAAAGGCCCCCTAGGCAAGTTGCATAATATCGGCAGATGGATACTCCGAACCCCCCAACGTCGCGATCGATTTACCCAAAAGGTACGAGTAGCTCGTGGTCGCGATTATACAGGACCATTGATTCCGCTAGTAGGGAATATTACGCGCTGGTCCAGTGATGCCGATGCCCTGGAACGGGCTTTTGAATTATGGGATATTTTAGAAGGATTTGTGGGAAGTGCCGTAACTGAGGAACGCACAACAAAATCCCACCGCACAGCACAGCCCCCAGGCACCGAGCCCGATCTAGTAGATTATGATCTCAATAATCCAGATTTAGTTGCCTCTGATGAGCTTACAAGAGATGACTGGGATGATTTGTCTACAATTCTTCAAATTTTAAAACCCTTTCGTCGCCTTATGCTGCAACTCCAAGGAATAGGTACAACAAAAAATCATGCTAATGGATATTTAGCTCGTGTCCTTCCAGCTATGGATGATCTCCTTGCTCATTTAGAGGATGCAAAACAAACCTACTCCGATACCACAGTCCACAGCACGCATCTGTTGACTTCAATTAACCTTGCTTGGGGTATTCTTGATAAGTAGGCTATATCTTATTCTTTTATATTTCCCCTTTGCTTTTAATATATTTACTGTTTCAACTGGCTTACCGGTATTACTACCTGTTAACTAGCTAATTTAAATTGATATTCAGATACTACTCCTTAGCCGACAGATTACCTGTTCTATATGCAGCAGTTGCCTTAGATCCAGACACAAAGCTAAAATATTTCGAGATTGAGTGGAGAGAACGCCCAGATTGGATTCTACTTGCAAAAACCAAGAGCAAGGAACTCTGGACTTCAGAATATCGCACCTCAACATATGCAGATACTACTCCCACAGAAAGGCCTCCATCCAGCGGTGCACCAATAGCAACTAGCCTTCCACCACCTCTTGATGATACCCTCTCGCGCTGGCAGCAGAAAAAGCGGGCTAGGCTTACAATGGGAGATATAGATCAGTTTGATCGGTTTCAGGCAGCTGAAGAGGAGGAAGAGGTTCCTGATATTCTGGCTTACTGGGCACTGCGGTTCAGTAATTCTCGTTGGACTCAACTAGCTCATATGGCACTTGAAGTACATAGTATTACTGCTATGTCGGCTGAAGTTGAACGTGCATTTAGCAGGTATGTGATGGTTTATACCATATTCAAATTACTGTAACTATGGTTACAGAAATACCTAAGATTCTAATTCTGATTCCTGATCACATTTAGTAGTAAAAACCTGATTACCGATCGCCGTGGTCGCTTGAGTGATGAGGTTATTGAGGCTATTGAGTGTATGAAATCATGGCGGAAGGCAGGATTGATTGCGGAGAAGCCACTGGCAGATGTAGAGAAGATGCTTAGAGATTTGGAGGAGAGGGCAACAATATTAGGTCAGGTAACTGGAACAGGTTCAGGTTGCTCAGAACTGGGATCGGATATGAGTACACAGCTTGGTTGATTGATCACCTCGGTTGATACCTGGTGTCAAAGTATCATGTTATTAGCATTTGAATTAAAGTCTCTCATGTCTTCAAGT
This sequence comes from Tuber aestivum, assembly GCA_900010015.1. Taxonomy (NCBI): domain Eukaryota; kingdom Fungi; phylum Ascomycota; class Pezizomycetes; order Pezizales; family Tuberaceae; genus Tuber; species Tuber aestivum. The sequence goes on along the minus strand of LN890945.1, from coordinate 1,161,714 downwards.
ACCGGCTTCACATCAATGATATTTAAAAATAATGGGTCAATTAAGATACCTGTAGGGCCCGGCCGTCCGTCCCGGGCATGGGTTAGGACGGACTCCAATTTGGCGTCCGTCCCGGGCAAAGGCCTCAAATTCGGCGTCCGTCCCGTCCTAGGCGAAAGACGGACGGACTGGACGCTTGGGAACACTGCGTACAAGCGACAATCTCATTAGTACGAGAACCTGCGGTAGCTGAACATGAGGTGGTTAGTCGGGGGGGGTTATATGTAGGTATAATACCAGAATTCAGCAACTAGTTTGGGGGAATGTGCAGGGTCAGCCATTCATTTGTTTGTGCAAGTCTTGCCTGTCGGTATCACACCATGACTATTCGGAAGAGCAAGGAGCCACCTTGGAGCAACGGCGGGCCACTTGTAGGATTATGGAAGGCGCTACCGGCCGACATTGTGATTGTGTTATAGGAGGGAAGGATGTAGGGGACGGGTCTACAAATAGTAAAATGGTAGAAATAGTCCGGAGATTGACGAAGCTCTCGCGAGGTTAAGGGAGTTTCTTAGAACCAAGTGGAATTATCAGGGCTGTGGTGGGGTGCTCAGAGTTTGGGAACATAAGGGATGTTTTATTATTTCACAAAATGTGATGTCTGTGTGTACGATACACCGGTATAGAACATCAGTCGTACCGTAGAAATACCTAGGGCCCGGATTACAATCGTCGCCACATAACCTTATCTCTAAATGCGGACACGCCTCTGGGTCATCCATCCCTTGTCCTATTAGCTGATCATTCCCTATGCGAAGTATATAATTGCGAAGTATATAATACAAGGCAAGAGTCTAGATACAGGTATATTCGCTTCTATTCAATAGCAACAAAGGGAGTGACAAAAGAATGAGTAGATACTGGCATCGCCCGACGAATGAAGGAACCCCTCCCAAGTAGCATGGATATTTTCCCCAAGGTTGTAACAAATTTGTAAACAGACCTTGTTGTTGTTTTTTTGACGTGGGCTCTTCTTCTTTTCACCGGAATCTTAAGTGAGCCACTAGGTAATTCTGAAGGCTACTATCACAGAGGGGTTTCCACTATCGCAAACTCCCCACACATCCCTAATAGAAATCGACTTTCAGACCCTCTCGAACAACCCTCTCATACTAGTAGACGGCGGACCCCAATCCTCCCCCAACACCACAAGCATTACAGAGCCACTATTCTTACTACAGAGGTATGACCGACCAGTAACCCATGCATGGTATCACACTAGGAATCCAAAACCACCACCTTTGACCCTTGAGACAACTCAGAAATAAGTAATCTTAGGACCAGAAATATGTCTCGAGTGATATACAGTGATTCACTCTGACAGGTGGCATGGGTAGATAGGGAGCAAGCAGTATAGAATTCGTAGATCCCAATACAGTTTCCCAAGGAGCAAACTTCTCCATCCCGGAAACCACAGCAACGGGTCATCATACAAAGCCTCGTACGTGCTCCCCGGTAATATCTCACTATCATTTTTCGCGGTTTGCAGCACAACAGAGAGGGCAGTGAACGGTGGGGGGCAAACAGCCCACCGGACCTGACGTTTGCCACCAGATTTTTCGGTGCACAGGTTCCAGCCAGTATTGTCCTGCCGCCCCCTCCGCTCGTTTGCCATATCCCCCCACCCCTATTCTTGTAGTAACGGAACTGCTCAAGTAGGGTGGGCACCGCCTCCCACTCATAATCATACAGTAAGAAATCTGGCCATCTAAATAACGTCTCCACAGATCCTCGAGGCCCGAAAACCCTCTATTGGCCGGGTCACGATCGGGAGAACTCATCCGTACCGTACCTCTCCAAGTCGAGTATCACTGTCGCGTCCAGGCTAAATTCCGTGAAATTCGGCCTACAAGTGAAGGGATTACTCGTAGGTGACTGCAGGTACAAGCTAACCTCGCATCTCCCGGCACCTGTTCCCAAAATCACTCTTAATAACCCCATCCGCTCTGCAGCGCGGGAAATAAAACGTCCCATGAACATGCAAGGCTGAAGGTGACGCTGGATATTATACCAACTTTACTCTTTACCGGCAGTGCACTGTACTCCTACTATTATATGTGAAGATCAATCTCAAATATAGCGTAACGACAGATCCAAAAATGGATACAGTCCGCACTCTACTCGTACTAGATGACACCATCATAAACTCATGAGCTCCTCCCTCAATACAGTACTATGCCCCTTTAATAGTCTATCTTCCCCCCTTCGTTCTTCCTCACCCACAACTCGCCCCAGGGCCCAGGCCAAACCCTCTCATGACGTCGACCTCCCAAAAACCTACCCCATCCCTCGAGACCCTGGAACCGCCAGCAGAAAATACCCCCAACTTCACTCTGCTGGCAAGGATCGACGTCAAATCCAGGGCGCGGATTATCCATCCCACTCGTACAGGGACCAGTACCGGTATTCCCACCCCCCAATCCGTCTGCTGCTACTTTTAGCCATCGATTACGTCCGAAGTGGTAATATTCTGGTATCAATATTCACCCCATAATCTGCGAGCAGATCTGCCCCTTCCCCGTGGCGGGTAACGGCCCTAGATCGACATTCAGATCTTCACCAAAGGGAGTGCCCGCACCAGATGATCGGGAGGTCTTGCAGTGGCGTAACGTGTTAAAACCCTCTACCCGAGTATGAGATTGCCACACTTGAACCTGAACTGTTGATACCGGTGCTGGCGCTCATCCCCTCCTCCGATCTCGTTGTCTTGTCCTATCTAGGAGCATCACACCAGAAATGCTTGCACCCTTAGAAAGTGGCAAATATAGATGGAAGAATTTCTCGGTCAACTCGCTTTTTCTCTCCCTATCACGTGACCACCAATTTTCTTCAAAGCGCGACATCCAACGCGACACCTCTAGCCCCTCTCCAATAAGTTAGTCCGACGAGTGCTACGAGTATGATACGCCCAAGAGTTGGGATCTGGAAAGTATCTCTCCTTATTATAGCTGGGTAGACGATGGATGACCGACGCCAATTCCACCAAATCTCTCGGACACAGCTGACGGACTAAGTGATGGCCTCCGAGTCACGATTTCGCGCCAACGTTCCCTAAGTCGCGGTCTCCGAAGCTTTTCGCGAACACCGGATCCAATCTCAACTTCAGGAGCTAGCCAAAGTGAAAACAAAAAAACGCCCAAATCAATTCTGTTCAGCAATCATGGCAAGTTTACCCACCCCTGCCCGTACTGGCGCCGTCAAATCACCCAAGAAAATGGTCCGGATACAGCACGCACCCACCGAACGAGCCCCTAAATGGCAGAAGTCAGCCACAGCCCGATAAATAGGGGTGTTTCTTCGCTTAGTGATCGATTACCTACCGTATTAGTACGAGTAAAATAGCGGCAGAATCCCCGTACTCACGTCCCCTAATGAGCTCCTCCCCGTTCCTGAATGCTGCGGCTGACCGCAGTCCCTCCCTACTTTTGTTCCTCACTCATGTGCTTGATACCAGTACGGTACGAGTACCTGGTACAAGTACCGGCAGGGGTCCACCCCATGCGGGAGAAAGTCCCTGGTCTACAAATGGTCCATAGACTGGTCCGTCAGGTCAGCGCTCTGAGGCCGAGTACCGGTACCGTACGGAACTGTACTGCACTGAACTCATGCAGTGCACTGCCTGTCTCTCAATCTCAGCTCACACCAACAAGCGGCTATTCTTTCAACCCAGCCAGCCCTACCGGCTAGAACACACGACCGCTCGCCGAAACCCTAACCTAGCAATTGCGTTACTGGGACCCTTCTCCTCACAACCGCACTCCAGTACGGTAGTGCCGATATCCATCCCCCGATAGGATGATTTCGCAGTCTCTATTTCTCTATCGGCTTCGTCGGTTGAATGTTAATACTTTGACAATTATTTCCGCACCAGTCAGTCTCCTCGATACCGATCGTTAGTAAGCGGCGCTGAGGCTGGACTCTGGTGCAGAAACAAGCGTTTCGGCGCGTCACACAGCCTTGCACACCAACATGCAAGCCGCAGGGTCGCCCCCTCCCACCACGCTTAGACTATTCGAGGCTGTGGATGCCAGCGAGAGTGCATACGGTATTAGCCAACCCACCCTGCTAGACTAAGCCTCGGATCAAGCTGAAGATTAAAACCATTGCCCAACTCGATCCGTAAATCTCCTCAGTTCGGGATTAGCTGTCCTGCAAAAAATAGCCAATTTGCGCAATGGAGCAGCTAGATCGGCGAACCTCTGCGCTCGGAACAAGTCAGCCACACCCCACCACCCAGAAGCTATCAGGTACTTTGCTAGGAAGATGCGTGCGGTGGGGAACGACTCGGGATTTGGATTGGGAGAATATAAGCAAGCGGAGTCCCCAGAGTTCATCCATTTGCGAAGCGTTAGGACTCCACACTAGCCTACCTCCAGGACCCCGCAGCGAAAATCTCGGACGGTCGATTCTCCAAAGGACCCAACACTCGATATCGAAAATCAGCAAAAACTCCCGATAACGAGTCAGGATGGATCCCATGGGTGGTTTAAGGGATATTAACTCCCTGTCTGATAGGCCCAGAAGGCCACTGAGCTCTGCTTTCAGCGAGCATGAGGAGGATATGGCGGATGTTGAATTTGCGCCTCGTGCCGATGCAGCACTGTTGGAGGGTAGGTCAACCCGGATGCCCGATGGAGCCTCAAGAGTCCCGAAACTAATTCCTGCTGTAGAAGGGGATTACACTTCGTCCGACGAGGACAGCTCGCCAAAGAGGAAGGGTCGAAGGACGGGGCATGCGAGAAATTCCTCCACAATATACGACAGAGCAGTATCAGCCAAGGTCAATCCCACACCGATCAGCCATCTTGAACCACCCGAAAGCAAGATTCGGATCATGATCAGGGATTTCAGGAAAACCCCCGAGAAGCCCCTCTCCCGAGCCCGGGTGGTCTTCCGCGCCTTCTCCCTGATCGCTTCGGGGACGGTTCTGGGAGCCGCGGCGCACATGCTCTGGCATTACATCGACACAAAAGGCGAATTCTACGACGGAAAATTGATCTGGCCAGAGAACCTCACCCTCATGCCGACAGCTCTGATGTTGGCTATAGCTGCTTACACATTCCTGACCGACTTGGGCTTCCTCATCGGGAGCGCCTGGAAAGACGTAACGATTCCCCAATCCATCCCAAATCCTCCACTCCCATGCATACTAAATGAGCAATAGTTCCGGTATCTGAAAAACAAAACCGCCGCCATCATAGTCGCCCTAAATTCATTCACCAGTTGTATCGGTTGGATCCTCTCAATCCTGTTCTCCCTCCAACAACGGGACAGACCAACCCTGTGAGTTTTCAACCTCCCCCCCCCCCCCAAACAAGCAATCGACCCCACTAACAACCTCTCCACAGACTCTGGGTTTGCTCCGTGAAAGAGGTTCATTTTTCAGCTGACGAATCGGAGGGTGCTCCTATGGACTTTGCCCTTCATTGCATTGAATTAGTACGTTCCCTTCCAGCTCCACCAGATTCAAATTCCTAACCAGTCTCCGCAGAGGTTCACGTGGATCGCCGCCTGCATTGTCGCCGCTGCGCAAGGGCTTGTAGTATTCACCATCGTTTTCAGCTATTGCGGCGGCCGCCCCAAGAAGCCAAAGTTTAAGGTGCCGAAGCACGTCCGCTTGGCAGGACGCTGGTCTTCATTCACAGGCGGAGCCTCTGAATGGGTGAATGAAAAGATGAAGCTATTTAAAAAGTAAAAAAGAGATAATTAGAGCTGCCCAATTTCGATGTAAAATAATGTACGATTAGAAAAGGAGTTTTGGGGGGTATCATTTTCTTGAACCGGGAGCAACCGACATTGGTAAATCTAATGAGAAAAGAGTAAAAATTACGTTATGAGCAAAGAGGGAAGAAGTCGAGACTTGTTCTTATAGATCCCCATGCTATACTCCCCGTCCCTCGTTTTCTCGCGCGGCCGTCAGCATTCCCCGGCACGGACATTACACGATCGCAGACTCAAGCACGCATCCAGGGTCAAGACGTTCCAATTGTAGATTACCACTGCCACAGCATACCGCATTATCTGGAAATACTGGAAATGGAGCTATTACAAAAGAGGATAAAAAAGCAAGTTGCCACTAAGGTAGTGCAATCCATATGTAACTAAAGTCGGGAGAGTGACAACGTACTTATGACCGCAACAATAACTTCCTGAGAATTAAAATATAGTAATTCTGTCGTAAGGTTGATGCTCATATCCGGATTCCTAATTTCAAAATTGCATAATTGATGAGGCTAAATTATCTGAGATCAGAATACCATTATTTTGAATCCTTCATACCAGTCAAGCCCTATTCTAGTCAGCTCCTTATACTGCTACGCAATTTTTTCTCTCCAAATCCCCTCGTGAGAATGAATATTGGTACACTGTTAAATCCAATATCCAATTCCGAGTCAACTCCTGCCATAGGAGAAGAAGTTCCACATTGCCCGCAGCCAGTTCTGGGGGTAACATGATATACGAGAAAGCCAGGAAGACCTCCGAAAGCAATACAGGAAAGCCTGCAATTGAGAGCAGAGTTTAGTCAAGAGAGGCACCGGTATCAGCATTCCTATTCACGTGAGTTCAAACTCATAGTTCTCAAATGGTGGCATCATGCACGGCTAGGACAGGGAGAGAGTGAGAGAGCACCCATTATGAGAGAGGTAGCAGCCCGCTATAAGATTCTACTTACAACTTTACACAATTGGCGTGTAAATGAGGATAGTATAGTTGCAAGTAAGAAGGGACTGCGGAAATCACAGTCAGATTCACGGCATGTGCGTTGGCCAGAATTTGAAGATCACCTTTATGAGAGATACCAAAAAAGGCGTGAGGAAAGAAAGACAGTAAGGAGATTTGGTTGTTTCAGCAAGCAAAAGAGGCCTATCACGCATGCTACCCAGATGCCAAAGAGGACTTCCGGTGTTCTGATGGGTGGTTCCAAGGGGTTTTGACCCGGTACACGATAACTTTACGGTTTACGACAAATAAATCACAGAAGGTACTCGAGGATTACCTTAATGCAATCCTTTCCTGGATGCGTTTCAACCGTCGTAACTCACAGCTTCGTTCCTACAAGATTGATCAAGAGTATGAGGTTGGTAGCTATCAACTAGATAGTATTTGCAATATTGATGCGACACCACTCCCATTTGAGTATCTCGATGGCCAAATATATGCTGATAAGGGAAGTGAGTCTGTTCAAGTGAAAGCATCTAACAGTGGATGGGACAAGTGCCAAGCAACTCTGCTCTTGGCTATTTTTCGAAGCGGTCAGAATAGAGTTCGTCCTCTAATCATTTTCAGAGAAAAAGAAAAATATGAAGGCTCGCGTGGACATAATTACAGACAGAAAAGAGAGGAGGAAACAAGCTGATATGATAGTACGGTTGACGTCAGATGGGATGAGAATGCATATGCAAATTCAGAGCTTCTGGTTGATTGGTTTCAGCAAAAATTAATCCCAACGCTCCCTCCAGGACCACGATTGCTTGCACTTGATGCTGCAAAATTCTATTCTACTGAGCAAGTTTTATCAACCCTACGATCTCACGACATTACTATACCCTCATTGATTCCATCCGGCTGTACAGGACTAGTTCAACCGCTGGATGTTTCTGTGAACAAGCCTTTTAAGAACTATCTACGGGAAATTCTGGATGACTATCTCGATAACTTCGAACAAACAAACCATTTCAACCTACGGGAAATCCAGAAAGCACATACCTCCACCATTGCAGAACGCCAAATTCTAATTACACATGCTGTTGTGGAGGCATGGGAAAAATTTACAACTAAACACCAACCTCTGATTGTGGAGACGTTCCGGAAGTTGGGTCTCACATTCCCAATTGATGGTTCATGTGATAGAGAGTTGTCAGTAAAGGGAATACATCCAGAACACCTGAAAATTGGAGACTGGAGAATCGGGGACTCAGGTGGCCAACCCACAAATGAAATGATCTGGGAACTGGAAAGTACGAGTACTAGAAAAGATAAAAGCCAAGATGAAGATCAAGACATTGAAATTATTGATCAGGAATAGCAGAAAAGTATTCTGGGCTTAAAAGGGGTATGTGGGATGGGTATAGGAAGTGGAGTACAATGGATTTGGACCCAGACCAGTATTACTGGAATTGGGTGGTACTATCATAAAAGGTATAATTCTGAACCTGATTTCCTTCAAGCCGTCTACTATTATTTCTAATTTTGCACAAAAGTACAGTATTCCCAATGGTCCAGTCTGTCAGTCATTCGAGTAAGACAGCATAGACTATTGCCTGAGGTCTATTCTTTGGGAGCAGCTAGGATGGACTGCTCCTCAGACTAGGTGGACCTCTACAGCCCTCAGTTGCCCTCGGCGGTCTCAGACAAATTCCCGCAGCCCCCTACAGCCCTCCCGCACCCTCTCTACTACCCCCCGGCACCCCGTCTACAGCCCCCTGCACTCCGCCTACAGCCCCCTGCAGTTCTCTTACAACCTCCCTTACCACCCCCCACGGCACCCACCATGATAGCCCCTCCCTGCAGCCCTTCCGGCAGCCCCACT
>LN890945.1:1130941-1152693 GCA_900010015.1 Tuber aestivum | reverse complement strand
CCCCCCCCGCAGCCCCCCTTGCAGCCTCCTCGCAGCTTCTCGGCTGTCTGGCTATGGTTTTGAAAAGTCTGGGTCAGTTCAGTCAAAATTATCAATAGTTACCAAAGCTCTATGGTATCCTATTTTCTAGGTATATGATATGAACTTAAGGGATATTGGTTTTGGAGTTTCCTGTTAGTGTTATTATTTGTTGCAATAGAACATTGGGTATGAGGATTGGTTTCTCTTACATAATGTACCACCAGGCATATAATCTTTTGTTGGGGGTTCTCCAGAGTTCTGAATTGTTGTAGTACAGCCTTTCATTGAATCTTTATAAGTGTTATAAGCTCTGAGTCCCTCTTGACCTTTGTTTTTATATTCGCTTAGTTTGCCACCCTCCACTAGTGTGCCACATGGCGGTGCACTAAGCATTAGTGTGATTTCCAGTATTTCCAGATAATGCGGTACTACCCCATACAGTTCACTTCCCCAGTCCCATGTTGCCGGTATTCGCCAAAGCAACAATATCATACGATTAAGAGAAACCCCCACGTAACCCCTCTCCCACCAACTCACATCACAAACACTGAACCGCTGCCTCAAGAATCCCCAGCTCCATTGCACCCTCCGCACAAAGTAAATCCAGCACTGAAAGCCTCCCACTTATCCCCTACACCAAAGCTAATATCCTGCTGGAGCCTGCGGCATTTTCGAAAGAATATACTTCCTCCCGGGCTCCACCGCAGCATACCACTCCTTTGCCGGACCAATCGGGAACTCTTCATATGCATTGCCCTCCATCAGCATGGCCCATGTCTCCTCGATAAAATCATTAATCGGCATGCCAAGTAGTCTTCCGTCTTTGATGTCTGTTCATCAGTCAGCTCCCCGTATTAAAGCTTGCGGCAAACCCAAACCAAAGACAAACAGGGGAAGGAAGGGGGGGTTCGCAAACCAGGTTGAACCTCCTCATCGTGCAACTCCGTCTGCACTGACGGTGGCATTATCTCCAGCACGCGCACTCCGGTACCCTTTAAATGCAAGCGGAGACTAATAATAAATTGGTGCAGAGCAGCCTTTGTAGCGCAGTAATTCGGACACCGGGGCAGCGGGACCAGGGCTAGGCCAGAGGTGGTATACATGAGAGAAGCAGACCGCTTCTCCAGCAGGAACGGCAAGAACGCGTGTGTGAGATATATGTGCGAGGTGTAATTCGTTGTGAGCTCACTCTGTAGCAGCGGCATGGAAACAGTAGACGGCTTCGAAAAATTGAACCCCCGCTGGATACCAGAATTCAGAAACACGCAGTCCAGGTCGGGATGGTCCTTCGTCACTCTGAATGACAAAAGTAAAGTCAGCAAGGCAAGACCCCTCCCAAAGATGTTTCAGAAAAAGAGACAGAGGATTACTTCTCCACCCAGGATCCAATCTCCTCCGATCTTGTCACATCAAAGACATAATACCCCATCCTCTCCTTCCCGTACTTTCCCTCGTACCTCCCGATAAACTCCTCCAAGCGGTCCTTCCTCCGACCGACGAGAACCACTTTCCGCCCCTCGGCAAGGAACTTCTCGCTGAGGCCGTATCCGATTCCGCTAGTCGCACCGAACACGAGAATGCTTCTGTAAGTGAACTGCATTTCGGGGTGTTGTAGTTCGAGGCGGGAGGATTGCTGGCTCGAGGGATGGATTCATTGTGAATTCCGTGGTCTACTCGAGTAGACGGGGATTAGAAAATTTGTCTTCGCTGCTGGTACAGCACTAGTAATTCGCGTCCGTCGAAGGTGGATGATGAAGTCAATGTGACATCAGTGCCGGAATTATTTTGCGATGGAAGAGGCTTGGCGGGTGGGTGGAATTGGATTAAGGTGCGGCTCTTAGCGCCGCTTTCGGACCGATGGCTTGGCAAGCATAGACTCTCACGCGAACAGTCTCCGAACCGGGAAAACCCAGTGCCAGGAGCTACCATAGTTATTGCTAGACTAAGTGGCAATCCAGAGTGAGGATTCATCACAATGGAATTTCATTGCTACCCCAAGCCCTCTAACCATGCCCTAGCTCGCTCAAGAATACCCATTGTAGTATCATAGATACCCCCCTCCAGGAAAAATCACAATACCGGTATCATACTACCCAAACCGCGCAACCGCCCAAGAACGATTTGAACCTCTAGAGGCCCATCAACCTCACGGCCCCAAGACTCCCCAAAAAGCAAAAATAAGGCCCTGCTCGGCTCTCCAGAAAGACTGAGTATTTCTCACTTATCCTCAGTATTTCCCAGTGTATCAGAGCAAAATATTTAGCTAGTATTTGGCAGGTCTCATGTAGATACTCAGTATAAAAACTCAGTATTTCTATTCTCAGTATTTTTCTTTGCACCATATTCTTAGTATCATATTTGCGTTTTATGTATCATACCAGTAGCATATAGGTATTGCAGATTAAACCGTATTGTATCATAGTACTTTTCTCTGTTCAATCGTGTCCTACCTTCAATAACATTCTTATATCTCAGGAAAAAAAAAAAAACTCTGGCTATGTCGAACACCAGTACCCCTTTGAAAAATTGAGTATTTTTATTTTAAAGTACACTCTGTTTTCAACAAAAACTGTGCTTTCCATCCTACCAAACAGGGCCTAAGGTCCATCCAATCCAGATCCTCAAAACCCAACCTACTAAACCTAACCAGCAGCCACATGTGTCCCACCATCCCCCCTCTCTACTTCAACCCCTTCCCTCCATCTCTCAATATCCTTTATCTTCTTCTCACTCAAAGGCACCATTCCCTCCCCCTTCTCGCTACCTGCCCCCTGCAGTCTCCTAGCCTTAGGAACTAAAACCCAACACTCATCACAAACCTCGCGAGAGAGGAACATCCTCCCGACCCTTCTCGGCATATTATGTAGTCCTAAATGGCACAATCGCATCGTCTCCTTCGTAAAGTAGGTTGTGTGGCCGCAGTCGTTGTGGACGGCTATCAGGATGCACATTGTAGCTTGAGTCGAGCGAGTGGTTTTGTTTCCGGATTTTGAGGTGATAGCGTTGGATGGGGGAAGTGGCTAAGATGTTGTGGAGGGAGGAGATCGATTTCCCTAGACGATGGGAGACGATGGAGTTTTATGGGGGGGGGTGGAGGAGGAGAGATGAGATGGAAGATGGGATACATGATACCTAGGCGATTTTCCATTCGGTGGTTGAATGGGCGGGGACAGTCCGTAGGGAGCCAGTCGGTGCTGTAATGCTCATTGCGAGCCCCAAAAATGAGTGTCTGGCTAGATGACCATCTTTCAAGATGAGATATTATGAGCATCTCTAAGCCGTGATGCGCGAACCCGTGACTTGCCCAGGGCGATACCGTTCGCGGCCCGAAAAGGTTCTAGGATTGAGCTGGAGAGCAAACTAGTCAAGGGATTCAAGATCAGCCAAGACAGCCAAACACTTCGAATATTCCCTTTATCAAGTGCGAGCCCCTTTGAAAGAAAACAGTGATATCTCCAGTGCTCCACCGGAGCGAACAAAATTACGCATCGGATGACCCTTGTGAGCTCGTGCCATCATATTTTTCTAAATGTCCACAACTTGAACGCCCTTAGAAAGCCATTACGACCCGCCCAAGCAGTAGATTCAGGCCAAGATATCGTACTGTACATCGCCCTTTCAATCTTAAAACCTGTATCTAGAAGCTACACAACCTATCACTCGTTTTCTAATTGCTCAACTTACTAGTACCTCCCAAGAATGATCCAACCCTAGTCATCTAGTCCAATCTCAACCCACCGCCCACTAACTACTCATGAATCGGGACATGACTGTTCTGCCCATAATTTGATTCCCCGTCGCGAGCCCCCGTCGACATTCTTTGCGATTCAAGGACGAATGCGATCATACTAGGCACCATGCTACTACATCCCCAGGCAATGGCACCATATCCTCAACAGTGCAGAGGCCAACGAAACTCCAATAGACAGAAGCAACAATGTTTCAAACAACACAGTGTCACATTACCCCACCGGATAGTTCACAAAATTTCATAAGAAACCTCAGGAAACCGACGATAAATCTTCAGCGTCTTTTTTCCCGGGGCTAACATAACCCTTCCACCTCTCTGCGCTACCTTCGCTCACAAAATCCCGGGGCGAGTAACAGCTTTTGCAGTGGAACAGTGAGCGGATTCACACCGGACCTTGGGAATGTGCAAGCTATTACCAGAAACATCTCTCCACCTTACCCAGATTATCCTCCAGTCACTCCCAAAACGACCCTAACGGTGAAAGGCAAGAATACTCGTGGAACATAATAAGGACATCCTGACCCTTCCGTTGGTAACAACACCCGTCTCCACCCCACGCACACTCCCGCGATAACAAAGGGAAGACAGGTCTAGAGAACCTTCTCCGTAATCACTAAAGCCCCAGAACGATACATCGCACTCCCAAGCGATCTGCCAGGCTCCCGCGACTTTCAGCATCAACCGCAGCATCTTATCACCCTTCTACTCCCTCCAGCGCATTTAGTGAAAGTCCGAGAATGTAGCTACCAGAGACCAGACTAGAATCCTTTCTCTTTTCCCTCTTGTGGGTATTCTACCTTGTTCTATATAGACTGGCAGCTGGCGATATACCAACAGCGGGTAGGGTAAGGCTTACCCCCGTATATCCCCGGGGATGCACACAATTCTAAGGTTCCGAAAGGGCATCCAATAAATATATATCTCCCTATTGTGCAAAAAGGCTCCAAATTGGGGGACGGGAGCTTTTTCACGCGAGTGATTCCGTATGATGGGATTCCGGGAGTCAGCCTGCCCTCATTCAATCGGACCTATCATCTGCCCGTTACACCCAACCCCTTCAATTCATATCCAGAATAAGGGAAAGAGAACGAGTGATGAAAAAAATATATATAAAATAAAATAAAAAAACTAATAAGGGAATCTTGGGACGATCCCCACGACCATTCCCGATTTGCTCTTGTTTGTATCCCCCGTGAGCCCAGCGAGTTCGAGCCCGGGGCCTAACCAGGAACTTCCTGGATTGAAATCGTACACCAACCGCTTTAGTGCTTTCACTCGTATCTGGTATGGCGGTCCCAGGATAACCATACCTTCACCGTCAATCACTCAAGTTACTACGGTATACTTCATCTTTCCGTTAGTCAAACAAGGTATACCGTTCCACCGCCGCTTCTACCTCCTATCCCGATCACTCGTCTCCTCTCGCTTGACAGCGTTGTCCGTAGTCCCGACGGTAAGGAAACAAATGCTCCCATACCTTAATGGCTAGCTTGTAGAGAGAGTTGCAGCTCCCAACCCTCCCCATCCCATCAGCTCAGTGGTATGCCATTTTTGGGCACCAACATGACGTGACCCTAGGGAAGAAAAAAAGATCCCATTCATCAACGGAAAGTGAGAGATACTTCTAGGTTGTGATTTCTAGTGGAGTTGACTGTATTACTCTTGTGTGCAGGTATCTCCTACGGTAAGTAGCGCTGTTACGTATCCAGAGTCTGGACGATAATTTACCTTCCGCTGCCCGGGAGAGCTTAGGGACAAACCTCAGCGGAAGAGTGAAAGCAGGAGATTCGTGTCCCCCAAACACCCCGCTCCGATCCCCCGTAATCCCTCCTCAGTTCCCGGGCACACGCACACACAGTTTCATGCAAGTCAGATCGCCCTCCAAGTTACAGAATGAGAAAAAGAAAAGGAGAAGAAGAAAAGAAAAGGGCCGAAGTGGAATTCCAAATACTTCCTCCTGTCTAGCACAGTTTACCAGTCATTTGGGACATATCAGAAATCCCAGGAGGGCTGAATGGAGCAAGGCTCAATTGCAGAAGAAAAAAAAAAAGAAAAAAGGAATCGAGTAAGAACTGCTTATTTCCCAGCCCATACATGGAAAGAGGGCGAGGTCAAGCTTTCAGATCCTAACACCGCCAAAATGATCGCGGCAGGGATCGAACCTGCAATCTCTTGATTCGTAGTCAAGCGCCTTGCCATTGGGCCACGCGACCAATAGTGGATAGTCTTCTTCTATTTGTAATTCAACGCACAAGTATCAAAAGTTCCAGGGAGCCCATCAAGCATCTTGTCCCCGAGTTGCAGGCTTACTCGTACTTGTACTGTACTATACGGAATTACTAACCGGGAAGGAAAAGTGATGTCACCCACAAATGCGCGGAGCACAGAAAAGAAACAGCCTCCGCTACCTGAATCGGCGATGTCAGATGAATTACTGAACCACCGCCACACGTGGTAACACAAATTCCATTGGGCGCCCTACGAATTCTGCCCACCACCATCCAGCGGGACAAGTTAAGCGTCCGACAAGCTATCCAATAGGAAAACGTCCATGCAGTACCGGTAGTCGAATTGGATGACAATGGACAGACAGTCGGACACCTTTTCTCAAACCCTGCAGTACGGTGCTGGTGCGATACGAGTATATATATAGAAAACCTACTACCCAACGAGCATTTCACGATATCACAATAATGATCCCTGAGTTTTTTTTTTTGCCTCTCCACCGACCGACACATCTCACCACCGCGAAACCACGCACCACCGACTAAAAGCGCAACCCAAAAGCGAGCTCCCGACATGTCGTGCGGTGGCCACTCACGAAGCACACAATTACTACTGGGCGGAATAATGCAGCGACGATTCGTCAGGATCAATTCTTCTCGGAGGCCACGTACCACCCGGGAGGAAGCCTGATAGTGTACAAATTCCGGAAAGAAGTTATGGAACAGTTATATGAGGTTGAGCAGCCAAATATATCCCTGTCTGTTCCGGTTAATAGATTCCTGCCCTTGTAAACCCATCCAATCCTCTCTATTCCTGATTACTCAATCGCATGATTGCCATATGATATGATACCAGCCTAAGATCAAGCATCCCGACCAATTTAGGCACCGACTGGGCACACGGAGACTATCATCTGCTATCACTCACTCCTCCTGTCAGTGGGCCACATACCGAAGTATCTTAAAGCGGTAGTCTCAGGCCAATTTGGGTTAAAAATTAGAGCCGAGTTGGACCCCACCAAGTGCTCGAGTAGACATACCAGACAACAACACTCTCGCTGGTGAGACCAGTCAGTAGACCGATTCCCAAGATCTAGATGGCAAAATTTTAGCAACGCATCTAGAAACGCCCTCCTAAAAGCTTCGAATGATGTGACGTCCCGCCGGAGAACTTTGAGAATCGATATGGAAGTGCAAGGAAGAAAAGGGCAAAAAAAAAAAAAAGCTTCCCCACCTACAGCCCCTCACCCCACAGCTACACCCGCCAAAATATCGACGAGTAGGAATAAGGTTTGGGAAGCCCGATTCACGTGTTCTAAATTTGAACATTCGATCCGCACGAGAAATCAATGCAAGTCCAGGCTGTTGTGAGAGAACGCTGAAGCCAGAACAGGCGAGCGTTCGTTCGGGCAACATCAGTGATGGCACTGTTACCCTGCCAAGAGTAGACCTAAAACAGGTTAGTTCTTTGACAGATGTTTACCGTACCGTACAATACTATCACACATTTGCCAAGGAAGTCAACATTAACTAATATCTCCCTAACAAGCTCCCACGATTATAAAAACTAAGCGACCTTTCGACTCCAATGCCCCTGCAGAGGCTTGAGACATCCTCGTTTTCCTTCTATCAATGTGCAGTGAACTACTCACTCTATCATCTACGCAATCCAACAATTTTTCCCAGGCCAGAGATGCACCATACCATAGCCCAATTGTGTTTGCAATATCAGCGCCAGGACTTGTCACTACCGTACGGTATGTGGGTTGCCGTCTCCGTCGTTTCCCTCCCCCTTCCTGTCAACATCAGCACAACCCCGCATCCCCAGGCTCCAGCCATTGCACAGCATAATTAAATACTGTTTGCTAAAGCATACGGCAGTATCACAGGACGTCGCATATCCGCTTCCGTTCTTGTCCTACCGCACTGCCCTCCCCCCCTATAGAAGCTGACCTCGCCCCCTCCCGCCACTCACAAGTCATGGCGAAGGAAGCTGGATCCACAGTGGCCGCATCTGGGCAGAAGCCTACAACAAGCCGTGCTATCGATAATGCTATCAGGAGCTCTGTTCCGGAAACGTTATTGACCTCGTGATATTCTGTGCTCGGGTACCTTGATTAGTCCGTGAACGGTAATTTGTAAGGGTGGAAGTGAGGTTAGTAGGTTGTATGCACAGCACATGCACGGGTGTATAGACTATAAATACAACACGTTAGAAGTGGAGGAAATTCCGTCAACGCCCCAAAGATGACAATTAGTAAATCCTGATTCCAAAACCGCCATTATAATTGGTCAAGCCCGAATACCGGTATTTGGCCATGGAGCCTGTTGGATTTTATCCCTGCCCCGAATAACAGTAAAAGCGCCACTCGAGAGGACCGTGACACACAGGCTACCGGGGGGGGGGCTTCCTCGAGAACAAGCGAGTGCAACTCTCAAGGAGAACTTGATTCGAGCGATGCAGGATAAGGGGCGCACTCGATGCACGTGTGCTAGGGCCTAACTTACCAGTAAAGCGGCACCTATTAGCAACTTCCTAAATCCCCAGGAGTGATGATGTTCCAGCAGACGAAGAGAAAGGGCAACAATTCTAAACAAGCAAACAACGCCCTAAAGATACAGGAGCAAGTTACGCGGGGGGCGGAACAGGAAATTCCAACATGCTGCTTTGTCTAGTGGCTATCGGCTTGTCTTCGGTCAGCATGTTCGTGCTTACCAAGGTTACCGAGTCATATCTCAAAAAAATAAATTCCAGAAAGCAAATGCGGTCAATCACCGCTCCCCATTCCTTCTACTACCATACCGGTATTAGATCTTTCTAGTTTTAATCCCCACGCCACTCCATTCCAAAAATATCCAGAGACCGCAAAAAACAAATTTAGGTTTCGGGAAAGCTTCGAGAATATGAAACAATTTCCCTGCAATTTGTGCGCATACCGTAGGAGCATGTAATGCTAGGAGACACCTGTAGGTACTCGTACGAGTACAGTACAATACGGTACCTGCTCCGCGCAATACCGCACCCTTGACCATTGCCTTTCCCCCACTATGGTAGCTCGTGAACTTAATGCATCCGGAGGTCCGTAGACTACCCAATTATTCTCCAAATTTTTAGCTTTTCCCTCCCCTCTTCCCCGATCGTCATGGTACTTGTACCCGGGGAGGGAAAACTCTTAATCACTCAGATTAATTAAATCAAGCGGCCAAACAATCCCTATTAATCTTGTGGGAAGTCCACAAAAATTCATCGAACCCGGGTGCGACGAATTCCGGTGCGGGTACAGTACTAGTACGTCGAAACCGAGCGGGTGTACGGCGAAACTGGTGGCGGAAGACCTTGGAATCCCCGCAATTTCGCAGCGGGAGAACCCCGCTTCATGAACTCAATGAACATGTCTTATGGCGCAAACAAGGGGGCAATTCTTTACTAACAGCCGGAAATTTCCATGAAACTCGATCACATCAGCATTTTTGTAGCGTACTCCTTAGCTGCGTTGGTCAAAGGGTACCGGTATTGTGGATATACCGCAGCCGGAATTTCATGAGGCGCTCATACAAAAGCGGAAGTATCGGTTACCCGACATCCAAATAAATTTATACAAGTATCGTACCCCAACGATTCCCGGCAACATTATTCTAGTACTTGTACAGTACCAGAAAATGGTCTGAAGTTAAATTCCCCTGGCTTTCCTCCTCCAACCCAATCGCCAATGTGCTTTATTTGTTATGGTATCGAGAGCGCTTGATAGATTCCCATAAAGTCAGATGCCTTTGATAAAAAATAGTGGGGTTCCAAGATCCCCCACCAGCCAGTTGTATGATAACACGAATTATGCAGCCTGTGATACTGTGCTCGTTACTATAAATTGCCTTGGCTGTTGGTGAAGGCAAAATGTCTGCCAAACCCTAGGGGTTGTATCTGGAGCAAATATGATACCGTTCGGGGCGGTCGAGGAGGCCCTCGATCCAACTAGAGGAAATTCGACAGACTTGCTTCCCATACCCGATACGGCATAGCTAATCGGCTCGCATGCACGTGCTACGCTCATGCCGGACAGACGGATTTCACAACCTCCCGGACACCTCAACTTCACTTCAAAGACCGAAAAGGGCAGAACCTTGACGCCAAGGCTCCCGGATATCTTTGAAATTCGCGAGTAATGGTGACCAATCCGGGCTTGCGTTTATGTGAAACTGACCACTCTTGTGTGCATTTTCCAGCCCTTTCAATAACAATAATAACAAAAGTAGCGGGGAGAAAAGGGACAGTGCATAACACAGATATTGCCAATTGCGGGGGCACGTTGTATGAGAATTGCCATCTTAGGTGTCCAGCTACAACCCGGTCGAGGGAGCACGTTACCGTGTTTCCCCAACACACACTCGGGCCCTATTACCGTAGGCACAACATTCCGCAGGGTTATAATTCAGCGCGGGGATTTCTATCGTACCATTTCGCATCACTCCCTTCCTATGCGAGCGAATTCGGCTATTGGGTTAGCGTGGTGGAGACCCTTGGCTCGAAGGTGTTGGTCAGCTCAGTTTCTCAAATAGTAGTCCACGCAACCCCGGGGACCCAAAATGGGGCATGATTGAAAGTAAGGTTGAATCCGGATGGCAGGGCTACCTGGTTATGATCGAAAGCGTGGTTGAACCATTTTTACCCTCTGGGTATGGCAAAAAGTACGATCCAGCGGTGCTGTACCGTGGGTACCATAGCAATAACATAACATGTGCAGGCCTCTTTTTGGACAGCAAAACAAAGGAACAACAATATCAGGAGCGCGGGAGACTTTGCCACGATAACTTTCTCCTGAATGGGTGGGTTTAGAGGTTGAGATCCCCGCTTTGTTGATAGCAGTTCTCGGACATGGTACAAGTACCTGTATGGTGCCAAGTACTGGTCGCGCATCCTACTTGTATACCGTAGCGGAACTCGTGTTCTCTCGCCTACCCGAGTACGAGCTCCGATCGAAGTCCTGAGCCCGATCCGGTCAAAGAAGTGCTGTTCACGCACAACACCGCGGGTAGCTATTTGGCACTGTAGCTAAAAACGGGCAGCCTTCTGGCCAGGTGCAACTGAGTGCGACAGGTGTTTAGATGCGCATTACGATGCCTTCTCCAGCATGATTGGCTCTGGGACCGATTGTTATGACCGAACTGAATCGGCCAAAACATAAGTTAAGCTGCATACTCGAGTAAACCAGTGCGAGTGCTCATTGGTGCTCGACGGCATCCTCCGCCTGAAGCTTACCCCGTGGCCGGCGCCCCGGCATCAAATACCGGTACCGGTATCGTAAAAACTCTTGTGCGATGATTCTATACCGTGTGAGGAAACCTCTAATCTTTCTCAAGAGCTTTGACTCAGAACCCGGACCTACCGGTGGCTGGCAGGCTGGGCTCCGGGTGTTTTTACTCGTACAAGTACAAGTACTAGTACATGTGCGGTGGAAGCCGAGAGCTTATTTGCGCCATCATAGCACAGACTTTGACCGAGCTAGAAAGGCTTGTACGGTACTCGGATCTACCAGGAAACATCGAGAACTGATCCCATACCGGTACGAATCCAAATAGAGGCAGAGGTTATGCCCCCAGAACCTTATGGGCGCACCCGAGTGCCAGTGGTCTGGAGTCTGGACGCTGGTGAATTGGTTATATGGCTCATAATATGTCATGTCTGCACAGGGATACTGACTTTACCCCCTTCTCTCCGCTGATAGATGTTGCTGAACCACCGCACCATCTCGAGCTATGAATTTTCGTCAATGCAGGGTGCCGTTTAAGGTTGTGTGGCCTAGAGCATCCAAAATTGACCCTGCAGACCATAAGAATCACCAATCAAAATATTAACAGTCGGCGCACCTTGACAAGAGAGAATCGAGGAACACCCTCAATAGAACCCAAGTATCGCTCCTCTTTATTGTAATGCTATCCACTCAACCCTGTCTCTTTTTTTTACTCGGGCTTCAGGGAGGGGACACGGCTGTTGTATGCACCGGCCCCATACTCCTAAACCAACAAAGTCAGCTTTACTTGTAGATGTCTGAGTTTCTGTCATACAAGTACAATGCGGCTGACTGTGTGCGGTAATCACCCATGGACAAAGTTTGGGATGGGGATCAAACAAATGCTCGAGCATAAAGCTTGGGGAATTTTGCGCCGTCCTTGTCAGTGTGTTTCTGAGGCGTAGGCTACCGTAATAGGAAGCTTCTACTACCCGTAATTACTATCATACTGGAAAACTCTCCAGACGCATAAGGTTCGTTGTTCATTGTTCATTGTTGATGTTGGCTGTGAGAAAGTACCGTACCGGTACCTGCCTGCCCTCTTCACCACCGAAGAATGCCGAAGGACACCCGCCAGTTGCCCTAGACTTACCGGTAGACTCTGGTAGTGGCACAAAGTTTTCCTCCGTTTCAGCAGCCTGGGAGGTAGCGTAGATTTCTTCAAGGTTGCCAAAAGGAAGCCCAGAGCCCCTTGAATTTTTCTCATTTTTATCCGAGTCTGATTGCGCAATTGCATTCACCGGGGGTTACTGTACTCGAGTACAGCACTGGGAGCTTCACTCTGGAGCATCAGAACCCGGAGTTTTCAAGTCAAGTCATTGGCTTGCCGAGTGTTAATTTAAGAGACGAGACGAAGAACCCTGCGAGCCACGCTCGGAATTTCCGTGCCCCTATTTCCTTTCCTGTGAAAGACAAAGGGCGTATGCGGCGCCTTGGTTGTCATTTCCCCCCCCTTTTCCCTCCAGAGTCGTGCTAAGTGTTCGGGAAGGTGGGAGGTTCCGTACTGGTACGGTACTCGAGTACAGTAAACCGTCTGGATTAGAGGATCTCCCGGATGCATGATAAGCTTGTTTTTTTCTTTTTTCCCCTTCTTCCTCCGTGTGGCGTTCGCATTTCTCAAGTTTCAGTATGGCTGCCAGGGTAGCGGCTGGGAAGGCGTCGGCAAGGGCACGGCACGGGCTTGCAAGAAGGGCGGGGGATCCTGGACCTTTATGCCGTCGCAAGGACCGTACCGTACTCGTACACGTAATTACCGGTATGCTGACCATCGGGGCAAAGTAATTTCTCCTCTCTTAAACCTAACAAATTATATCAACCCATCAGAAAAACGCGGACGAGTTCTTCGAGTTTTTGTCGTGGGGGACGTCGGTGTGCAGGGATACCAGTCCTACCATACCGATACCGGTACTCGCACTTGTACCGTACAATCAGAAGAACCCCAAGCGCCAGTTCAGTTATCATGCCGTACCACTACCGTACTCGAGCGTAACAGGCACTTGGACACGAGAATCAGAAATTTGTACTCGTACAAGCAAATTACCGTATTGGGCCAGATTCGCGTTCAAACGACCAGGAATTTCATACCGGATACTTGTCGAAGTGTACGATGGGGAAAAATATTTCCAACTCGATTATAATATTCCTATTATACCTTACACCCCGTTCTACGAGTACGGTACGTGTGGAAAATCTGCAGGTTTTCAGCGATCGAGCCCGGGGGTTCCCTGATGTCTTATTAAGCAAACCAAATAGGAAGAAGTCTCTGTTGTCCAGGAGCCAGGAAAGCGGGGCAGATTACCAAAGCTTTCAGATTCTAGGGCAAGAAGTGATCCTATCTGTCCCATCAGCGAATTTGGATCCACCATGCCTAAATTACCACCCCTGGTGAATGCTGGATATACTTGTACAGTACTGTTCCCACAAAGTTCAAGGATTCAGTATATGGATGCATTGGCACAAAGAATTCGTTCCGCTCACGGGCTTGGCATTACCATACCTCATAACCCCCTCCCCCCCGGTTCGAAAAACTCGTCCCAACTCCTTCGGTCCTTTTTTGATGCAACCCCCTTCCCCCTCGCAACATCGCATGCGGCGGAAGGACAGGAGCTGTGGTATGCTTGGACGAGCGATACCGAGTGACATCAATGCAAGATTCTGATTACCATAGCCACAGGAATACCCAACACTCCCGAACTGGTTGCTAGAGTACCGTGTCACCACCACAGAAACGCCATATGGGTACCGGTACCTGAGTACATTACTCGGAATTTGTTTATGCCCGGCACTCCTGCCCTGCGACAGAATCTCCGCATCCTTTGCGGGGATGCACGGAACAAGTGTGCTGTATCCTCAGGACATTCCACTAGCACTTGCGCCCCTTTATTCTGCTTCGTAAGGCTCCGAACTGCGAAAAGGTGGTATTACACATAATCAGCCCCCAGTCGTCCTGTCCGACGGCGGCCGGACTGCGCTACAAGTAGTACAAACCAATCTTTTTATGGATATGGTTGACTTTTATTTGTAATTTAACCCATTGTGGTACTCGAGTACCGGTATTGTACCAGTGGGTGGCTGGCTGGGGTGCGTTAGCCATCTCCGGTCGCCCGCAGTTGACGGCCGCCCATTCCGTCCAAAGGCGAGACATGTCTCGTCTCCACCGCCTTCACCCCCCCCCCCGTCTCGGACGGACTGGAAGATTAGAAGCACTGCACGTAACCCGCCCCCTACCGGTAGTCGGTAATGTGCTGCGCCCGAAAGATTTATGTTTTCCAAGAGCAACGAAGATCTGACTAAGACATCGTTCCACGGATCTCCCAGGGGTAGAGGTACCGGTACCGGTACTCGAGTACCGTACCTTAGGTACAGTACTGTACTTGTGACAGAGTGCTCATGCTTCTCAGCCAAGGGTTGGCACCCCATTTGCCCTAGCTCGTGGCACCAGTTCTTTTCTGCCGAAGGGGTATCGTTTGTTTGTTTGTTTGTCGTGCGGAATGAGTACGGTACGGAGGCCTAGATATTGGTGAAACAATTGGTGAAGGGAGTTGCAACAGATTTACTGAAGAGCTAATTAGACCCTCATCGCACACTCCTGTAGTACCGGTACTCGAGTACCGTAGATGATGCCCTTTCAGCAGAGAACAAACTGTGCCACCCGCTAGGACAAATGGGGTTTTTTCAAATCATTGTTGGAGCAGGGCTGGATCGATAGTAACTTAATATCGATAAACCCCGCTTCCCGCTCGACGGATAACGAACCATCAGCACTTTATTGTAATAGGGCTCGATCCAGTGATTAATTAATTAATCACTGCACTGCGCTAGCAAGGCGAATTGGAAAATGATCTTCGAGGCCAAAGCCGGTCTTCTGTTGGGGGAATCCCAGTGCGTGCGGTACTCGTACAGTAATTCACTTTCAAGGGAAACTCTCCTCGGGGAGTAGGGCGGGGAGAGGGGGCAAGTAGCAGCTCTACTCGTACATCTGGACGTCAAGATGACGTCGCGGGTTGGCATACTCGTAAATCGTCCTTGAAAAGGTATAGTTCGTGGAGTGAAAGCCCCAATCTCCGATTCATTCTTACAAATAACAAAAGTTGCCGTACGAGTACTGTATGTGCGATGTTGTTTGCGGTATTATTATTCGCTCGGTTTCACGTTCTAGGCTTGAAATATTATGTAAGGGGTAGAAGCGAGGAACGAGAGAATCCCCGGCAGGCTACGAGAACTTGTGCTCGAGTACATTACCGGTACTACCGTATGCGGGTAGTGGTGGGGCATCAGGGTTTCCGCCGTGTTTTTTAGCCATAGTCGTGTGAGCATACCGTACTGTAGAGCCAGATTAAGGGGTCTTTTGCCCGCAATGAAGTTTTAGCGTCAGTCTACCAATTGGTGGAGGGTTACCTACCGGTGCGGTTGAGCGCCTGCGAGACCTCGTTCGACATTTCTGTCATACTTGTATGGTATTATACGAGTGTCGCTATGGGGGTCAGAGTATCGTTGGGGGGGGGGGGGGATTTCCTGAGTACCGTATGATGGGAGCGCTGTCGGGACGGGATCTAACGACAAAAAATAGATACAGTAAATAATTCCAAATGCGAGCCTGTCGATTGGTCCAGATGTCGCTTCCCCGCTGCTTGATACCGGTAGCTGTGGGCATACCGACCTTAAATATCTTGGCGCCAATGTTATGTCCAAGCCCTCCCGCAGTGGC
Organism: Tuber aestivum; assembly: GCA_900010015.1. Classification (NCBI taxonomy): domain Eukaryota; kingdom Fungi; phylum Ascomycota; class Pezizomycetes; order Pezizales; family Tuberaceae; genus Tuber; species Tuber aestivum. Next base: position 1,136,703 of record LN890945.1, on the reverse strand, counting down.
CTTGTACTCGTACCCCTATTAAAAATAAAATAAAAAAGCATGACCTACCGGTACTTGTGCTGGTATTGGACCCTGGCGGAGAGCACATTTTGCCTTCCTGGGCAACTTCCCCGGGGGAACTCCCTGGCCTCCGAGTGTGTCCTTTTGGTGTTTGTTGTTATTGTATACTCAGCACTCGAGTACCGGATGTCAGTCAACGTCACTCCTATTATGCTTGGATAACTTGCTACGATACCTAGCTATATGTAGTGGTGGCTCACTGCGCTTGTACTCGAGTACTTGTACTAGTACTTTTCCATGTCCCGAGCTTTGCTCGCGCCATCTAATTGGAGCTGGGCACTGGGGGCGTCCAACTTCAGTTTGGCCGTGTTGGTATCGCTTGGGAATAGCAATACCGGAGGTGATAATGTTTGTTTACGTCGAATTTGGAAGGGGAGGTGGGGTGAGAAGGTGGTCACGTCGAACCTTGGCCTCTTCAACCTCATGTCGACAATCCGCTAGAATCCGAGCCTTTTCTTTCTTTACTTTTCTCCGGTACTTTAAGTGTGAATACTGGTACTCGTACAGTACCGGCGCAAGCAAGTCTGAATCCGAAAAGGAGGAAGCGGGTGGAGTTGGTTGGTGAGGCCCTGCCCAGGGAAGATCAGGCATGTGGAAATCTCTCTGGGTCTGGCAGCTGATGCCGGTATGTTGTGTCTCCTTTGGGTCGATGTACGAGTGGTTCTACTTGTACTCGTACATGCCGGGGACCTGTAATATATTGGTTGCTGGGTGAGAAGACCCACCACCGTAGCCACCGTAGGAACCGGAATGTTTATTCTTTACGCTTGGACGTCTGGGATTCCCCCTTTGAATTAAAGGGGAGAAAACACAGCGAGAAAAGTGTCCTTCAGCGCTCGGCGAGACAAAAAGAGGATTACAATAGGCGAGAGAAGTGCTCAGAGAAAGCGGCCAATGGAACAATTTACCAACGGGGTGCTTGGGGATGTTGAGCCACCAACAGCTCTTGCTCCGGTTTTCAAATACAGTGGCCGTACCGGGATGTGCCCGACCGGCTGCGCTCCTGTTCTGGACTCGGGGCTACGGTAAGACGTGCCCCTGTGATTATGAGGGGGAAGAGAGGTTGAAAGGCAATGCAAAGAATGGTGTCGCTTTGCACTGCTACTCGTACGGGTATCATACAAGTACTGGGCTGGAATTAGAATAGCAATTGCCGGTGGGCCTCTAGGGATCTCAACAAGGTGCTCCGGGTTCTAATACAAATTCCTTAGGCACTTGTAACTTTTAGCCTCGGGCTTGGTTGGCCAATCGCCATTTACCTGATTTGACGGGGCCACTCTTACTGGTCGAGGGATCAGTGGAGCGGGTGGGGCGCCTTGATAGGGTCAAGACCGGCGTGCCGCAGTAGCGCCATCGGAAGAAGAAAAAAAAAGTTTGCTCGAGAAGGACTGTATTACTGCTCGAGTATGGATATGCGGGTTGCAGCAGAAACCTGCGAAATGGCATTGGCATAATATTTAGGGCGGCGATCTGGGACTGAATAAATACTCTTGATCAACCCCCTCCTCCCCCCTCTATTTCCCTCCTCTAATAGTACGACTTACCTCTCTTTCTCCACCTTCCTTACGTGCTACTATTTGGATTCGACTTCCGGCCATGAAACCCTCGATTTCAACCGGTCTCCTGCTACTCAATGCAGTGGCTAATGCCGCATGTCCTTATATGGACGGAGGCGCCTCTTTGCGTAAGCGTGGTGAGAGCAGTGGTTCTTCTGGACTGCCCGGCGATGACGGCTACCTGGAGAAATTCTACGTTGAGGATGGGAATGGTGTGTTTACTACTACGGATTTTGGTACCCCGGTGGATGATACACATTCCCTGAAGGCTGGCGAGAGGGGCCCGACGCTCTTGGAGGACTTCGTTCTCAGGACTAAGATTACCAGATTCGATCATGAGAGGGTTCCGGAACGTGCGGGTAAGCTTTCACATCCTGTTTTGGTGTGTTTGTATGCTGATGTGGTTTTGTAGTGCATGCCCGTGGTGCCGCCGCCCATGGCTACTTCGAGAGTTGCGCCGACTTCTCAAATATTACTGGTGCCTCGTTCCTCGGAGGGGCGGGGAAGAAGACGCCGGTGTTCCTTCGGTTCTCCACTGTTGCAGGATCGAGGGGTAGCTCGGATACCGTCCGAGATGTTCACGGGTTCGCCTTGAGGTTTTACACCGATGAGGGGAACTACGACATCGTTGGAAACAACATTCCGGTTTTCTTCATTCAGGATGCCATTCAATTTCCTGATCTCATCCACTCGGTTAAGGTATGGTTTGCTCGGAGTGATTAGCCTTTTATGGTGCATGATGTTGACATTGGCATAGCCCCGCCCCGATAATGAGATTCCCCAAGCCGGTACCGCCCACGATTCTGCATGGGACTTTTTCGGTCAGAACCCATCGACTATGCACACCCTTCTTTGGGCTCTTTCTGGTCACGGTATCCCTCGCTCTTTCCGTCATATGGATGGGTTCGGGGTGCATACTTTCCGTTTTGTCAACGATGCTGGCAAGTCCAAGTTGGTCAAGTATCACTTCAAGACGAAGCAAGGTCTTGCGTCCCTTGTTTGGTCCGAGGCTTTGGTCCTCAATGGCCAGAACCCCGACTTCCACCGCCAGGATCTTTTCGACGCCATCGACTCAAAGAATTATCCGGAATGGGAGGTCGGCGTGCAAATCATGGACGAGTCTGATGTCCTCAGATTTGGCTTCGACCTTAACGACCCGACCAAGATTGTTCCCGTTGAGCTGGTGCCCATCACACCTATCGGAAAGCTGGTCTTGAACAGGAATACAAAGAATTACTTTGCCGAGACCGAGCAGGCTATGGTGAGTGATGATATGATGCGATCTACCGCCGGTTGTCGGTTCTCTCTACGGATGCAATATTAACACTGGACTATAGTTCAATCCCGGTCACGTTGTCCGTGGTATCGACTTTTCCGATGATCCTCTCCTGCAAGGACGCTTGTTCTCGTACGTCGATACTCAACTCAACCGTCATGGCGGACCAAACTTTGAACAGGTCCCGATCGTAAGTTCCCTACGAGTATAGCTAACGGGCCTATTACCGTTTTCTACATCCATCGATTACTAACTCAAAAATTCCAGAACCAACCCCATAGCCCAGTGCACAACAACAACCGTGACGGTGCCGGCCAGAACATGATCCATCTTAACACTGCCCCCTACACACCCAACACCCTGAACGGAGGCTTCCCCAAGCCCGCGACCCAAAACGCTGGGCGTGGCCACTTTACCGCTCCTGCGCGGAAGATCGTCGATGCACACTATGTTCGCAACATCTCGCCCACCTTCCTCGACTACTGGTCGCAACCCCGTCTCTTTTTCCAATCCCTGGTGCCCGCGGAGCAACAGATGGTGATCAATGCGGCACGCTTCGAGCTCTCGAAGGTCTCCTCGGACGCCGTGCGCAAGGCCGCAATCGCCCAGTTCAACAAGATCTCCAACGAGTTCGCCGCGCACGTCTGCAAGGCTCTGGGCTTGGCGCCACCGGCGCCGGATTCCGCCTACTACCACGATAACAAGACCTCGGGAGTTTCGACCTTTGGTAACCGGCTTCCTTCCATTAAGACCTTGAACATCGGAATCTTGGTCACGACGGCTTCGCCTGCATCGCTTGCCCAGGCCGAGACCCTTGTCAAGGCGTTTAAGGGTAAAGGCGCCGTACCCAAGGTCGTCGGGGAGTACATCACTTCCGGAGTCGATATGACGTACTCGGCTACCAATGCGGTCCTCTTCGATGGGGTAATTGTCGTGGACGAAACAAACAAATTGTTCACCAAGGCCGGCGCGTCCACATTGTTCCCTCCCCAACGGCCGACAGAGATTGTCCGGGACGCCTTCCTCTACGGAAAACCTATCGCCGCCATTGGGACTGGAAAGGCCGCTTTCGAAGCGTCGAGCATTGATTGTGGTCAGGAGGGTGTGTACTGTGTCGACAACAAGGGTCTCTCTGGGTTGCCTGATGCTTTCGAAGATGGCTTGAAGACTTTCAAATTCTTGGGGAGGTACCCGGTTGATAAGTGATTTTGAAGTCTTGTAATATATTATTTTTCTCTTTCAGCGGGGGTTTTTTTTATTTTTTATTTTATCCAATTCGAGTTTCGGTTTTAGTTTCCTTATTCATTTCACTTTTTTCTTCTTCTTTTCAAACTTTCCTGGGCCGGAAGTAATGGTTTCTCCTCCCTCTTCGGGGGGATTAAATAAAATTGGAGTCAAAGATACGTTTTGCACGGTGTGCTTTTTCTTTGTTTGCCGTTTTGATCCGGCAATATAATATTCATCTATTCCTGTACTGTACAGTTTACTACAATTATACCGGTATTACTCCAGTTCTGTTTTCCGTGAAGGGAAGAGGGAAACAGAATCCTCGTTTGACTATCGCGGGTGATATCCAATTGCGTCAAGACGGGACTCGCCGTCTGTAAAAGCGAGCGTGCGGGGTGGGTGGGTGTATCCAAATGCGTTTTCATCCCACGATCAATCCTGGAAATACTGTCCCCCACTCCTTCCCCACTAACCACTCCGCGGCGTCCCGTACGAGCGAGTAGACCACCGTACTACGAACATACGGTTGGACCTGGAATAACGGAAGATCCCGCGATGCCGCTCGTGTTGCCTCTCTCCCAGTACCAGTACGAGTATCATAAGCTCAGTTGTGTTTTCCTCTTATTTATTTATTTATTTATCATCTGGTGCACGAAATGACAACATCCCCCCTTTCTCCATTAACCCAAAAGGGAAATATCGGACGTACTGGGGCGATCCTCAATCATTTTTTTACAATACCCGAGCACGAGTGGTGTGATACAGAGGGTAATTAAACATGGCTTGTCATACGAAGGTTGAATCCTAACTTTGGACGCGTTTCGCCGTCGCAAGGTGGAGGTCAAAACAGTCTAGTCTACAAGGTTGAGTGGTTCTTCAAGGATCAACTGAGCGGTGGTGTTCTCCTGGCGTAACCTGCCTCATAAAATGGGCTGGGCCTCCAAATCGTAAGGTTGGACCTAGACTATTTGTCTGACCCGTTTTTGAAAACTGTAACTTTTTCCTGTCCACCCTTCTTCCTCCATCTTAACGAGAATAGGTATGGCTTGTCCAGGTAACGAGATAACAAAGCATTAGCGCTAGTTAGCATCCCACCATGACAATGCTTCTCAGTACGAGTAGTCCAGCTTCTAGTATGGCATTCTGGGCATTAGTCTACAAAACTTCGATAGCCACAAAGTTTATCCTGTCAGGATTCCCAAAATGTGCTGGTGTTTTGGCCTAGACTGAATGCCAGTGCCTCAGCAGCCGAGGGTACCGTATATCATACTCAAGAACTTGCAAAATCTTGGTGTCGCTCTTTCAGGCACACCAATATTCTAACTTCCAGTAAAAGGTGCACTAAAAACGGTGTGATTGGGCTGGAAAAAACGGGAAGAGATGCGTTGAGAAGAACATGCCAAAATCTCGCAATGTTTTTTTTCAATGGGGTAACATGATAGCTCATTGTCGCGAGGTTCATTCTGAACCTTGCATTTCAACCTACCAGGAATGGCAGAACGCGCTCTTAATCTCATGATGGATCCTCACGTGTAATCACTCGCTTGCAACACTTTCGCGAAGCATTACCGGGGAATTATTCGGTTTTTTTCCTTTTTTTTTTTCCCCCCTCTAATGCGACTGGATAATGTTGGCTTCAATTC
>LN890945.1:1068197-1130921 GCA_900010015.1 Tuber aestivum | reverse complement strand
CTGTTCTAGCGATGGCTGGATATAATAATCTATTGGTAGAACGTCTGTCCACACCGTGTAGCACTCGTACAATATATTATACATTCCCTAGATCCTTGCAACCCCCCCTCGCATGCGATCCCCGCCAGCCCCTAGCAGCCAATCTACTCCCCACTTTCTCTCCCGCTGCTTGACTGGAATAGCCTACCGGTATCACATAAAATCACTCGGAAATTGTTCGTATATAGCTTGGAAACTTACCAGAACTACTGTAACGAGACGACCGAGAGAGAGTGGATTCCGTCTTCCATTGAAGCAAAAAGCCGGAATGGCCCCCCTGCTGTGCGTCCCGCTGCTATAGGGAGGTGGTTGGGAAGTACTAGGACCAGAGATGCGCAGTGTCCATGCGTTGAGCGCGGACGGTGTACTCGGGGTTTGCGTGACCGGAGTGGGAGGGAAAGGCTCGGAGTGGCGACATGTGATTCACAGATTGCGTGTCAGTCAGGAGCGGTAGTCTGCTCGAGCACGTGTTCGTTGCGCAAGAGGGGGGATACTGGGGGGGTAATGGTGTTCCGGGGTCCTGGAGGAATTTAATGGATTCATCGTCAGACGGGGAGGATGTTGGGTCTATTGTAAGTGAGTGTGATGGGGGAGAGAAGGGTTAGGGTTTGTGATATGGCGTTGCTTTCTATTGTGGAGTGTCCGTGTCAGGAGATTGTGGAGAGAGGATTTGGTGCAGTAATTATTGGTTGACCGACTAGACGTCAAGATGAGGTGGGAAAAAATCTAAAACCGGGAGCCAGGAAAAAGCAAGGAATAATCCGAAGGAACAAAAAAAAAAAGCGAGAAAACAGGAAACAGAGAAGAGAGAAGAAAGTTAGGATTGAAGACTTTAGGATACAGCCCCATCCTATTTTGCTTGACTAGGAAGGGGCTACAATAGCAGAGATCGGAAAGAGAGGAAGAGGTGATGAGGATAACAGAGGGCAAAAAAAAAAAAAAAGAAGAAAGACTCCTAAAAGATACGAAATTCCTAGCCCTCGGGCTTTTATCCTTCCTTAGGCGCCTCCATCTCAACAATCTCCCTATCATGCTCGATGTGCTCAAGTACTCGCGAACTTGAGCGAGCTGGTTTGCGTTACACGTTCTGGAGCCTCTCAATACGGACTTGACCAATTCAGGACGAATCTAGTGAGTATCCGGCAGGTAGTCCTCCGTGGGATGCCCCAATCTTTGCGGGAACCGCTTCCCCGACTTCTCTGGCTGGTTGGGCAAATTTTCAAGAAGCGTTGTAATATCGCTCCTCATATGGGGGCTTGATGAACTTACTAATTAGTGAAAATGCAATCGAGTAGGACCTTGATAGTGCTCGGATCATCCTGCGACGAGATTTCGGCCGGGAGTGATTCCATGGATTTTCGATGTGAACCCGGTTCTTAGGTAATCGGATATGGCCGTTGCTGTACGGGTAATCAATGGCTTTATCCCAAGCGAACCTGTTTCTTTCCAAAGCACCGGATCTCGGCTCCATGAGATTTCCACAAATCTTGGGTCCACGGCTTGTGAGCTTGCTACAAACTTATTCTGCCTCTAGAATCTCTCTCTCTCTGCCCACTCCTTAATTGTGACAGGCCCAAAGATGGGGCAGCTTCTTGAACTGGTGAAAAGCGTTCTTCGGGGGAAGGGGGATTCTATATAGACACGCTAATCATGCATTTCTCGCTAGTTCCGGCATAAATTGTTAAATATGATACGCGAGTTATGCCCGATTTGGTAATCCAGAATTGCTGGGCTATTTTGGTCCCTCAATCGGTTGAGCGCACTCGATATAGGTCAGTCCTGAGACATTCTCTCCATCAGGAATTCTCCCCAAACATATGACTTGGCCAACTCTGGCCGCAGGAATCTTGAGCTCGCTTGGTCTCGGAACGCTGCTAAAATGCAAAGATCTCAGTTTACGGCCAGGTTGCGGTGTTCAAACGCGTTTCTGTTATCATTATAAACAATCTCGATAAACTTTTGGAGCTCCCCGGTATTCTCGGCCGCGAGCTGGGCAAACCTCGTTGATCGGGAAATCTGGGTAGGACGGGTGGGGAACACCCAATGCCTTTGGTTCATCCCAAGATTTGGATGGTGCATGTCGTCTCAAAATGGTGGTTTGTTCTGTCATTTCTGTCAGGCTTAGGCTACCCTTAGGTCTGCTGCGGGCAACCAGTCCTGACTAGTACTTGTCGTAAGCTGTCAGATGGGAAGGCGGGGTAGAGCCCACCGAGTGGGAAGGCTCTATTTGTGGGCAATAGCAAGGTGCGGAAAGTTTTCTAATTCAAGGGAGCTTGTGCAGAACGCTAAGCTGGTGCGGTATGCATCGCCTAGAGTTGTCGCTCGTCTCACTTTTTTCCCCCAGGTTCAATGTATGGTGCTGGGTTTACTATGAACCTTCTTGCAACAGGTGCTCCAGAAATTCAACTCCCTTTCACTTCCGAGTCGTCAAACTATCCAATTGATCGACTGCATATTTGGTGTATTTCTTCTTATGAAGATAATGTTCTATAAAGTCCACTATCCATCCTAAAAACCTCGGGCCTGCTTCTGGATTTTCGTCTCTTACGGGTATAACCCTCTGGATATCCTGGACTCCTTCCACATAAAAGTGCGGAAGCTGAGTGGAGGTGCATTGCCATAGCGGTGGGGAACGCAGTCCTCTCATTGCGGGAGGTATGGTTATACTGGAGGATGTTTGGCAGGACCTTTAGCTAAAAGATAATGGGTTTTATAAGCGCTGAACATTCAATTCACTGATTGATAGATATTGGCAATATATACCATGTTCAGGGAAGTGCCCTGGATCTGATGGCGCTAGAAACCTAGCAACTCTCTTGATATGCGTTCGCCCCGTCCGTGTGGACCAGCAGTCGAGATCCGAATGCATCCACCAGGGCTAAAAATCAATTCAAGAGTTTATGGAACCGGCGGTAACTTAGTCGAAGCAAGGAGGGCAAAGGAGAATGTTGCGTATATAGGGCATACAGTATACGGGGCGAGAATGATACCGAATCTCATGTCCTCCATTGAGCTCTGCTTAATATCCGTATAGTTAGTTCCCTTAGTTGGTTTCGGTGTAGGCCTTGGGTAAACTCGGCTTGTGTTGATTTGGTCGGGTAAAGCACGAGAATACGCGAGTAAAGTATTTATTCACCTTGCATGGTATAGAGAATACCTTCCCTAAATCCTTATAACCCCCCTCATTTAACTCCCGCTAGCCCCCAGCAACCGATCTACCCTCCTTCTCCCGCTACTCTAAGACACCGAGCATGCGTGAATCATAAAGTATCACTCGAGGTTCTTCGCAGGATTAGCCCTCCGAGGGCTGATCACTCTGTCCATTTGGGCGCAGGTCCAGAATTGCGCACCTACAGTGCATCTGGATAATAGCGGTGGGGTAGGAGGTTACCAATGTCCGAGACGGGTAGTTCCTGTGAGTCGGGTGTGGTATCAGGAGTGGCGAAGGAGGGGTTTCTGAGTGGAGAATTCTGTTCATGGTTGGCGTGTCAATTGGGGGTAGAGGGATTCGATGCGCCGGGGGGGTAGGTAATTCTGGGGTATGGCAGTGTTTCAGAGTCCCAAGGGAATTGAGTGGATCAATGATAAGACGGAGCCGATACTAATTCTGTACTGTGCGCCAGTGGGACGGGGGAGAGAAGGGTTAGAGTTGGGGTTTGCCACGTTATGGCGTGCTTTTTTTTTATTGTGGAGAGGACTTGGTGTGGCAATTATGGTCGAATTAGAGGGCTGGATAGACTTGACAATAAGATCAGGGATCAAAAAACAGAAAAATGGGAAAGGGACAAAAAAGGAGGAAAGGAAGAGTTGCAGGTGGAGAAATCATGATACGGCTATATGTCGTTTCGCTTAACTACGAAGGGCTGGGGTATAGATCGGGAAGGGGAGATGATATGATAGTAATAGAAGGAGGGGAGAAGAAAAAACCCATAAAGATACCAAATTTCTTGCCCTGGAACTTTTATTTCTCATCAGCCGCCTCCATCTCAACAATCTCCCTGAAATCCTCGATATACTCCTCACAAACTTGAGCGAGCTGTTCTGCGTTGCACGTCCTAGAACTGCTTAATATGGACTTGGCCGTCTCAGGCCGAATCCAGTAGGGATCCGACAAGTAATGCTCCATGGAATGCTTGAAGCTTTGCAGGAGCCACTTATCCGACTTTTCTAGTTGGTCGAGTAAGTTTTCAAGTTGCCTTGTGACGTCTTCCTCATGCGGGGGTTTGATGAACTTGTTAGTGTAAATGTAATCGAGTAGGACCTTGATTGTGTTCGGATCATCCTGCAGCAGGACTTCGGTAGTGGACGATTCCTTGAATTGAGAGGAGAACATTCCTCTCCAGTAATTGGATACGGAAGCAAGAACAACTTTGTGTGCCTTGAAAGTCTGGAGGGGTGAAATTATTGTGACATCACAGAGTAGTCCCTGGTTGCGGAGATCAAGGAGGCCTTGGAGGATTGGGGACTGTATTCTAGGGGGCTGGGGGATTCGCCGTTTGCGGAGTCTTAATATGTGCACTTTGGCATGCTCCAAGAGGTTGTGGAAGCGGCCTAAGAAAGAGCAGACACGCCTGATTTCCCCAGAATCGTATTCTATATTTAGGCAAAGATTCCTAGCACACGACCAGGAATTTCGGAAGGTTTCTAGTGCCATCCCCGATCGGTCTTCATACTCGATATTGAGCCAGATTAGCGCATTTTCTTGAATGGAGTAGGTGGGTATCTTTTCCTCAAGGTATTCGTAGGCCATCTTGATTTCGGAGATACGTGTTGGAAGCTCATCTTCTGTAATTTCCTCGCGGTGTGATGCAAGGAATTTTAGATGCCCTATCACTGTCGTTGGTGTAATCATTGGTTTTATCGACGTTATCATCGTCAAAGCGAGCGGACCCAGTTGTTTCCGAAGCACCGGCTTTTGGCTCCATGAGATTTCCTCAAATCTTGGGTCCACAGCTTCTGAAATCGCTACAAGCTTATTCTGTTGCCAGAATCTCTCTCTCTGCCGACTCCTTAATTGTGACTGGCCTAAAGATGGGGTAGCCTCCTGAACTGGTGCAAAGTGGGTATTGAGGAGAGCTTCCCATATGGACGTATCCCAAGAACCCATCTCTCGGTAGTCCCAGCATAAATGGTGGAATACTATACGCGAGTCGTGTTTGATTTGGTCATCCGGAATTTTTCGGCTATTTCGGCGCTCAATCGCTCGCGCGCACTCGATATAGGTTGGCCCCGAAACGTTCTCGATCAGGAAGTCTCTCCAAACCTGTGACTCGGCTAACTCTTGGCACAGGAATCTTGAGCTCGCTTGGTCTCGGAACGCTGCTCGGAATAAAGGTTCCGAAGAGTTATAGAGGGTGCTCGGCGAACAGAAACAAAGGTCTCTGTTTACAGCAAGGTTGCAGCAATTAAATATGCTTCTGTTTTCCTTATAAACAATGTCGAGAAATCTTTGATACTCCCCAATATTTTCGGCCTGTAGGTATCCGCGAGCCACGCCAACCTCGTAGTTCAGGAAATCTTGGTAGGGCAGCTGGGGAACACCTAATTTCTCTAGTTCATCCGTATATTTGGATGCTAGAGCAGGTCTCAAAAAGGTTGTTTGGTCTATCATTGTTGTCAGAGTCAGGTTTGTATGGGGAGCCAGCTTTAGCTTTGTTGCGGACTGGAAGGACCCCGAGAGAACAGGCCATATCGGAAGCTGCTTCAGCGTGCTGAATGTTGGGTGGTCTCCATCTAGGAGATCTGAAATGTGAGGGAGGACAAGCCCGCTCAGAAACTAATGCATGTTAGAGGGAATTGAGGTTGGAGATGAATCTTAGAGATAGCTACCTCAATTCCTTCAGCGGGTATGCCCGAGAAGACCTGGGTCAATGAATCGATTTTGGGTACCCTAGCGGGTATGGAGCTGATAGCCAGAGTAAGGCGATGGACACCTGCTAACGACCACACCGACTCAGGGAACAGCTCTGTTATAGGAAATGTGGATTCGTTTACTAACACCAAGCCATTTAGTGCTTGGAAAAGTGGTGATTTGCATCCTTCCGGGAGGACAGAGAAAGGGTCGATGATCGCTGGAAGGTCTCCAGAAACAAAGTCTAAGGGGCTAAGAAACAGTAGGCTATTTGAATCACCTACGATCGACCCACAATATACCGGCAATGATTCGATGGATTTGAGATACTGATCCTTGTTGGTGGGATTTTTGGTGACACAAAGCTCAAAATATTCCCATACGCTGACGAGCCAGGCCTTTCGGTATTCCGTATCTTTTGACTCCACCAGCGCACATAATGGGGCTATATCCTCGAAGGTTAGTGGAGAAACATTCATTTCCTTCTCCAACAGTGCATCGGTTACGGGTCCCTCAAGATCTTGGGAAACTAGTCTCCCATCTGCAATTTCTAGGATACTACGCTCTAAGGGAGTTTTAGAGATGAAATACCGGATCTGGGAAGTCGATTTTCCCGAGAAGGTTCCCCAGGACCCATCGTCAAGTGGTAGAAGTGAACATCCGGTCAAGCAATCCTCTGATGTATCCGGTAATAGGAAGGCTAGTAAATTGTTAATGTTACCTACCAGATTCCCGGGGTCATTCTTCCAGTGGTCTTTGAGTGATTGGCAGCGTGTTGGATCGCGAAGTATATCCCGAACATACGCCGGAGTTACTAATGATAGCGATATTTTGCCTGTCGTAGCTTCTATTAATCCCTTCGCAACTGTAGGATGAGGCGTTACAATATTTGTAATATCTAGTTGTCTCAAGAGTGGGACTATAAATTCGCTCCACTCTGCGCTTAGAAAGTCGAAAATAGCCTCCCCGATGGTGAGATTTTTGATGGTCGGTGGTTTGCTTCCCGGAGAAGTAGAAAGCGGAGGCGGTATCGGCGGGTATAGGTCATAAGAGCTTTCAACCGCCTTTTTCCAAAATGCCGTTGATATAGTCAAGGGTACGTGGTCAGAATTTTTGAACTCGGAGGGCGGGGCCGGCCAGAAACGGTAGCCACTTGTTCCATGAACCTCCATAAGGTGTCTTAAGAATAGGAGGTAAAGAGGCACAATCCCCTCCTCGAAGATCCAATTGTTCCATTTTGAGCCTAGAAGGGATCCATTTTCCTCTTCAGATATGAGCGTTCGTCTGTCATTCTGTAACGCCATATTCTAGAGCAAATTTCAAATAGGGATTTAGCATATGATCTTTCCACAGGAGTGTGAGGGTCCTTTGACTTACTGCATTAATGCTAGCTGGGAGCGATAGGGGGTGTTTAGCATGAAGGGGCAGTCCCATAAAACAAGAAGTCGGTTGTTCGCGCTCTGGAACACCCAGTCCATATGCAGCTTGAAGTCTGTTGTACTCCGCCATCTGAACTAACTCCTGTGGAATATGTTGTTCTTCGGTGAGTCCGTCTATTGTCCACCATTTGTCATTCTCCGCGGAACCTAGGGCCCCAGGATGCTGTACCTGTCCAAAGACTTTTATAGTGACGTCCACCTCGTTTATCCTGCGGGATCTGATTGTCCGCAACGGCTTTGACGATGCCGAGACTGTCCAGATTGGTTCCTGCAGTCCCTTCTGCCAATAGGATATGGACGAGATATGTTTGAGAAATATCAGTGATATCCTTGCCTTCTCTATATAGTGTTCGAGATATGTGCGTGTTTCCATTGCTGAGATGCTCCTTGGGCAAAGCTGAGATTTATCTAATTGTCCGCGAAGCGGGAATCTGAAGATTGTTCCTTCGAATCTTGAGGAGGCTCCCGAAAAGCCGAATACTCCTTCAAAGGGTTTCAATTGATCCGGATCTTAATTATGTTAGTGTTGGATGTCGCACGGCGATCTTGAGATGAATTTGACCTGAGAGGACCTACATTGGGTTTCAACATCTCGAATTCTAAGCTTCAACCCACCCCGAGGGTTGCCTGTTAAGGGGAGTGGTGGCAAAAATAAATGTTCGGGACTTTGAATGTCAGCGTGCGCGGGTGAAATATTGAATTTGGTCACCTACTCAAATATCGCATAGAAATTCCCGGAGACGAGGCTGGGTGCGGATGTCCAATGATACCTTGATAACAAGAGTGATGTGAGCGCGAGATCTTGTTAGACGAGACCGTAATCTTACATCGTTAAAGCCCCTTTTCCGAACTTCCCAATTTTAGAGTAGTCGAGACCCTTCGATCCAATTCCAATATCAATGATGGACTTAAAGTCCTTGTCGGTAAACACTAAGTAGCCATCAGCATTCTGCTTTAACGTCTGAACAAATGCCACTTCGTTTTGGAACCCACCGCCGTTATTGTAGCAAAATAGGGCTTTCCCTTGAGCCGCCTCGAGTTCTTTGGTTATTAGTTTCTCTGTTGGGTATTCAGTGGAGTGGTCAATCATCCAATCGATTCGGGTTGCAGTTTTGCCCTTTTCATCCAGGCAATCCTCCGCGTTGGCCAAGTACTCGCTGAAAGTGCTTTCCACACTGTACCGTTGTAAAGTATCTCGGATTGCCGCCATGAGGCTTTGTTTCTGAGAGAAGTCTTGCTCAAAACCTGGGTCGTGGAGAGATGCGAGGATCCTATCTTCCACGGTGGGTAATCCAAGTTTCTTGATTGTTGATTCCGGGATTCTTGGGTGTGGTGTTAGCCTATCTGCTAGGAAAAGAGGCACATCATCACCACTGGCGGTAAGCTTTGAAAATGTGCGCATAACCCCATCCCGATCCGGAGCCTTGAATTCTGAAATTGAATTCTGGTCATTTTTCCCGTTGTGTCGTTCTGCGACCTGTTCCACAATATAAAGTGCTACCTTCAGATCTTGGGTAGAGAGAGGTTCCTCGGTCGCAATACTCTCTTGTAGCTCTTTCAACTAGAAGCTTTGAATCAGAGAACGGAGCCACTGGTTTTGCAAACTAAAACTGGATAGGGAGGAGAAATATGAATTACCTGTTCAAATGTCGGCTCTAGTTTGACCCCGATGTGGGTGAGAAATTGTTCGACGTTTCGCTCCTCTTGTAGAAACCTTTTGGAAACATCATCGTAGTAGGGGTGCAAGTGCTCGGCTCCGGCGAAAAATATTTCAGTCGGAGAAAAGAACTGCCCCGAGGAACCAGGAATCCATTTTCGACTCTTTAGCTCTAGTTTGGTGTCCACCGTTAGGGACCTCCCTGGAGGATAGATCTTATACCAATATTCTACTAGTCTCGCCAGTGAGCGACAGTCACCATTCTTTTTTGCTCCTTCTAATTGCTTATCCATCTGTTCAACTGTGAATTCAGCGTCCCATCCCAACCATTCTTCCCATTCCTTCTCCCGTCTGTGGCTGATGGAGGATTTCATAATTGGCATGGAATAATTGCACAACGGTTGGAAAGTTGTAGATCGACATTGGAGAGCGCTGAATAGCCCAAGTTCCCCTTCTAGGCTTATTGCTGGGATCCAGCACAATTCCATACACTCCTTACTGGGTGGCTGGGTGGGGGGTTTGCTTTGGAACAAGGTGGATACTTTGTCGTTAATATCATGGGGAGAGCGTCTTGAGCTGCTGTAGGAATGAATTCTTTCCAATATAACTTCATCGGTTATACATTCCGGCATCCCTAAACAAACAAGAGCGGAGTGGTAAACTGTATCAAAGCTTTTTATTGGAGATCGTTTCTCTTCTTCGAAGTACAGTGCAGCCACATAGGTTCCCGAAACCGTATCATTAGGGCGTCGAAGCTTCTCTGCACTTACAGGGACAATCTCCTTCGTAGAAAGCGTAGATTGAACTTCATCCGATAGAGACTTGAACTGGTCCATTGCAAATTCAATAAACCCCATTCTTCTTTTATCGTCGCTTGCACCGGTTTCCGCGATTCTAGGAACGACATGATCTCCGAGTATCTCGGAAACAGAGGGGCACTTGAATAGTTCCAGGTGGGAGACCAGTCCCTTGAGCTCGCGATACCTTATGTCGATGAAAATATGTTGAGGTGTGTCTAGTGTGATTGGTAGGTTCTCTACCCCAACATATATTGCAAGAGGATTGGGGTCAAGGCTGGATATCGAGATCCAAGGGCTTCGTAACTTTGTTAGCCTAACCATCAAAATTAATAGGAAGAGGAGCTAACCGTTCGCTCGGGATCGAGTCATTTGCTTCCTGAAATATGGGCAATTTCCGCACCGTTGATTCCATGCATGATCTCTCGGATGCACTACAATCTCTTGACAGGTCAAATAGATGTCGTATTAATTCCATTTTTTCGGTACGATCCAATTTTTCCGCAAAAACTTTCATGGTAGCTTCAAACCACTTCATCAGGGACTCCCGATCGTCATAATCCTTGATAATCCCGAGCTCTCGGAGGATTTGTGTAGCTTGTGGGAAGCCATCTCCCGTGCAGAGATGCATTACCACGGGCCCGAAGCGATTTGCGAGGTTAGATTTAGTTCGTTTTAGAAAGGAGCCAATTCCCTTGTTCACCGATACATTCAGGACCGGATATTCAGAGGTACTTCCGATCCTCTGAAACATTCCTCCTCCGAGGGGGATAAGCCATAGATCCTTCAACGCTCTCGCAAATATGGGCCCTCCAGTCTGCCTATGCAGAGCCATGGAGACCCACTTCCAGAATAACTCAACGAAATCTGCGAACCCAGGTTTATCGATTTTAACCACTGGTGTTTGTTCGGCTATTCCACTGAATTCGTAGGAAAAACAATATTGAATCGCATCTTCAACGGTCCAGGCCTTGATTCTTGTGTATTGTTCTATCTCAGCGATGTGAGTCACGAGTGTTTCCCGCGATCTCTCGGAAAGAGCGTCTCTCTTCACTGTCTTTTTTAGTGACTTACAGAACAGCTTCTCTTCAATTGTGTCTCTTGCTAGGAGTACTCGATTATCCTGGGATGAGGGCATCTCAAGCCCTCGAAAAGTGCCATCCAACAGAGGGATTAGGGGGGCTTCACAATTTTTAAAATCCTTGGCCTGGCGATCCGACAGAACATAATCTAACAGGACCATCCGGGGCTTGATATCTAGGTTTAGGAGTGCATCAGAGTCTTTGATAGTCGTCAAATGGCGCCGTCCAGCAGAAGGCGAAAGGTATTCGAGGCCTATCGTGTGATCCAGGGAACCAATTTCAGTTCTTCGGTCTTCTGGGGGAAGCACGACACGAGCCTCAGCATCTCTCAAGGAGAAATGCAGATCTTCGGGAATACCAAGGGTGAATACCACTTCTTTGGCTGGTTTTACTATTCCGCTAACGGTTGGCAGTAGCTCGAGACCATCCTCAACGACCTTCTTGAAAACAGTCCCCAAAATGCCCATCCACAATTGCCCTGATTCCCCCTGTTTACCTGCAGGCCAGAAATCCCAACCAGGAGAAAGGTTCTCGTTCCTCATGAACTCTAGATTGCGGACCCAAGCATGTGGCACACACTCATGTAGCAACCACTCATTCCATTGAGCGCCCAATCGAGTGGCTGAATTGGAGCTCATGGTGGTGTCACCCCCGGAATGGATATTGGACCGATCTGGGGTAATGCTGAATATTCCGTGGATGTGGGCAGGGTGTTTCGTCTGAATCGGGAGGGGAAGGGTAGTAAACAGCCTTCCACCGAAACCGGGTGTTTTCTGGGGGTTAGATTAGTTTTGACTAAATAATATACTTAAAATTTGGATGAACTAACGTCTAATGGATTGGCAATTGCGACCCAAGGGAATAGCTTGTGGTTCCTTGCCCACTTTTGCAGGTCTTCATTCCCTGCCGATTTCCGTAGATAATGACTTATCGCATATTCAACCTTAGTTTCAGAAGGATCTTTGCCGGGTCCGGGGCTCCGAAGGATGCTGATTTCCATCGTAAAGTCTGATCCGAAATGCTCTTTTGATTGTTCCACAAAAACCTGGCGGTACCCCTCATTGATGAGGTTCTCTCCTCTGTCATTCCTCGTCTCATTCGGGACAGTGGACTCGGCTTTGGCGAAAATAGTGTCATCAATTCTCAAGGTGATTGAGCGTAGATTGCGCAAGAAGAGTAGGGATTCCATAAGTTCGTTTGAAAACAATTCGAAGACATCTTCGATATCTTCCTGCGATGTATGCATATTATCCTCGACGATTTCGCTTCTTATAGCTTGAGCCTCATTCCTCAATGGTAGGCGGATAATGGTCCCGTCGAAAGCTGTATCATAGGTTTTCAAAATACTATCAAATGCGGAAAGCTGATTCTTCATCCCGGAATCATTGGAGTCAGCGACAAAATCATAAAGCGGACCTCCGGGGAAATTAATTTTCGAAGACCATTTCTTGTGTGGATCAAGCAATAAGAGAGAGGTTCCAGAGAGTATGGATGGGTTGTCGGTCCAGTTGTATACCTAAAAGCCGCGAAATTAGTGCTTGATGTGAACGTTGGGGGAAAGCAGAGAATGGGATTATAATTACACTGTTAAATCCTCGGCCAAACTTTCCGGTGGAAGTGAGATCCTTAGCCTTTCCACTGTCACCAATCCTCTTTATGGACTCGAAATCTTTTTCAATAAATGGTTTGTTATTGTATACGAGGAGGGAGATTCCCTGAAATTCCGCAAGGTCCTCGTGTAGGAGGTTCGAAGTATGATGTTGCCGCGTATCGAGCACAAACTCGATGGTATCTGCACCAGCATCGTCGGCATTTTGACAAAGCTCGCGAAGGACACCACCTCCGGCGGGGTATTCGCTGATTATATTGCGCAGAAGAACTGTGAGAGATTGATCTTGGCCATTGTTTCTCTTGGGAGTAACAGGCATCTTGGAGAATTGGTATGACAGGGTCAATTATAACGTGTATGTTTAAGGAATCTTTTGCTTGCAAATAGGATGGGGACAAGTCTGGGATTTGGTGCGAGAGGCCATTTTTTTATAGTTAAATCCTTGGATTGTTTAAGGCAGCATCTCTGCGCGTGGTCGCCTGAGGCGTGTGAAGATGCTTGGATCCGCTTATGCTGCCAAGAAACGGTGCATGACAGCCTGGCGGGAACTATGGTAATTTACTTATTGATAAACTTGGAAAGTGCTGTTCTGTACAGTACAAGTAGCTTAGGATAAAAAGACCTAGCAGGAGGGGAAATTTTTTGGTGATGGTTAGGGGATTTGGTAGAGAGGGAGTACTGTGCTTGCTAGCTCTCATATTTGGCACCACAGCTTTTGGTTTCATGGGTTGTTCCTCGACGGCTAGTTCGCCCATAGTGCATCCGTAGGTATACTGACCTTGTTTATACGAATGTCACGCAATCCAGGTGCCGCTGGTGGAAATGGTGAACAGTTAATAGCAAGCAACCAAGTGACATCTCTCGGGCTCTGGAGTGGGGTGAGGGTCCAGAAAATATTTAAAATACATACCATCAATTACAGGGGAAGGTTATACGCTTAATATACCATCGCAGACTGTAAGCTAGACCACTCCCATGTCACGGGTGGGTGGTCACCACAGGGTGCCGGCGAAGCGGGCTATGGGGTGTCGTTCGGCAGGAAAGGGTTGATCCATCTCGATTTCTCCTCACCCTGATCTAGGGCGATTCTTGAAAGTATTGTACTTCTCCCGTTCTTTTTATTTGATTTAACAGGATTTATGGGCAGCGATGTGGACACTCTGAGTCGATAATCGGTGGGCGATAAAAGAATGCTTCTTAAGAGACAGACAAAAGCTTTTGAGAAAGGAATGTAATAGAATAAGAGACGAATCCAGAAAGATAGGAAAAATAACCACTGATAGAGAGATGTGAAAATCGACAACTTGCTTTTCGAAAAACTCGTATACAGAAAAGGAATACAGCCCTCTTTATGTGCCTCCGCTCCTCCAGCATATTTCCAGCATATGCCAAAACCTTTACCCAGTTCTGAGGCAGTGAGCTTTCACAACCGTAGTATTTCTAACTTGTGTACCGAGGCTCAGAGGTGTGTATGATAAGCCGCGGTTATGGGGTGTCGTCTCGCAGGAGTTCTTTGTGTTCTTGGCTGGTGGACTGGTATAAGTGATAGGAGATGCCACAGTTATTCTGATGGTCTCAAACATCTTCTTCATATGATACGAGTCTGGAGGTAGGGGGTGCCGCAGTCCTGTTTGATATTGTTGCGAGTCGAGTAAGAAGCTAAGATGGTGTGACGAAGAGCTGAGGGAAACTTTGGTCTGGATTGGTATTTGTAAATTGTATAAGTGCGTGTGTGTGTGTGTGTGACTGTGGTACTTGTCGACTTTGAGGATGGGGTGTTTCTAGTCAGTTGCTAGTATCAAATAGTGGGAAACCGCCAATATGTGTTGAGCAGCATGAGATGTGATGCCAGCAACATCTCAAATCCAACACTTTTGAACACGGATTTTATGAAGCATTGAAAAATGTATCTCCCCGAACCTTACCTATAAGCAAACAGCTGCTCCATCCTATCTTGCTTGGTGGGACTGCACCTTTCATAACATCTGGCTCTGGTCTCTAGGGATATTTGATTGACGAACGATAGCTACCAGTCATCATGATTCACCATTACTCCCCTGTCTCCAAGGCTGTCAGAGGAGAGCAATTTCTGTGTCACCGCTGGCTGTTATACCATAAAGCTATACTATCGATGTTGGCGAGTACAGTGCTAGTAGAGTATGAGGAAAGGATTCCCCTGCGAGGCGGGCGAGCGTGCGATCGGTGAGTGTGGCTTCTTTCAGGGTGAAGATGATCGAATCTGGGAAGCTATTGGGGGTTAATAGTACCGTGCTGCTTGTTTTTCTTTGGGTTTTCATTGACCCCCTCCACTTATTGCTGATTTATATGGAAAAGATATGCTCACTAAATGAACCCGAAAATTGGGCTAATAAGAAAGTGTTGGATATAACGCTTTTTCACACTTCACCGGTACTGTACACCCAAAATATTCCGTTTCGGCTAATTTTTGTTATGATAATTATGATACCAGCACTGGCTACCTTCTTACAATTACCCTGCCTAATGTGCTTGACAGCTGCGGGAGTACCGGTAGTCTGGGCAGTGCATCGGGTGGTGAACCCCGTGGACTTTCAGCTCCGATCGCCGGAAGGTTATACTGGCAAAAGACACGGCATAAGTAACAAATCAAATGGGCAGATTGGATTGGTTCTCCGCATGTCAGTCTCTTTTGTCCCAATTTTTATACCATAATTTTCCCTGCCCTGGAAGTACTTTATCCTAAATCAGACTCTAGTTAGACCCACAGCACCGGAAACGATAGCCGGGCCCAAAAATGCCACTGTGAGGCACTCCCGATTGGGGGGGGGGGGGACGGCAGGGCCATGACCAGTTGCACCGAGTTATCAGGAGAAGTACGGACAAGAACCGGACATGAGTACACAGTCCGGTCCGTCATGGTTTTCCTCCATGGCGGATGTACTACCCTGTTAAGAGCTCCGTGAACCTAATGGAAAGCGTATGATACCAAAAACATACCTGCACCAGATAAAGGCAACTACAGGAAGGAAATAGGCTAACTGCATATAAAGGAAATATCTGCGATTAAGGAAATATTCTCCGCATCGCTCGCCCTGGCACTCCCGTAACGAGAAATCAAAGGCCAACTAAAAAAAACCCACAGCTACAGTGGGAACAAGGAGAAAAAGTGGTCCTGACTAGAACCTAGGACAAGCCTCCTGATGGGAAAGTGAGCCAGAATCCACGGATTGGGAAAACTCTATCCCCGAGGGGGCGGGTAGACAGTGGCAAATTGTCTATAGACGGGGATCTTATGCGAAACACTAGGCTCCGACAGCACAGGGCCGAAACCTGAAATCATGAATATGAGGACCACCGGAGCCTCATTATAGACATTATGGAAAGATATTTTGTGATGAAGAGCGCTTGGCAGGTCCTCAAGCCAGAAAATAACGGTGTTAAAAGCTACAACCCTTCAATCTGATGGAGATGTGATCTCAGGTGGTTGTGGGCAGGATACAAGGGTTCAGCTGGAGGGTATGTTATGCTCTGTATAGCAGGGTTGTGACTGCGGTTATGTATGTTTTCTTTCTGTGATGAGGGTTAGGATGGCAGTCATGGATAGTTCCTCTTTCTGTATATAGACAGAACAAGTGGTCGATAGACCACTTGTCGAAGACATCTTTTCCTACCCCTACGCAAGCGTTCTTCCTCCACCGTGCAAGCTTCCACTGTTGCCACTTGCTATCACAATCCTCTCCCTGCTAGATATTCGCAATGCACCAGATGTCCGCAGAAGCGCTCAGAATTTGATGGCGCCAAAAATCCAGCGACCCGCTTAATATGTGGTCACTCCACCATCAAGATCCCAAGGCATCCAACAGAGCCAGGGAGTCAATTCGAGTGTTTATAGAAGCACCAGTAGTAACTGAAGCAAGGTGGGTAATGGAGAATGTTGCGGATATAGAAGGTATACGGGGTGAGAAATGATATTGAATTTCCTATCTTCCATTGAGCTTTGTTCGGTATCCGTATAGCTCCCCTATTTGGTTTCACTGCAGACCCTGTGGGTTCTTTAGCAGACCCGGGTCGTAGAGGAGAGAATACGCGAGTAAACCCCAAATACTTACAACCCCCCTCATCTGATCCCAACCAGCTCCTAGCAGCCAATCTACCCCGCCCTCTCTCCCGCTGTTCTATTGCCCAGGGTCTAATCTGATCACAAAATATCACTCGAGGTGCTACCCAGAACTAGCCGCATGAGAGCCCGCATCCTTCGGCCCATTGAAGCACAAATCCTGGGCGGTGCCCCTAAATCACACCCTATTAACAGTGATGGAGCAGAGGGTTATAAAAACCAGGGATGGGCGGACCCTTTGCACGGGGCGTAGACCGTGCGCGGGAGAGGGGGGTGTTCCGGGGATATATGGTGGTGTTCCGGTGCCCCGAAGGGATTGGGTGTATGTATGGTAAAATGGAGAGGGCGCTGTGTCTATGATATGAGTCGGTGGGATGGAGGGAGGGAAGGTATTGGGCTCGCATGGACGACATTGTTTTGTATCATTGTGGATCGCCGGAGAAATATTGTTATAATGTGAGTGTGGTTTTTTAGAAACCTACACATTGGCCTTCAACATCAAAACATTTATTTTAGTATAGCCATGTAGGTAGCCCTCTAGAGCATAGTCCTAATAGCTCAGAAAATATTTTTGAGCTTCTAACGACCTCTCTAGCCTGTTTTATGTACAAAAATGTAAAATATTTTTGAGAATAATTTTTTTTCATAGGGAAATACTAGAGCTTTCTGGCTATCTGTGGAACCTGGTTTGAAATCACTAGGTCATAGAGGTGTGATGTTATGAATAGTTAAAGTAAAGATACTTTTTTTTATTCAATTATATTGCATGTGGGACGTTCTAAATGCACATGAAAATTATTCATGCTACAAGTTTGGAGAAACAGTCACAAGTGGACCAGATGGTTAAGCAGCCAAGGAAAGCTCTACTGAGGAATTGCCAAAAACAAGAAAATGTGGAAGGCCTCTATGATCTAACAATAAATATGGTAGGAAAACTACATAAATAATAAACTTTTGTATATTTTAAAACACAGATATATACTTTACACAGTAAATAAAATTTTAATAGAATTACTTTATTTTTAAACTTTTTTATTATAGAAGAGAAGTGATTCTACAGTAGAGAAAAAGAAAAAAGTGTTTATCTCAAGATTGATTTTCTCTGGTTGCCACCCTTCAAACCTGTTTTCCTGGTAACAACCAAAAAAGCCCATATGTAGGTTTCAACAAAACCACACTCATGTTATTGTAAAAAGGAGACCTGGGGTGATACCCGCTGGGGCTGAATCACAAAACCAGTTGGGCTTAAAAATAACGCAAACAGTCAAACAGAAAGCCCAAAGTCCAGAATCTAGAAAAAAAAACTTATGAACGAAGGAATCATGACTCCGGGCTATGCTACATTACTCGATCATAGGGGGAAGGGGAAAACTCCTGGGGGATACAAAATATCTAGTTCTGCGACTATTAGTCCTCCATGGGATCCTCCCTCTCGACAATAGCTCTATTATCCTCAATGTACTTCTTGCAAACACGGGCGAGCCGGTCCGCCTTATACATCCTAGAGCTTCCCAACATGGACTTGACGGTCTCAGGACGTATCCAATGAGGGTCCGACAAGTAATCCTCCATGGAATGCTTGAAGTTCAGCAGGCGCCACTTCTCCGACTTCTCCAGTTGCTCGAGTAAGTTTTCAAGTTGCGTTGTGACGTCATCCTCACGCTGGGGTTCGATGAACTTGTTAGTGTAAATGTAATCAAGTAGGACCTTGATCGTGTTCGGATCGTCCTGCAGTAAAACTTCGGCAGTGGACGATTCCTTGAATTGTGAGGAGAGCATTCCTCTCCAGTAATCGGATACGGAAGCAAGAACAACTTTGTGTGCCTTGAAAGTCTGGAGAGGTGAAATTATTGTGACGTCGAAGAGTAATCCCTGATTGCGGAGATTGAGGAGGCCTTCGAGGATGGGGAACTGCGTTTTAGGGGGTTCGGGGGTTAACGGTCGGGGGTTCACTATTCCGGACACATTGGCATGGTCCAAGAGCTGGCGGAAGTGGTCTAGGAAGGATCGTACACGCTTTATTTCCCCAGAGTCGTACTGGATACCGAGGCAAAGATTCCTAGCACACGACCATGATTTTCGGAAGGTTTCTAGTGCAATATTCTCCCTTAGGTCTTCGTTCTCGATATTGAGCCAGATTAATGCACTCTCTCGAATAGTGTAGGTGGGTATCTGTCCCTCAAGGTATTGGTAGGCCTCCTTGATTTCGGATATGCGTGTCTGAAGCTCATTTTCTGCTATTTCCCCATTGTGTGATGCAAGGAATTCTAAATGCCCTATGACTGTCGTTGGTGTAATCATTGGCTTTATCGACGTCATCATCGTCAGAGCAAGGGAACCCATTTTTTTCCGAAGCACCGGCTTTTGGCTCCATGAGATTCCCTCGAATCTTTGATCCACTGCTTCTGTAATTGTTACTAGCTTATTCCGTTGCCAGAATTTCTCTCTCAGTCGACTCCTTAATTGTGACTGGCCCAAAGATGGGGCAGCCTCTTGAACTGGTGCAAACTGTATTTTTATGAGAGTTTCCCATGTAGATTCAGACCAAGAATCCATCTCTCGGTGGTCCCAGCATAAATGGTCGAATACGATACGCGAGTCATGTTCGATTTGGTCATCCGGAATTGTTCCGCCATTTCGGCGCTCAATTGACCAAGCGCACTGCATATATGTCGGTCCCAAAACATTCGTGATGAGGAAGTCTCTCCAAACATGTGACTCGGCTAACACTGGGTGAAGGAATCTCGAGCTCGCTTGGTCTCGGAACGCTGCTCGGAATAAAGGCTCCGAAGATTTATAGAGGGTGCTCGGCAAACAGAAACGAAGATCTCCGTTCACAGCCAGGTTACAGGATCTAAATACGCTTCTCTTCTCCTTGTAAACCATCTCGGTAAACCTTTTGTACTCCCAAATTTTCTCCGCAGGTAGGTACCCGCGAGCCAAGCCGACCTCATTGATCAGGAAATCCGGGTAGGATAGCCGCGGTACACCCAATTTCTCTAGTTCATCCCAATATTTAGATACTAGCTCTGGTCTCAAAAACGTGGTTTGGTCTATCATGTTCGTCAGAGCCAGGCTTTTATGGGGAGCCAATTTTAGATTTGCTGCGGACTGGAAGGATCCTGAGAGAACAGGCCATATCGGAAGCTGCTTCAGCGTGCTCAATGCTGGGTCGTCCCCGTTCAAGAGATCTGAAATGTGAGGGAGGATAAGTTTGCTCAGAGCCTAGAGCATGTTAGAGACAATTGAGGTTGGGCGATGAGTCTTAGAAATAACTACCTCAATACCCTCCACAGGCACATCCGAGAAGACCTGATCCATCGAATAGATTGTGGGAACTGTAAAGCGCAAGGAGCTTATAGCCTGGATGAGACGATGGGCACCTGTTGACAAACTCACCGACTCGGCGGGAAGATCCGTTTTGGGAAATGTTGATTCGTTTACTAGTATCAAGCCATTTAGCGCTTGGAAAAGTATCGATTTGCCACTTTCTTGAGAAGGAGTATTAGGGTCGACGATGGCTGGAAGTCTTCCGGAAAAAAATCTCAGGGGGCTAAGAAACTGCAGGCTACCTGGTCCGCCCACGGCGGACCCACAGTATACAGGCAATAACTCGATGGATTTGAGATATCCCTCCCTGTTAGTGGGATCATTTGTGGCGCATAGTTCAAAATATTCCCAGACACTGATAAGCCAGGTCTTTCGGTATTCCGGATCTTTTGACTCCGCCAGCTTACATAATGCGGGTATATGATCGAAGCTTAGTAGAGAGATGTTTATCTCCCTCTCTAACAATGCTTCGATCACAGGTGTCTCAAGATCTTGGGAAACTAGCCTCCCACCCGCGACTTCCAGGATGCCACGATCCAAGGGCGTCATAGAGGTCAAGTACTGAATCTGGGAAGTTGACCGTGGTAAGAAGGTTCCCCAGGACCCGTCGTGGAGCGGTAATAGTGAACACCCAGTCAAACAATCCTCCGATGTATCTTGCAATAGGAAGGATATTAACTTGTTGATATTGTTCGCGAGGCTCCCTGGATCTTTCTTCAAGTCGTCCTGGAGCAGCTTGCATCGGGTTGGATTGTGGAGTATATCCCGAACATATGCCGGAGTTACCAGTGATAGCGATACTTTCTCTGAAGTAGCTTCTGACAATCCCTTTGCGACATTAGGAGGAGGAGTTACTATATTCGTAATACCCAGTTGCATGAGGAATGGTACTATGAATTGGCTCTGTTCTGCACTTAGAAAGTTGAAAATAGCTTTCTTGATGCTGAGATTTTCGGTTTTCTGTAATCTGCTTCTCCCCCGCGTACAAAGAGGAGGCGGTATTTGAGGGTACAAATCGAAAGAACTTTCACCCGCCTTTTTCCAAAATTCGGTTGAGATAGTCAAAGATATGTGGTCGGGGTTTTTGAGCTCCGAGGGTGGGGCCGGCCAAAAACGGTAGCCACCCGTTCCATAGAGCTTCATGAGGTGTCGTAGGAATAGGAGGTAAAGAGGTACAATTCCCTCTCCAAAAATCCAATTGTTCCACCCCAAGCACTCAAGGGAACCATTTTCCTCTTCAGATATGGGTGTTTGTCTGTCACTCTGCAAGGCCATGTTCTGGAGCACATTTCAAGCGGAAATTAGAAACTGGTCCTCTTGTCTCGGTAGTATGGGGTTCTTTGACTTACTGCATTAATGCTAACTGGGAGCGATAGGGGGTATTTCGTTTGCAGGGGAAGTCCCATAAAACAACAAGTGGCCTGAGCGCCATCTGGAACTGCAAGTCCGTATGTGGCTTCAAGTCTGTTGCACTCCGCCATCTCCGCTAACTCCGTTGGAATATTTTGTTCTCCGGTGGATCCCTCTATTGTCCACCATTTGTCACTCTCTAAGGAAGTCGTGGATCCAGGGATCTGTATCCGTTCAAAGGTTTTCAAGGTAATCTCTACCTCCCTAGCCCTAGTAGATCTGCCGGTAATTGTCTGCAACGGCTTTGACGATGCTGAAACTATCCAAATAGGATCCGGTATTCCCTTTTGCCAATAGGATACGGATGAGATATTTTTAAGAAACACGAGTGATATCCTTGCTCTCACTGTGTATTTTTCGAGATAGGAGCATGCCTCTGTTGAGGAGATGTTCCTTGGAGATAGCAGTGAACTGTCAGTGAGCCCGCGAAATGGGAACCTAAAGATTGTTCCTTCGAATCTCGGGGATGCTATCGAAAAGCCGAATACCCCTTCAAAGGGTTTCAATTGATCCGGATCTCATTTATGTCAGTGCCGGATGTCGAAAGGCGGTTTTCAGATGAATTTAGGCTAGGGGGACTTACATTGGGCTTGAACATCTCGAATTCTAAGCTTCAACCCACCGCGAGGCTTGCCTGTTAGGGGGAGCGGTGGCAGAAAACAATTCTCGGGACTTTAGGTGTCAGTGCGTGTGAGTGAAATGGTGGGTTTTTTTTACCTACTCGAATATCACGTAGAAATCCCCAGAAACAAAGCTAGGTGCAGATGTCCAATGATACCTAGAGACCAGGAGTGGTGTGAGCGTGAGATCTTGTTAGATGAGACCATGATCTTACATCGTTAAAGCCCCCTTTCCAAATTTGCCAATCTTTGTGCGGTCAAGGCCCTTCGACCCAATTCCAACATCAATAATAGATTTAAAATCCTTGTCGGTAAACACTAGGCAGCTATCAGTACAATGATTCGGTGCCTAGACAAACGTCACATCATTTAGACTTACCGCCATCATTGTAGCAAAATAGGGCTTTTCCTTGAACGGTCTCGAGTTCCTGAGTTATCAGTTTCTCCGTTGGGTATTCTGTGGAGTGGTCAATCATCCAACGGATTTGGGTTGCAGTTTTGCCCCCCTCACCCACGCTATCCTCCGCATTGGCCAAGTACTCGCTAAAGGTACTTTCCACACTGTACCGTTGTAAAGTATCCTTGATTGTAGCCTTGGGGCTTTGTGATTGAGAGAAGTCTTGTTCAAAACATGGGTCGCTGAGAGACGCAAGAATCCTATCTTCCACGGTAGGTAATCCAAGTTTCTTTATTGTTGATTCCGAGATCCTTGGGTGCGGTGTTGGTCTATCTTCTATGGAAATATGCACATCATTACCCCTCGCAGTGAGCTCCGAAAATGTGCGCATAACCCCATTCTGATCCGGAGCCTTGAAATCTAAAGTTAAATTTTGGCCCTTTTTCCTAGTATGTCGCTCTGCGACCTGTTCCACGATATAAAGTGCTACCTCTAGATCCTGCGTTGAAAGGGGTCCCTTGGTCATAATTCTATCTTGTAGGTCATTCAGCTAGAACTATTGTGTCAGCGAAGAGAGCCACCTGTTTCGCATATTAAAGCAAACAAGGAGAATACAAGTTACCTGTCCAAAAGTCGGCGCTGGTTTAACTCCGATGTGAGTAAGAAATCTTTTGATATTTGGTTTTGCCTCGAGGAACCTTTCACAAACATTATCGTAGTAAGGAGGCAGCTGCATGGCACCTGTGAAAAACATTTCGGTTGGAGAAAAGAACCCTCCCGAGGATCCAGGGATCCATTTCCGACTATTCACCTTCAGTTCGGCGTCTGGTGTTGAACCGACCTTTCCGAGAGAGTAAATCTTATACCAGTATTCCACTAGGCTTGCTAGCGAAAAACGGTCTCCTCTCCTATTTGCCCCATCTAATTGCTTGTTCATTTGTTCAACGGTGAGCTCAGTGTCCCATCCTAACCACTTTTCCCACTCCTTCTCCCAGGCGTGGCCGATAGAGAATTTCGTAATGGGCAAGGAATAATTGCACAAGGATCGAAACCTTCTAGACCGACATTGGAGAGGGCTGAACAGTCCAAGTTCTCCTTCTGGGCTTATTGCTGGGATCCAACACAATTCCATACACTCCTTACTGAGCGGTTGGGTGGGGGGTTTGCTTTGGAACAAGGTGGATACTTTGTCATTAACATCACGAGGCGAGAGTCCCGAGCTGCTGTAGTAATGAATTCTTTCCAAGATAATTTCATCAGTTATACCTTCCGACATCCCTAAACAAACAAGAGCGGAGTGATAGGCTTTATCAAAGTCTTTTATAGGAGATCGTTCTTCCTCTTCGAAATATAGTGCAGCCATATGTTTTCCCGAAACCGTGTCCTTGGGGCGTCTAAGCTTCTCGCCACTTACCGGGGCAATCTCCTTTGAAGAAAGCGCAGAACAGGCTTCAGGTGATAAAGACTCGAAATGGCTCAAAGCAAATTCAATGGATCTCATTCTTATTTTATCACCGGGAGTACCGGTTTCCGAGATCCTGGGAACGACGTGGTCTGCGAGTATCTCAGAGAGGGAGGGGCACTTGAATAATTGTAGGTGGGATACCAGTCCTTTGAGTTCGTGATACGTTGTGTCGATGAAAATGTATTGAGGTGTATCCAGGGTGATTGGCAGGTTCTCCACCCCAACATATGTTGCAAGGGGAGAGGGGTTGTCGTTGGCTATTGATATCCAGGGACTTCGTGACTCCGTTAGCACAACTGTAAAAACTAACAAGAAGACAAACAAACCGTTCGTTTGGGCTCGAATCATTTGCCTCCTGAAATATGGGCAACTTCCGGGCCGTTGGCTCCATGCATGATCGCTCGGATGCACTGCAATCTCTTGTCAGGTCGAATAGGTGTCGTATTAATTCCATTTTTTCGTTACGATCCAATTTTTCAGCAAAAACCTTCACGGTAACTTCAAGCCACCTCATTAGGGATCCCCGATCGTCATAGTCCTTGATGATCCCGAGCCCTTGGAGGATTTGTGTAGCACGTGGGTATCCATCTCCCGCGTAGAGATGCATTATCTCAGGCACGAACCGATCCGCAAGAGCAGATTCAGTTTGCTTTAGAAATGAACCAATTCCCTTGTTTGCTGACACATTCAGGACAGGATATTCGGAGATGCTTCCGATCCTTTGAAACATTTGTCCTCCGAGAGGGATAAGCCATAGATCCTTCAATGCGTTCACCAATGTAGATCCTCCATCTCCCTTATCCTGAGCCTTGGAGACCCATTCCCAGAATCGCCCAACGAAATCGCCAATTCCAGGTTTATCGATTTTAACTACTGGCACCGGACCAGTTATTCCATCGAATTCATGGGAAGAGCAATATTGAGCCGCATCCTCAACCGTCCAGGCCTTGATTCTGCTGTGCTTTTCGATCTCGGCAATGTGTCCAACCAGTGTTTCCCGCGATTTCTTAAGAAGAGCACCTATTTTCACTATCCTTTCTGGTGATTTTGTAAAGAGGTCCTCTTCAGTTTTGTCTCTCGCTATGAATATTCGATCATCCTGGGATGTGGCCATTTCCAGCCCCCGAAAAGTACCATCGGACAGAGGGATGAGAGGGGCTTCACAATTTTTAAAATCCTTAACCTGGCAGTCAGACAGTATATAATCCAGCAGGACCATTCGAGGATTGATGCCTAGGTGCAGAAGTGCATCAGAGTCTTTGATAGACGTTAAATGGCGCCGTCCAGTAGAAGGGGAAAGGTATTCGAGGCCTATCTTGTCATCTAGAACGCTAATTTCCGTTCTCCGGTCTGCCGGGGGGAACACGACTCGGACTCCAGCATCTCTCAAGGAGAAATGCAGATCTTCGGGAATGTCGAGGGTAAATGCCACTTCTTTGGCCGGCTTTACCATTCCGCTGACGATTGGCAGTAGCCCAAGACCATCCTCAACGACCTTCTTAAAAACAGTCCCCAAAATGCCCATCCACAATTGCTCCCATTCTCCCTGTTTCCCTGCAGGCCAGAAATCCCAACCAGGAGTAAGGTTGTGGCTTCTTATAAACTCCAGATTGCGAACCCAGGCGTGTGGCACGCACTCGTGTAGTAACCACCTATTCCACAGAGCCCCTAACCGAGTTGATGCATTGTAACTAATGGTGGTGTCACCCCCGGAATGGATATTGGACCGATCAGGGGTAATGCTAAATATTCCGTGAATATGGGCAGGATGTTTCGTCCGGATGGGAAGGGGAAGGGTGGCAAATAGCCTTCCGTCGAAGTCAGGTGTTTTCTGGGAGTCAGGTTAGTTTTGGCAAAATGCTACCAATCATCTCGGAAGAAAAACGAACGTCTAATGGATTGGCAACAGCGACCCAGGGGAATAGTTTGTGGTCTCTTGCCCATTTCTGCAGGTTTTCATCCTCCATGGATTTCAGTAGGCGATGACTTATCGCATATTTAACCTTGGTTTCAGAAGGAGGGGATGTGCCTGGTTCGGTGCTCCGAAGGATGCTAATTTCCATCATAAAGTCCAACTCGCAAGACTCTTTTGATTGCTCCACAAAAACCTGGCGGTAACCCTCATTGACGGGGTTCTCTCCTCTGTCGTTCTTCTTCTCATTCCGGATGGTGGACTCAGCTTTGGAAAAGATGGTGTCATCAATTCTCAAGGTGATTGAGCGTAGATTGCGCAAAAAGAGGAGGGATTCCGCTAGTTCATTTGTAAACAATTCGAAGACACCTTCGATATCTTCTTTCGATGTAGACAAATGATCCTCGACGATTTCACTTCTGATAGCCTGAGCCTCGCTCCTCAATGGCAGACGGATAATTGTCCCCTCGAAGGGTGTATCGTGGCATCCCAAAATACTGCCAAATGCAGAAAGCTGGTTCTTCATGTCGGGTTCCCCAGAGTTTGCAACGAAATCGTAAAGTGGGCCTCCGGGAAAGCCAATATCCGATGACCATGTCTTGTGTGGGTCGAGCAATAAGAGAGAGGTTCCGGAGAGTATGGATGGATTGTCGGTCCAGTTGTACACCTAAAAGCTCCGTAATTAGCAGTTTGACGATGTGAGCATTAGGAGAAAGCAGAGGTTGGGATAGCAATTACACTGTTAAATCCTCGGCCGAACTTCCCAGTGGAGGTGAGATCCTTAGCCTTTCCACTATCACCAATCCGCATTATGGACTGGAAATCTTTTTGAGTAAAGGGTCTGTTATTGTATGCGAGAAGGGAGATCCCCTGGAATTCCGCAAGGCCCCCGTGGAGGAGGTCCTCGGTAGGGTATTGTAGAGTATCGAGCACAAATTCGATGCTATCCGCGCCAGCATCGTCCGCATTTTGACAAAGTTCACGAAGGACACCACCGCCGGCGGGGTATTCGCTGATGATATTGCGCAGGAGAACGGTGAGGGATTGATCTTGGCCATTGTTTCTAGTGGGAACGGCAGGCATCTCGGAGAATTGTTATGGCGGGTCGATTGATGAGTGGGTCTGTGTTCAGGGAATTTTCGTTCGCAGACAGGATGGGGGATAGGGTACTTTGTCACTCCGCGCGAGAAGCTATTTTTTAGTTGAGTCCTCCCTCGGATTACTCAAGGCAACAATCTCTGTCCTTGGAATTGCGTAACGCCTGGTAAATTCCCGAACCCGCATATGCTGCCAAGGCCCTGTGCGTGAGACCCTCGGGAGAAGTGTGTCGCTTTTTGATGGACCCGGGAAGTACGATCGTACCAGTAGCTTACGACAGGATAAACGAACACCCGGAAAGGAGGGGGATATTTAGCTGTGTTGTGATTGGGAAGCATGGGGCGGCGTTATCACCCGCCAACCTTCATATTTACGGTAGTTCACAGCCTTTGGTCTCATGAGTTGTTGCTCTTCATCTCGTTGGCCTATGCTGCATATGCGGGCATATGCTGGCCCATTCGTTATTACAAGCGTCAGGCAAATACCGGTGGAGCCATTCAGCCCCGGGGTGGGAAGTGTGCTTATGCAGGCCTCTCGGGTGCCAAGTTTCAAGCTGATCTGTCAGTTTAGAGTACCGGAAGTGGAGATAATGAGCGGCCGATAACAGGCAAGACGGGTAGCTTCTTTCGGCGGCTCCAAAGCGGAGTAAGAGTAGGGAAAGGGTTTAAAAATTTGAAATACGGTACCATCGATTGCAGGGATATACAAAGTACACTTGCTACAGGTATCGGATACAGCCAGTGTTCCCTGACCCCGATTACGGGCAAGTGACACGGTCATGTCACTGATGTTGGGTCATGATAGGCGGTCGGTGAAGTTGCCGACGAGGTGTCGTCCGTCGTTAGAAGGGAAAGGATGATGCATCTCGCCCCAAGCCATGGTTGAAAGTGCTACCCTACCCAGCTCTTTTTGGGGCGGAGGGCTGTTATGAAGCGCTAGTTGCTAAGCCATTTCCATCCCCTATCCCTGATCTTGGCTTTGCGCGAAACCGCAATCCACCATACTGTATTGCCTGAAAAGAACTATCCCTTATCCTGTATTCTCGTTCACGCACTTTTAGCTTTGTACCGACATGGTGATCGTCAATAGCTAGGGCCAGAATAAGGACAGCAGGATCTGTATCCCCTGAAGCTGCGGAAAAGTTAAACCCCGTTTAAAATATTGAGAGCTAGCCTATCCAAGTAATCGTGACAGGAAAAACCTTGTAGCATGTAAATGTTGTAGTGCTCAGAATATCACAAAGTTCATAAAACACAGCATGGCCATGACAGAAAGAGAGGGTCTGCGTAAACTTAATCCCAATGGATTAAACAGGCTAGTGTTTACCACTCTACACTAGGCTAAATGTCTAAGTTGTTTCGAGGGATACTTTTTCCAGCTACATCCTCGCTTATCACTTCTGCCACAGCTAATGCAGCCTTAGCACCAGTGTTTGAATACAGGCAAAGGGATTGATAAAATCCAAGCACTACCAGTGGCGCTGGTCTCTAGGCATATTTGATTGGCGAGCGATACTGGTGGCTATCAATCATCATAATTCACCATTCCTCTCCTGCCGTCAAGGCTACAGAAGGAGAGTAAATGCGATACGGCCGCTAGCCGACCCTTGATACTACAGATCAGTGGCGGAATATGAGGAATCTCTTGCAGCCGTGCGGTTAGTGAGGGGATTTTCTTTCGTGAGGATTGCCTAATCTCGGATGCGATTGGTGGTAAGCCGTGCTATGGAGTTTTTCCTCCGCATCACTCATTGCCATCTCTGTTCTGTCTTGCCATTTATGAACTACTTTTAATTACCCTTCTCACTTGAACTAAACTACCACTCTTTCCGTTTCAATTCATGTGGCAGCACCCTTCGGACCACGCTTAGTATATACTTGCAGCGCCCTTTCCAGCCTCCGCAAGCACCGGCAGAAGGAGAAGGCGCCCAGAACGGTAGACCGTCCTAGCAGCCGTAACAAGTGAACGCCACTCTTAATCGCGGGACGGCCTCTTTGAGAGAGGAGGATCATTGGCTCGCAAGTATTGACCGCACTACTAGTATTATGTCTGCCAACATCTCGAAATTAGATGTCATGAATCTCAAATAATTAGACCCTGTACCAGTAGCCCAGCCACCCGGGGCCTAGAAGGTTCGGTGGAACTGCTTCCAAGAGCACCGGGTGAGCCGCAACGGCGCAATGTGCTCTTCCTTCATCTCGGAGGTCACAAGATGACAGTCATTGGATTCATACACATCTATTCATAGCAAACTACATGAGCCCGCCGAGGCGGTATGGGCAACCTTACGGCGTTACATTTAAGCGGGGAGCTAACCCCAAACACGCACACTTTGTAGTGCACCTGGGATAGAAAAGCCCTCACTTGGGCCTCGATCATAGGTGTTTGCTCTCTTGGGAGTTGGCTCACGGTAATGTTTTCCCTCCTCCAGTGTTATGATTTATCTAGGAATTTTTGCCTAGAGCGGTGACCTGACAGTAGCAGGCAGAAAGAAAGAGTAAAAGAGGATCCTCAATGTCTGACATGGATGAGAGTTACCAATGTTCTCACCAGAAGTTGTCGCTTGTGTCGAAGCCAATGGAACTCCCGGTGAATGCCGCCCTTGTTTATTAGGCGCCCTCAAGATACCACAAAGTGGCCAATTTTTTTTTTTAAGTATCTTCAGACCACTCATCTTGGGGTGGTAATACTTAAGCGGCCAAGTTACAAAATCATACTCTCATAATGGCAGAAAATAGTGGTTGGGGTTAGCGTTTGCTCTCTTCATTCCTAGGTCAATCTCATGCTTTTTACTATACAAGTACTAGTACACCCTAATTAGTTGCGAGGTAGGATCGAGGACTCAGGCCACCAAGCCTCGTCCTTAACTTGTGTTAACACCACCTAGCTCTCCCCCAATACCGGGTTGTGCGCAGTCTACAGCAGAGCCGCCTTACCAGATGATCCAGACAAGCAAACTGGTTTTCCTTTGCAGCGCAGTGCATAATAAGCGAGATCGGTGGGGGGTTCCTCGATATCGCATGGGGGTTGGAAATAGTTATTACAATTTGCAGCCGGTCATGCTCTTGTAGCCCCATAACAGGCATCCCCTGACAACGTGGAGATCTCGCAAGAAAGCTTTTGTATTTTCCACCAAGCCGGATGTGTTTGGTAACTCTGCTTTTCCTTCTTCTGGCGTTTCCCTCCTCCTGCCCATTCTTCTCAGCCTTCTAGATATCGTACCGGCACTTCGCTGCTGCAGGATGGGAGGGGAATAGCGAGGAAGGTGTGCGGTCGATCTGATTAGATATTTTACTAGCGCTGCCCATAGATAAAACAGTCACGTGGGTCTGATAGGAAAAGTTTAGTGGCCGAGGGAGTTGGAAACGACCCGCCCCCTTTGGAGCTACTCTAAGACTTCCGGCCAAACAACACCTAGCTCCTAGCGATGCGGAGATCTCACAGGAAGCCCTCTTTTGTCTTATGGGAAGAGTCAGATATCTCCCACCCCTTTCAGCTCTGCAGGGAGCCATATCATACCTCGTTATTACTGAGCTTAGGGCTTGGGATAAAGGGAAGGAAAGTCTAGCTAGATGGGTTCAGTTATGATATCATAATATATATCAGATATGCTGCAGCCATACAGTATGATGTAAGCACAAACCACCACTCATGTTTCTATGATAATATTATGTAGTAACATAGAATCTAAGGGGTCGAAGGGAACAAGGTAATCCCGGACCCAAGATGAATAAAATTACCACGGGCCTGGATATCGCCTCACAGCCCTCCACCACAAAAAAAAATAACAAAAAATTAAACTACTCGAGTACGATGCCATGATAGACGGGTATCACTTCCCCCACCTGGCGGACGGCGAGGCTTGCAGTGAAAGGCAAGTCGGCACAAGGGACAACATGGGACAGCGGGAGTCATGGGGGACGGCCGGAACCGCGTGAACGGCGGAAGGCCATCCGTGGCTGCAATCCGTGCGTCAGGGATAGTTGCTTCTCAGGATTCTTCCAAGTTAGCTGATACAGGTAGCCTAGTTCTCATTCGATGGGTGCCGAGATGAGGTCTTCACTAGCATGCCTGACCTGGACTTTAGTCTTCTCGGAATCGAATACGGTAGATCATTGGCAGTGACTACTCCCTGTAGTATACTAGCTGTAAACGGGCTTGCCAGTGACTTACCGGTACCTGGTACCGTATGTGTTCTGTTTCCTCCCTCCTCCCCATGTTTCTATGACACAATGTATGCAGGGGACAACTAGTGACCGCCGGTGACGGTCACGATAAATACAGTATGGGGAACTGCCTGAGAGTGATATAATTTTTGTTAGGACATATCTCGGGTACATTAGAGACTTTGCGATTTCGCATCCAGAGTCAAATTCTGGCGATCTCGTTGGCCCAGAACCCTGTTTGACCCACATCCAGAGTCTTTTGGCAAAGTCCCTATTACTCGAGTACAGTACCCCAAGCAACTTTTTGGGATGGGAATGGGTCCTATTTTAGGACTGATCACCCCGGCCTCGGAATCCAGTCGCACGTTAGGAATGTCGGTGACTATCGCATGACCAGGTAACCCATTTACCAGTACAAGTACACTAACCATAATTCAGAACGGATCACCGCTATCTGTACACGGACCGAATTGGCGTGAACGCTGTGAGTCTGTGACATACACGGTAGCACGCGGAAATGATGGGAGTTCACATTCCGCCGATAGCACGAGGCAGAATTGAGTCCTCCTTGATAAGACGCACGGGAGTGTCTCGTATGTGAGTTCGTCACCAATGCGGCTCTAACCAATGCTAGGCATTACCGCACAGAAAAACCTCAACATCAACTGGAGCGACTACCAATCGAATCCTTTGGCCACACCCCCTACAGTAAAGGTGCGGAAAACGCGACGGGGAAGAGCAGCGGTCTGGAGGCATCACCGGGATAATCCGGCGTCAATGGCCACAGAACCAGCAATCGCCCATTGGAGTCCCCCCACGCAATGTGAGCCAGATACAAACAACACCTTTTCCCTTTGACCTTGGCCGGGCTAGCCCCTAAGTCCTTGGGGGTAGTTTCCGCCAGGGGGTTTCCGTAACTTCTGTATTGGTCCGTGTTTACCACCCACCCCCTTTGTTCAATTCGAATTATCTACATCAGAACCACCTATTTCTATAGGACTTTCAGCAGTAGACCCTTCAGAATTGGTCTCCGAAGCTGAATTCTCTGCCTTAGCCCCCCCAGCCAGCTTTGACTCG
Organism: Tuber aestivum; assembly: GCA_900010015.1. NCBI lineage: Eukaryota > Fungi > Ascomycota > Pezizomycetes > Pezizales > Tuberaceae > Tuber > Tuber aestivum. Next base: position 1,098,876 of record LN890945.1, on the reverse strand, counting down.
GTGCATTCATAGCACCTCTACACAAGCGTTGTGCAAGTCTTTTTTCACTGTGTATGTGAACCACAGTGCTGAGGATCACAGAATTGAAGAGAGTAAAGAAAACGCATCAGAATTGAATACATGGTGCCCAAATATATCGAGGGGGTTGGGTGGCATACATTGGTTGTATGGAGAATACGGAAACCCCCCCTGGCGGAAACCCCCCCCTCCAACTTAGGTTATGGTTGGTACGACTGGCCCGTTGATATGGCCGGCAGAACCAGTCTTTTTACCTTTCTACCCTAATCCTCTACCGATTAAGACCTATTCACACTACATTCAAGACGCAATCCAACAGCCCGAGCATGCACCTGAACTCACACCAACAGAAGGAGCCTCGGGAACGGAGGTCTCTAGAAATAGAGATCTTGTGAAGGGAGTAGTCCACGTCCAGAAAAGTCGAGGGGGAGGAAGAGGCTGGTGTCGATGTTGATGATCATGATCGTGTTGTTGTCTCCGGGAGATGTTTCGTGGACGCGTCAACTACAACAAATGAACACGAGTTCTCGCGACCCACATCGCAAGATATCGCTTGACCACCTCATACAGCTCCTAGAAAACAGGGTGGACCAGCTACTTGTTAAACCGATTTATGCTTCCACTTTACAACAAATTCTACCACCATCACTACAGCACCGCCTTTCCAAAATCAACCCGCTTCAACATAACCACACCAATACCCCATACCCAGCAAACTCCTCCGCAGTTATAGACTTACGGTTGAGATCCGGGCAGCTTCGATCCATTCGTCTTAGGGGACCGGATCAATACCGTCGATACTGCCGAACCGTTCGGGAATTGCCGCAATCCGGCGATCAAGAAAACGCAGCCTTGTCCTCTCTACATCCCGAGATCCAGGGGCGCATAGGGAATTCAGCAGCCCGGCCTCCTGGTATACCCTATGGAGGTCTAAGAGTCAGTACCGAGGGTAGGTTTGTCAGGAGGATTTTATCTCCCGAGTCTGTGTTATTCAACCACCACACTTTCAAAAGACCTAGAGTCTAATCCTACTGTCCTACTCTCAGCGGCTAGACTGTTGCCCTTCCACTATTTTCATCGGGGGATTAGTCCATTGCCGTGGACGTATCTGACGGAGAGCGGGAGGATCAATGCACGGAGGAAATTTAAAGAGACATTGCTCTTGCAGGCCTCTGCGTGCTCGGTAGGGCCCGTAGGGGATAGAATATATGGCAAGAGAGTGAGCCCTTGCTACCATGTATGGCATTAGCTAGCTTCATGACCAACAGCAGGCACCCCAAGTTTAATGGTGTATAAGAATAACAATAATAATAATAATGAGTGCTAGGCCATACGCTCCGTTCATACATTTGACACGATAGCCCGCATGCGCAGGAACGGTTGGGGGGGGGGGGGGGGCTTACGATCGGCTACCGCCAGCACTTGGCACAACAATTTTTATGATAGATAGAGACCGGGGAGAATATCATACGAACCAAGCATCTATCCACGATACACCACAGCACACAAATTTCCCTAAATCCTTATAATGCACTATCACCTAACCCCCGCTACCCCCACTCAATATATGACGATACCCCGCCCCTTCTCTCGAGCCAATTTACTCAGGCAACCTCGGTCCACAATAATCAACCAATCACAGAATACCACCCGTGCCTCTTACTGTACAAAACCCGTGGGAGGGGGGGAATACTAGAGGGATACGATACGATGTCCCGGGGAATATCATTGAAAACCGGAATCTAGTGGCATTCCCGCCCTGGCTGGCTGCCACTATCCACTCGGGTAAGACAACGACTAGACTGGGCTGGAAACTGATTAAAGGTCTTTCTTTTGAGGAGAAGCTTGGCTGGGGGGCGGGTGAATTTATTATGTGATGGTTGGTCTAATACTCCCTATCAGGTTGCTGTGCGATTGAATGACATCTCGGGAAGGCGTGGTAATAGCAAATGGAGGACGTGAGCAGGGACCGGAGATGGGTTGATTTTATACAGATTTCATTGGGATAGCCAAAGTTCCCTCTGAATCTTGATTGAGCGTGACTTGAATGCGGCCGGGGTTGAGCTTTTGGCTTCTTAAGGCAACATCGTGGTGCGAACAGGTGTTCCCTAGATCGCCACCCACTAGCTCCTGCTTTTTAACCCCCGGGGCACCGCAAGTGAGCTGGATGGGGGGGTTTACCATAAGACCACGGAGTCTTGTATCGCGGAATCTCGGAAGGCTGCACATAAACTTGCAAAACTCGTTTTCACGCTAAGAGGGCAAAACAAAGTGTGGTGTAACCCAATATTGGGAACAGGAGTCCGTCCGAGTGAGGGGTAGCCTTTAGGGTAGGGTTTCTGTGGACCTTTACTGCAGGATGTCTTTCCCAGGAGGCAGCCAACCAAGAAGTGTTATGATATGATACTTTGTGAAAAATCCTGACTCCATATTCCGCGGATCTCTTAGCTTGAGAATGTGATTCACCAACTTATGTTGTATAATAATAGTGTATCATAAAAAGAGGACCAAATAGCAAAACCAACTCTACTGGAAAAGGGGAACAAGGAAACAAGCCCAAAATCAAAATCAAAAACCGGGGGAAGACAAAAAAATGAAATCATGACACCGTCCTATGCTATACACTAACCATAAAGAGGGTTAGGGTATAGAATGAAGAGAGAGGAAGAAATAATGAACGAAACAAACGGGAAGGAGGGTTCCTGAAAAATACGGGGTCTAGAGCCCTGCAACTCTTATTCCTCCTCAGGCGCCTCCCTCTCAACAACCGCCCTGTTATTCTCAATGTACTTCTTGCAAAAACAAGCAAGCTGATTTGCGTTGCACATCTCAGACCTTCTCAATATGGACTTGACCGTCTCAGGGCGGATCCAGTGGGCGTCCGACAAGAAATGCTCCATGGAATGCTTGAAGCTTGGCAGGAGCCACTTCTCCGACTTCTCTAGCTGGTCGAGTAAGTTTTCAAGTTGGCTTGTAACATTTTCTTCATATGAGGGCTTGATGAAAGTGTTAGTGTAAATGTAATCGAGCAGGACATTGATCGTCCCAGGGTCATCCTGAAGTGAGACCTCGGCAGCGGATGATTCTGTGAACATGGCTCTCCAGTAATCTGATACGGAAGCTAGAACAATTTTGTGTGCCTTGAAAGTCCGAAGAGGAGCAGTTATCGTGATGTCCGAGAGTAGTTCCTGTTCACGGAGATTGAGGATGCCTAGGGGGATTGGGGACTTCATTGTAGGGGGTTCGGGGACGGAGGGAGGGAGTATTATTGCAGATACGTTGGCATGGAGCAAGAGCCGGCGGAAGCGGTCTAAGAAGGAGCGGACATGCTTAGCTTTCCCAGGGTCGTAGTTGACATCTAAGCACAGATCCGTGCTACACAACCAAGATTTTCGGAAGGTTTCTAGTGTCATCGTCCCTAGGTCTTCGTTCTCGACGTTGAGCCAGATTGGCGCACTCTGTTGGATAGTGTATGTGGGTATCTTTTTCTCAAGGTATCTATAGGCCTTCTTAATTTCGGAGATACGTGTTGGAAGCTCTTGCTCGGTTATTTCTTCACGGTGTGCTGCAAGGAATTCGAGATGTCCTATCATTGTCTTTGGTGTAATCGTCGGTTTCACGGATGTTATCCTCCTAAAAGCCAGTGAACCCATTTCTCTCCAACGCACTAGCTTTTGCCCCCATGAGATCCTCTCGTGTTTTGGGTCCACCGCTTCTGAAGTTGCTGTGCGCTTATTCCGCTGCCAGAATTTCACCCGGTGTTGACCCCTTAATTTTGACTGGTCCGGCAATGCAGTAGCCTCTTGAACAGGTACGAAGCGCATTTTGCGGAGGCCCCTCCATATAGACCAGGGGGAGCGACCAAACACAACACGCGAATCGGATTTGATTTGATCGTCCGGATTTTTATGGTTATTTCGCCGCCAAATCGATCCAGTGCACTCCATGTATATCGCCCGCGAGACATTTTTGATCAAGAAGTCACTCCAAACATCCAACCCGGCTAATTCTGGGTGCAGGAATCTTGAACTCCGTTGGTCTCGGAACGCTGCTTCGAGCAAAGGTACCGAAGAGTCGTAGAGTGTACTTGGCAAACAGAAGCGGTAATCTCCATTCACAGCCAGGTTGTAGGATTGAAATATGTTTGGGTTCACCTTATGCACTATCTCGATAAATCTTCGGTACTCCCCAATATTTTTGGCTGGTAGGTATCCGCGAGTTAGGCCAACCTCGTTTTTTAGGAAATCTAGGTAGGATAGCCGCGAAACACCTAATTTCTTTAGTTCATCCCTATATCTGGAGGCTAGTTCTGGTTTCAAAAAGGTGGTTTGGTCTATAATTGTTGTCAGAGCTAGACTTGTATGGGGAGCTAACTTTAGATCTACTGCGGGTTGGAAAGGCCCCGATAGAACAGGCCATATCGGAAGCCTCTTCAGTGTGTCCACCAATGAGTGGTTTCCACCCAGGAGATCTGAAATATAAGGGAGGATAAGATTGCTCAGAGCCTAAAACATGTTAGAGACAATCGAGGTTGGACGATGGATCATAAAATAGCTACCTCAATGCCTTCTGGGGGCACACCCGAGAAGACCTGACTTAATGAATGGATCGTAGGTATCGTAAAAGGAAGGGAGCCGATAGCCTTGATAAGGCGACGGGCACCTTGTAACGAGTATACCGGCTCGGCGAACACTTGTGTTGTGGGAAATGTGGCTTTACTTACTAATATTAAGCCATTTAGCGACCGAAGAAGTGTTGATATTCCCCCTCCCAGGGAGGGAGTAAAAGGATCGACGATCGCTGGAAGTTCTCCAGAAACAAAACTCAAAGGAGTAAGAAACCGCAGGCTATCTGGTTCACCCACGACTAATCCGGAATATACCGGTAATGATTCGATGGATTTGAGATACCGATCCTTGTTGGCGGGATCTTTGATGACACATTGTTCAAAATATTCCCATACGTTAGCAAGCCAGGTCCTTCGGTATTGAGGATCTTTTGACTCCACCAGCCTACATAACTGGGCTATATGATCGAAACTTAGTAGAGAGATGTTTATCTCCTTCTTTGACAATCCTTCAATCACAGGTCTCTCAAGATCTTGGGAAACTAGCCTCCCACCCTCGACTTCTAGGATGCTACGCTCTAAGGAAGTTATCGAGGTCAGGTACTGAATCTGGGAAGTTGACCGTGGTGAGAAGGTTCCCCAGGACCCGTCGTGGAGCGGTAGAAGTGAGCATCCGGTCAAGCAATCGTCCGATGTATCCTGTAACAGGAAGGATAGTAACTTGTTGATGTTGCTCGCCCGGCTCCCTGGGTCTTTCTCCCAATGGTCTTGGAGCAGTTTGCATTGCGCTGGGTTGCGAAGTAAATCCCGAACATACGCCGGAGTTACCATTAATATGGGTACTTTCTCCGAGGTAGCTTCTATTAACCCCTTCGCGACAGTAAGGGAAGGTATTACCATATTCATAATACCTAGTTGCATGAGGAGTGGTACTATAAATTGGTTCTGTTCTGCACTTAGAAAGTTGAAAATAGCTTTCTTGATGCTGAGATTTTCGGTTGTCTGTAATTTGATTCTCCGTGGTGTAAAAAGGGAAGGGGGTACTCGAGGGTGTAAATCAAAAGAGCTCTCGCCCGCCTTTTTCCAAAATTTGGTTGAAATAGTCAAAGATATGTGGTCGGGATTTTTGAGCTCCGAGGGTGGGGCCGGCCAAAAACGGTAGCCACTTGTCCCATGAAGCTTCATGAGGTGTCGTAGGAACAGGAGATAAAGAGGTACAATACCCTCTCTAAAAATCCAATTGTTCCACCCCAAGCCCTCATGAGGACCATTCTTCTCTTCAGATATGGGTGTTTGTCTGTCACTCTGCAAGGCCATATTCTGGGACATTATTCGAAGTGAGAATTAGCACTCGATTTTCTTTCCCCGGGAGTGTGAGAGTCCCTTGACTTACCGCATTAATGCTAACTGGGAGGGATAGGGGATATTTCATTTGCAGGGGAAGTCCCATAAAACAACAAGTGGCCTGAGCGCGATTTGGAACTGCAAGTCCATATGTGGCTTCAAGTCTGTTGTACTCCGCCATCTCAACTAACTCCGCTGGGATATGTTGCTCTTCGGTGGATCCCTCAATTGTCCACCATTTGTCATTCTCTGCGGAACCCAAGGGCCCGGGAACCTGTACCAGTCCAAGGCTTTTCACGGTGATTTCCACCTCGTTTATCCTGGTGGATCCAATTGTCCGCAACGGCTTTGACGATGCTGAGACGGTCCAGATTGGTTCCAGTAACCCTTTTTGCCAATAAGATATGGATGAGACATGCTTGAGAAATAACAGTGATATCCTTGCCTTCTCTTTGTAGTTGTCGAGATAAGAGCATGTTTCTATTGGGGTGATGTTTCTTAAGGATAGCACAGATTTGTCCGCAAGTCCACGAAACGGGAATCTGAAAATTGTTCCTTCAAATCTCGGGGAAGCTGCGGAAAAGCCGAATACTCCTTCAAAGGGTTTCAATTGATCCGGACCTTATTTATGTCAGTTTTGGGTCTCGTAAGGTTGTTATCAGATAAATTTAGGCTGGTGGGACCTACAGTGGGCTTGAACATCTCGAATTCTAAGCTTCAACCCACCGCGTGGCTTGCCCGTGAGGGGGCGAGGTGGCAGAAAACAATTCTCGGGACTTTGATTATTAGTGTGCGTGAGTGAACTGGTGAATTTTGTTTACCTACTCGAATATCACGTAGAAATCCCCAGAAACAAAGCTAGGTGCGGATGTCCAATGATACCTAGGGACCAAGTAGTGTGAGCATGAATCTGTTTACAATTAGACCATGATCTTACATCGTTAAAGCCCCTTCTCCGAATTTGCCAATCTTAGAGTAGTCGAGGCCCTTCGACCCAATTCCAACATCAATGATGGACTTAAAGTCCTCGTCGGTAAACACTAGGCAGCTATTAGTATTATGCTTTAATGTCTGGACAAACGCCGCCCCCATTTTGGAACCCACCACCATCATTGTAGCAAAATAGAGCTTTCCCTTGAACGGCCTCGAGCTCCTGAGTTATCAATTTCTCCGTTGGGTATTCAGTGGAGTGGTCAATCATCCAATCGATTCGGGTTGCAGTTTTGCCCTCTTCATCCATGCAATCCTCCGCGTTGGCCAAGTACTCGCTGAACGTGCTTTCCACACTGTACCGTTGTAAGGTATCTCGGATCACGGCCTTGGGGCTCTGTGTTTGGGAGAAGTCTTGCTCGAAGCATGGGTCGTTGAAAGATGCGAGAATCCTATCTTCCACGGTAGGTAATCCAAGTCCCCTTATTGTTGATTCCGGGATTCTCGGGTGTAGTGTTGGCCTATTTTCCAGGGAAATAGGTATGTCACTATAGCCCGTGGTGAGTTCTCGAAATGTCCGCATGAACCCATCTTGATCAGGAGCCTTGAGGTCTAATATTAAATTTTGGCGCTTTTTCCTAGTATGCCGCTTTGCAACTTGTGCCACGATATAAAGTGCTACTTCTAGGGCCTGTGCTGAAAGGGGTCCCTCGGCTGCAATTCTATCTTGTAGCTCTTTCAACTAGAACCTTTGAGTCAGAAAACAGAGCCACCCATTTCGGAAACCAAAATTAGACAAGAAGGAGAAAACGAGTTACCTGTTCAAATGCCGGAGCTTGTTTAACCCCCATATGAGTAAGAAATTGTTTGATGCTTGGTTCTGCTTCTAGGAACCTTTCACAAACATTATCATAATAAGGAGAGAGCTGCGTGGCTCCGGTGAAAAAGATTTCGGTTGGAGAAAAGAGCCCTCCCGAGGAGCCAGGGATCCACTTCCGGATGTTCAGTTTCAGTTCTTTGCCGGTTGAATCCCGCTCCCCAGGCGGGTGAGTCTTACACCAATATTCGGCTAAGCTCGCTAACGAGGGACGATCATCTTTCCTTATTGCCCCTTCTAATTGTTTCTTCATTAATTCAACCGTCAGCTTACCATCCCATCCCAACCAGTTCTCCCATGCCTGGCTGATGCGCAGTTTCATAACTGGCATAGAATAATTACACAACGGTCGGAAACTTGCAGGTCGACATTGGCCAGCGCTGAATAGCCCAAGTTCCCCTTCCAGGCTTATTGCTGGGATCCAGCACAATTCCATACACTCCTTACTGAGTGGCTGAGTGGGGGGTTTGCTTTGGAATAAGGTGGATACTTTGTCATTAATATCACGGGGCGAGCGTCCTGATCTGCTGTAGGAATGAATTCTTTCCAATATAATTTGATCGGTTACACCTTCTGACATCCCTAAACAAACAAGAGCAGAGTGATAAGCTGAATCAAAGCTTTTGGTTGGAGACCGTTCTTCCCCTTCGAAATATAGTGCAGCTACATATTTTCCCGAAACCGTATCCTGGGGCCGTCTAAATTTTTGACTACTTACGGGCACGATCTCCTTTGTAGAAAGCACAGAACAGGCTTCAGCTGATAGAAACTCGAAATGGCTCAACGCAAATTCTATCAATTCTATTCTTCTTTTATCGTTGGGTGTACCGGTTTCCGAGATCCTGGGAACGACGTGGTCTTCAAGCACCTCAGAAATAGAGGGGCACTTGAATAATTGTAGGTGGGATACCAGGCCTTTAAGCTCGTGATATCTTGTGTCGATGAAAACGTGTTGAGGTGTATCAAGTGCGATTGACAGGTCCCCCACCCCGACATACGTTGTTAGAGGATTGGAGTCGTCTCTGGCTATCGTGATCCAAGCACTTCGTGACTCTGTTAGCTCAGCTACCAAAACTAGCAAGGAGAGAAACTAACCGTTCGTTAGGGCTCGAATAGCTCGCTGCCTGGAATATGGGCAACTTCCGAACTGTTGGTTCCATGCAACACCTCTCTGATGCACAACAATCTCTTGTCAGATCAAATAGGTGTCGTATTAATTCCATTTTTTCGTTACGATCCAATTTTTCAGCAAAAACTTTCATGGTAACTTCCAGCCACTTCATTAGGGACGCCCGGTCGTCATAGTCCTTGATGATCCCGAGCCCTTGGAGAATCTGCGTAACGTGTAGGTACCCAGCTCCCGTGTAGAGATGCATTTTCTCAGGCATGAAGCGATTCGCCAGAGCAGATTCAGTTTGCTTTAGAAATGAGCCAATTCCCTTGCTCGCCGACACATTCAGGACAGGATATTCGGAGATACTTCCGATCCTTTGAAACATCTGTCTTCCGAGAGGAATAAGCCATAGATCCTTCAATGCGTTCACCAATGTAGACCCTCCAGCTCCCCTATGCTGAGCCTTGGAGGCCCACTCCCAGAACAACTCAACGAAACTATTGAACCCAGGTTTATCGATTTTAACCACTGGTTTCGATTCTTCCATTCCATCGAATTCATAGGAAGAACAATATTGAGCCGCATCTCCAACAGTCCATGCCTTGATTCTGGTGCATTTTTCGATCTCGGCGATGTGTCTCACGAGTATTGCCCGCGATTTCTTGGGAAGAGCACCTATTTTTACTATCCTTTCTGGTGATTTTGTAAAGAGGTCCTCTTCAATTCTGTCCCTCGCTATGAATATTCGATCATCCTGGGATGTGGCCATTTCCAACCCCCGAAAAGTACCATCAGATAGAGGGATTAGAGGGGCTTCACAGCTCTTAAAATCTTGAACCCCGCAATCCGACAAAACATAATCTAGCAGGACCGTCCGGGACTTGATATCGAGATTCAGGAGTGCATCAGAGTCTTTGATGGTCGTCAAATGGCGCCGTGCGGTAGAAGGCGAAAGGTATTCGAGGCCCATTTGTTTGTGATCTAGAGCACCAATTTCTGTCCCTCTGTCTGCCGGGGGGAACACGACTCGAGCTCCGGCATCTCTCAAGGAGGAATGCAGGTCTTCGGGAATGTCAAGGGTAAATGCCACCTCCTTAGCCGGTTTTACCATTCCACTCAAGGTTGGCAGTAGCTCGAGACCATCCTCGACGACCCTCTTAAAAACTGTCCCTAAAATGCCCATCCACAATTGGCCCCACTCTCCCTGTTTCCCTGCAGGCCAGAAATCCCAACCAGGAGAAAGGTTCTCGTTCCTCATGAACTCTAGATTGCGGACCCAAGCATGTGGCACACACTCGTGCAGCAACCACTCATTCCATTGAGCGCCCAACCGAGTTGCTGAATTGGAGCTCATGGTGGTGTCACCCCCGGAATGGATATTGGACCGATCTGGGGTAATGCTGAATATTCCGTGGATGTGGGCAGGGTGTTTCGTCTGAATTGGGAGAGGAAGAGTAGTGAACAGCCTTCCACCGAAACCGGGTGTTTTCTGGGGGTTGGATTAGTTTTGACCAAATAATATACTTAAAAGTTGGATGAACGAACGTCTAATGGATTGGCAATTGCGACCCAAGGGAATAGCCTGTGGTTTCTTGCCCATTTCTGTAGATTTCCATCTCCTGCCGATTCCCGTAGATAATGACTTATCGCATATCTGACCTTAGTTTCAGAAGGATCTGTGCCGGGTTCAGTGCTCCGAAGGATGCTAATTTCCATCATAAAGTCCGATTCGTAATGCTCTCTTGATTGTTCCACGAAAACCTGGCGGTAACCCTCATTAACGGGGTTCTCTCCAGCGGCGTTTTTCGTCTCGTTCGGGACGGTGGACCGAGCTTTGGCAAAGATGGTGTCGTCAATTCTCAGGGTGATTGAGCGTAGATTGCGCAAGAAGAGTAGGGATTCTTCTAGCTCGTTCGCAAATAACTCGAAGATGTCTTCGATATCTTTTCTCGATGTAGACAAATGATCCTCGACGATTCCGCTTCTTATAGCTTGAGCCTCACTCCTCAATGGTAGACGGATAATGGTCCCGTCGAAGGCGGCATCGTGGCTTCTCAAAATAGCGCCAAATGCGGAAAGCTGGTTCTTCATCTCGGGTTTGTCGTGGTTGTCAACGAAATCGTAAAGTGGGCCTCCGGGGAAGCTGATCTTCGAGGACCATGTCTTGTGAGGGTCAAGCAATAGGAGAGAGGTTCCGGAGAGTATGGATGGGTTGTCGGTCCAGTGATACACCTAAAGGCCCGGGAATCAGTGATTTGATGATGCGGGTGCTGGGAGAAGGCCGTAGCTGGGATGGTAATTACACTGTTAAATCCTCGGCCAAACCTTCGGGTGGAAGTAAGACCCTCGGTTTTTCCACTGTCACCAATCCGTATTAGGGACTCGAAATCCTTTTGAGTGAATGGCTTGTTATTGTATGCGAGAAGGGAGATTCCCTGAAAGTCGGCAAGGTCCTCGTGGAGGAGATTCTCGGTAGGGTATTGCCGCGTATCGAGTACAAATTCGATGGCATCCGCACCAGCATCGTCCGCATTTTGACAAAGCCCACGAAGGACACCACCGCCGGCCGGGTATTCGCTGATGATGTTGCGCAGGAGGGCTGTGAGAGACTGATCTTGACCATTGTTCCGCTTGGGGGCGACGGGCATCTTGGGGAATTGTTGTGGCGGGTCGGGTGACAAGAGGGTTTGTACCAAGGGAACTCTCGTTTGCGGACAGGATGGGGAATAGAGTACTTTGGCACCCCGTGCGAGAAGCTATTTTTCAGTTGAGTCCTTGGATTGTTCGAGGCAACAATCTCTATCCTGGGAATTGCGTAAGTTGGAGGCCTGGAAAGTTCCCGAGTCCGCATATGCTGCCAAGGCCCAGTGCATGAGACCCGCAGGAGAAGTATGTTGCTTTCTGATAGACGTGGGGAGTACTATACCGGTACCAATGGCTGGGGATGAAAGACATATGCAAGAGGGGAATATGTACTCCGTAGTGACGATTAGAAAGCTTGGCGAGGAGCCGTATCGCCCTCTAGCGCTCACATCCAATTCTCATATTTTGGTTTCATGAGTTGTTGCTTGGCATCTCGTTGGCCTGTGTTGCATCTGTGCGCGTATGCGGGCCGCCTCGTTCCCACAAACGTCAGGCAAGTGGCTCCGTAATGGAAATAACAAACGGCCAATAACAAGCAGGACGGGTCACATCTTTCGGCCCTCCAGAGCGGGGTAAGGGTCACGAAAAGCTTTAAAATAGCATCGATCGCAGGGATTATGTCAATACCGGTATCATACCGTCAGTGCTGCTTGACTTCAGTGACGGGTTGGTGACCCCGTCATACCATAATGTGTGGTCATGATAGGGCGTTGGCGAGGTGGGCTATCATAGAAGGGAAGAAGTGATATGATAAGTCTCCGTCTCTTCTCGCCCTCGTTCCAATCAATTCTTGAGAGCGCTACCCGTCTTTCTGTGAGGTGGAGGGCTTTTATGACGGCCGAAAACTCTTCTGTTCGCCAGAACAAGAAGTCCGTCCCCGAGCTTTCCATATTCTCAAACTGCCGCTCCACCACATCATGCTTGAGAAAACTACACTTTTCACAACATCTGAGCTCCACTAATGGCACTGGTCCCTGCGAATACTTGATTGGCGAACAATGGCTATCAATCGCCATAAATCACCATTTCTCTCTTGTCATCACCAAGGCTACCGAAGGAGGGTAATTGCCTCGCCTAGGCTGCTATGCCACCCCGACCGACCCTCAACAGTGTTGGATTGCCAATCGGGCATGCGGGTAGGATATATTCGCCTAGGACATCAGGTTTAGGTTCACGGTTTCGTTGATACCCGTTGCCACGGGGCATCAGGTATGGGGGATTTTCTTTGCTTCTTTCACACCCTAGGCTATTAGGTATACGGCAGTTCGTTTGAGATTTCATGGAGGATCATGGGGTACTTGGAGAGTTCTGGATTGTTTGAGGGTCACAGAGGGTCGTGGTTTGTCGGGATAGGGTGCTTCTTTTGTGTTGGTGGGGTTCCTTTGGTTTCCAGAGTTGTTAGCTGTTTTGGAAATGTGTTGTATCATGATCTGGTATGTCCCGGTCTGCCATTGACTGGGCTACCGTACTTGTACGTACTATCTCTACCGAGCGCCGAGTTCCCCATCCTTCCACGGCCAGCCGCATTCGAGCCTATTGAGATCGCACTTTCGCTGATTTATCCATCAGTGTTCTTCTCTAGGCTTCATCAGATAGGAAGACCGCCGGGAGCCCCGACAAGATTTGGCGGCGCAATGCGATCTGCCCTGGTCTTGGATGGCGATCAATGGGTTCATATTGTACACATCTATTCGCAGAAAACAAGAGGAGTCCGCCGAGCCTGAATATTCAGCCCTACTGCGTTACCGACGCGCCCAAGAGCCAACTCCAAACACCCATATCCTGCAGCACACCCGGACAGGGAAGGCTCGCATTCGGAGCCTTTAGTATCGGCGTCTGCTCCCGTGGGCGCTGGCTCATTGCAGTCTAGTGTTTTTTACCCTTTAGTGTTATTACTCATTCGGGCACTTTTGCATATTGCATTTCCTCTCATCCTTCGCCGGGGCCCTGCACACCTTTCCAGGGTAACGCTTTTCTTCTTTTTTTTTTGGCGGGGGCGGGGACCTGCCCCAGAAAGCAAGGAACGAAAGAGGAATACCGGTACTCGAGTACGAGTAGAGGATCCACACTACTTGATAGGTGGGAGTTTTCAATATCCTCGCCAGAGGTTGTTGCTTGTACCGGGTGGCGCGGAAACCCTGGCGAATGCCGTTCTTGTTAAGCTGATTGTCCTCAAGAGGCCACTAAGGGCCCAGTTTTCGAGCACTCCGACCACCCTCGTTAGGATGATCTAATACCTAAGCAGCGAAATTACTCTCCCGATGACGAGAAATAGTGGTTAAACCTATCATTTAGGGCCCTCAATTCCTCGGTCAATCTCATGCTTTTACTCGAGTACATCTCAACCAGGCACTGTCATAGGTGGGATCGAGGAATCACCCCATCAAGCCTCGTCGCTCACCCATGCTAACGCCGCCTGCCCTCTCCCCAGTGCAAGGCTCCTATGATTGGGTTATGCGCATAGGGTGGCGGCCTTACTGGATGTGATGACCCGGGGAGCGCACGGAGTTTTTTTTTTTGGAGTGTAGCACACGGCAAGAGATCAGTGGGGGGCTCCCGCCACCACAAGGGAGTTGGAAAGAATTTGTGCTAGACCTATTATTATCCCAATAACACCATCTCTAGACAGTGCGGGGATCCTGCGGGAAGCTTTCTTTTGTATTTCCCACCAAGTCTGATATATTCGTTAACTTAGTTTTTGCTCTTTTGGTGTTTCGTTTATCCTACTAGTTCCTCTCGGCCTTCTAGATATACTCAATTGTGGCCGGCCAGGCGGGAGGGGGTAGGGGAGATCTTACAGATACTGTGGTCCGTTTTTCGGTGCGTCCCGCCGTCAACCTGGAGAGAGTTGGAAACAGTTTGATTTTTTTAGAGCCACTCCAAGACTTCCAGCCAAATAACACCTACCTCCTGCCAAGGTAGAGACTTGACCGCGAGCGCTCTTTTTTCTTCTCGATGAAATCAGAGATACCTGTTGATTCTAGTTCCGCGCTCATTTTCGCTCTCATTCTCCATCCTTCCATTCCGCTCAGCTTGCTAGGCATGTCCGGTTACGGAAAGCTAAGGGGTCGGAGAGAGCAAGGTAACCCCAAACCCAGAACAAATAAAACCACTATCACACCGACCCAGATATCACCACGCAACCCCTCACCACATGAGAAAACCAGGAAAATAGAATAAAATGAACAGTGACGCGACGCCAGACGGACACCGCTCCCCCTGCTCGGATCACGGGTTACCGGAGAGGACGACGGACCCTTAAGGAAAGACGGGCTGAGGCAGCGGGGGATTGCGGGGGGTTGCCGGAACTCTGTGGACGGCAGAAGACCATCCGTGACCGCATCTGCGCGTCGAAGATTATTAGCTCTACGGGCCTACCAGAGCCAGGAATCATGTGTTCTGGTTCCTATCTTCCTGGCCCCCCTTTTTTACGACACTATGACTCCTGGTGACGCAAGTAACAGCCGGTGACTATGGGGAAACATGGGAACAGATGTCGACCCCCATATCCTTCCTATAAAGGCCATAGCTTTATACCCTCTTGGAGAGATCTGGTATGTTCTCGGAATAATATACGGAGAGAGTAGAGGTAGCAATTTACAGTTTGATAGGAGAAGCTCCCCTGATCGTATGTTGACACTCCAAGAATATATAAACCGGAATTCGTGGTGTCCCAATCTCATCGCCCGGACCCATTTGCGTTACCTACTATCGGTCTTGCTTGTTTCATTAGCGTTAAATTTCTATCACCCTTACATAAACCGTGTTAGATATTGCTCTCGGTAGCGATGTTACTTGAACTCCAGCAACCTACTGTACCTCCTGGAAAACTCTTTGGGATTTCGGCATCGATCCTGTTTTGGGCATGATTCCTCTGGCCTGGGGTTTCCGTCGCACACCAAGAATATCGGTCAATATCGCTTGGCCGGAGGTATCCTACCATATTTGCCTGTACTGTACACTGACCACGATTTAGAACGGGTCGCGGCTGGCCACACGCAACCCGAATTGGTGCGAACGCTGCGGCATAGCATGCGGAAACGAGGGATGTTTACTTCCTGTCGACTGCACGAGGTAGTTTCGAGTATTCCTCGATCAAGACGTATGGGAATATCTCACATGTCGGTTTTGTCGCTGACGCGGCGACTCCAACAACAAGCGCTGGGCCATTCGATCTGTTTATGCAATTGACGCGGCGGCCCGTATGTGTAGAACATTCGGAAGCGCTATTCCGAGAAATTTATTGGGAAAATGTTTAGGAGTTTTTATCCGTAGGATAATAAATTACAATAAATGCTATCCGGGGTACCGACACTGGATATCTTACCACAATTCCCCTCCCTGGTGTGGTTAACGGCCGTGGGGGTACGAGTACTATACTCCAGGCAGTGCAATGCGTAGTGAGCCCATCGAACGGGCTCTAGCTCTGCCCATTGAAAGTAATCTTAGCAAAGAGGCTGTATGGTAATATATCAGGAAAGCTGATCAGTCTTCCTATCTCAATTTTTATACAATAGTCTGTTCTACCATGCCAGTGCATTATCCTTGATCACTTCTCTTACTACACTTATAGTACCAGCAACAATATAGCTGAACCCTAAAAGGCCAATTCGCGTCATTTCTTATAGGGGACCGCCGGGCTAAAATCCTTTGAACCAAGTCGCCGGGAGAGCCCAGGTAAGAACCTGACATAACTGAATTCAGCGATGCTATCGAGTGCGGTTCGCCTCCAGGGCGGGCCAACTGTCCCGTTGAGAACACTATGGGCCTGATGGCAAGCGTACCAGGAACATGTCCACGCCAAATAATGGAATCGACAGAGGAGGAAATAGACCAGCTACTTATCAACACGATACCAGTAATTGAAGTACCCTTCGGTGGATCACTTTCCCGGACAAACTTCAGTATCGAAGAACCAAAGGTCAATCGAGGATAGAAAGAAAAACTAATCCTAATTAGGACCTGGCTCTAGCCTCCCATCCCAAAGGATGGATGGGAAACCCCTATTTGCGAGAAACGGCAACCTGCCGGGAGATTGCCTAAATCCAGATAATTTACAAAGCACTTGGCCCTTACAATATTCCCATTCCCCAGCTATCACTCGTTTTAAATCTTTCCAATGTTAATTATATATGTAGAATAGTATTATAGGAAGTTAGTCAAGGATGTTTAGCAAGTCCTTTAGCCAAAACATAGACGTTATAATCGCTAAAAATTCAATCCTCTTCCTGAAATTTTTTGGCAATATATGGGGTGTTCAATTGGGTGCCTCAAATTAGAAGGCATCATAAATTTACCAAAAACCCACTAACCGCTTATCACGCTTTCCCCATCCATGAGGAGCAGTCATCAAGATGCAAACACACCTAGCAGGCCCAGCAGTCAATCCAAAAGCGTATGGAAGGAGCAACGGTATCCCAAGTGAGGGCGCTAAGGGAGAGTGTCGCAAATGTAGAACGTATCCAATGTGGGAAAGAGGTCGAGTTTCCTTCCCCCATTGAATTCTATTTAACATCTATATATCGTATCTCCCTTGATTGATTTCACTTTAGGCACTGCACGTCCTCCGGGCTAGCCCGGGCCTGGCGGAACTTTCGTCAGGTTTTGGTCGGGTGGGTCTATGATACTCACCCCCGGCCGCCGGTCAACCCATCAGAGGTCTCATGGTGACCCAACGTGGAACAAAAAAACGGAGAAAGCATTAAATTCGGGAGCATGAAGAAACCCTCGTATCCACACGTAGGGTTTACCAGGAGAAACTACTCACGGCCCTAATGTAAGTACCCCCCAAACACTCGAGCACAATGGCAGGATCTTCGTCTAAGCTTTTCCGTAGCAAACTTGGGTGTGAAGAAGCTAACTTCTACTACCCTGTTTGCTACGACATAGTCACTAGCACAACAGAGCGCACCCACCGGGTGGGAGCATGTCAGTCGCACGGTGAATATCTGCCCAGAGAAGCTTCGTGACAGCCGGCTACCGTGAGTAATCAGGGCAGTATTTTCCAACAGAAAAACATGGTATTGATAAGAAGCAAAGGACACCCGGTAAATTGCCGTGTGCGCCACAAAGTCTATAAAGAGGTTCCTCCGCCCCATCGGGGGTGGAAAAAAAACCCCCCAGAAATACAGCTTGGATTCTTTAAGAAGAGAAAAAAGGGGGCGCATTCGTCATTTGCTTCTTCTGCACTGTAGGATATTCGTAAGTCCGGCGGCGCCACATTCAGCGTCCTAGCGGTGCTTGGGCTTCCAAAGAGGATATGATCACGATAAATTACGGAAAAAGCATGCATTCACCCCACACAGCGCACGAATTCCCTAACCTCTCATAGACCACCCCCATTTAACCATTGCCAGCTAATGTGCGGCTCTCTTCTGCCCTGCCACTCTCGCAGCCAACTAGTGTACCTGCCTAGATCACAGAATATCACTCGCGCTCGTCAACTTCACCAAAACCCACAAACCCCCAGAGAATGCGCGTCCCTCTGTCGATCAACGGGGGAAAAAAAGGGGTTCAGAGCGTTGGATGCGTGCGGCGGAAGGAATGACTTGATGTATGATATCATACCGTATTTCCTGACTACGGCCAGGGGAATATTCGGAAATACATGACTTCCGATCGTTGCTCTTGAATCACCCCAAACCTATACTACGGCACTTGAGGGCGATAGCCACCCGGGCCAGCTGAGGGTGCAAAGTGGGTGGCATGTGGCTCACAGTTCGCCTATGGGTCAGGGGCAGTAAGCATATCTTCGTTGGGCGGGGGGCGAGGGGGGGCTAACCAGGGGATCTGATGGTGTATCTTTGTGGCAAGGGAGACTCCACATAAACTTGCGAAATTCATTTCAACGTTAAGAGGGCAAATCAAAGTGTGGCATAATTCTAGCACTCGAGCATACGAGCTGGTTTAAGCGGGGAATAAATAACCTTTACAGTAGGGGGTTTCATAAACATTTATCAGGGGGGGTCTTTTCTAGGAAAACAATAAACCGAAAAGTGTTGCATTGTGAAAAACCCCAAACCACACCCTATCCCAACTTCCCAACGTGAAAACGAGATTCACTGAGTTATGCGCTACAGTATCATAATATCGTAAAAAGGGGACTGAATAATAATAAAAATAGCTAAATTGAAGAGGGTAAAAAAAACAAAAAAGGACAAAACCGCCAATGAAAAAGTAACGAAACAGGCCCATGCTGCTTCGCTAACCAGAAAGGGGGCGGGGGAGTAGAATGGAGGGAAGATAATAAATAGTGAAAGTAGTAAACGGAAAAAAAAAGGCCTCTTGCAAAAAATACGAAATATCTAGCCTTGCAACTCTTATCCCTTCTTAGGTGCCTCCCTCTCAACAATATCTCTGTTATTCTTGATGTACTCCCTGCAAACCTCGACAAGCTGATGTGCGCTACACATCTTAGAAATTCTCAATATGGACTTGACTGTTTCAGGACGAATCCAGTGAATATCCGACAAGTAATGCTCCATGGAATACTTGAAGCTCGGCAGGAACCACTTCTCCGATTTCTCTAGCTGGTCGAGTAAGCTTTCAAGTTGGCTTGTAACATTTTCTTCATGCGGGGGCTTGACGAAAGTGTTAGTGTAAATGTAATCGAGTAGGGCCTTGATTGTCCTCGGATCATCATCCATCCGGATTTCCGCCGTGGATGATTCTCTGAACCTCGACGTGAGCATGGTTCTCCAGTAATCGGATACGGAGGCTAAAACAATTTTATGTGCTCTGAAAGTCTGGAGGGGTGAAATTATTGTGACGTCGCAGAGCAGTTCCTGTTCACGGAGATTGAGGATGCCTTGGAGGATTGGAGACTCCATTCTAGCGGGTTCGGGGATCGAGGGTGGGGGTACTACTGCGGATACGTTGGCATGGAGTAAGAGCTGGTGGAAGCGGCCTAGGAAGGAGCGGACACGCTTGATCTCCCCGGAGTCGTACTTGATATTTAAGCAAAGATTCCTTGAGCACGACCAGGATTTTCGGAAGGTTTCTAGAGTTATCCTCCCTAGGTCTTCGTTCTCGATATTGAGCCATATTAGCGCGCTCTCTTGGATAGGGCATCTGAGTATCTCTTCCTCAAGGTATTCGTAGGCCTTCTTAATTTCAGAGATGCATGTTGGAAGCTCTTCTCTCGTTATTTCCTCGCGGTGTGATGCAAGGAATTCGAGCTGGCCTATCACTGTCTTTGGTGTAATCATTGGTTTCACCGACGTTATCTTCCTAAAAGCCAGTGAACCCAGCTCTCTCCAAAGCACTGGCTTTTGGCCCCATGAGATCCCCTCATACTTTGGGTCCACAGCCTCTGAAATAGCTATGAGCTTATTCGGCTGCCTGAATTTCTCTCTCTGCATCGTTCTTAATTTTGACTGGACCGGCGACGCGGTGGGCTGTTGAATTGGAGCAAAGCGTATTTCGAGGAGAGTCTTCCATATAGACCAAGAGTGCATCTCTTGGTAGTCCCAGCACAAGTGGCCGAACACAACATGCGAATCAGATTCGACTTGGTCGTCCGGATTTGGTCGGCTATTTCGGCGCTCAATCGACCGAGCGCACTCGATAAATGTTGGCCCCGAAATATTCACGATCAGGAAGTCTCTCCAAAAACGCGACGCGGATAATGTGGGGTGCAGGAATCTTGAGTTCCGTTGGTCCCGGAACGCTGCCTGGAACAAATGTACCGAAGAGTCGTAAAGGGTATTTGGTAAACAAAAGCGGTAATCTCCGTTCACAGCCAGGTTGCAGGTTTGAAATATGCCGGGGTTCACCTTATAAACCATCTCGATAAACCTTTGGTACACGCCAATATTTTCGGCGGGTAGGTACCCGCGAGCCAAGCCAACCTCATTGTTCAGGAAATCCTGGTAGGACAGCTGGGGAACACCTAATTTCTTTAGTACATCCTTATATTTGGAAGCTAGATCGACTCTCAAAAAGGTGGTTTGGTCTATCATTGTTGTCAGAGTCAGGTTTATATGGGGAGCCAGTTTTAGCTTTTCTGCGGACTGGAAAGACCCCGAGAGAACAGGCCATATCGGAAGCTGCTTCAGTGTGCCCACCGCTGAGTGGTCTCCACCCAGGATATCTGAGATATGAGGGAGGATAAGATTGCTCAGAGCCTAATATGTGTTAGAGACAATCGAGGTTGAACGATGGGTCTTGGAGATAACTACCTCATTGCCTTCCCGGGATGCACCCGAAAAGACCTGACTTAATGAATGGATCGCAGGTACCGTAAAGGGTAGGGAGCCGATAGCCTTGATAAGGCGACGGGCACCTTGTAACGAGTATACCGACTCGGCGAACGCTTGTGTCGTGGGAAATGTGGCTTTACTTATTAATATTAAGCCATTTAGTGATCGGAGAAGTGTTGATATTCCCCCTTCCAGGGAGGAAGTGAAGGGATCGACGATCGCTGGAAGGTTTCCAGAAACAAAATTCAAAGGAGTAAGAAACCGCAGACCACCTGGTTCACCCACGACTGACCCAGAATATACCGGTAATGATTCGATGGATTTGAGATATCGATCCTTGTTGGCGGGATCTTTGATGACACACTGTTCAAAATATTCCCACACGTTGACAAGCCAGTCTTTTCTGTATTGAGGATCTTTTGACTCCACCAGCCCACATAGCTGGGCTATATGATCGAAGGTTAGTTGGGAAATATTCATCTCCCTCCCTAACAATCCACAAACCACAGATCCCTCAAGATCTTTAGAAACTAGCCTCCCGTCTGTGACCTCCAGGATGCTACGCTCTAAAGGAGTTCTAGAGGTAAAGTACTGGAACTTGGAAGTTGACTTTCGTGAAAAGGTCCCCCAGGACCCATCGTCGAGCAGTAGAAGTGAGCATCCGGTCAAGCAATCCTCTGATGTATCTTGCAAGAAGAAGGACAGTAGCTTGTTGATGTTGCTTGCCAGGCTCCCTGGGCTTTTATTCCAGTCGTCTTGGAGTAGCTTGCATCGCGTTGGGTTGCGGAGCAAATCCCGAACATACGCCGGAGTCACCAACAACAGCGATGCTCCGTCTATAGTAGCATTCGACAATCCCTTAGCAACAATAGGAGGAGGTGTTACTATATTCGTAATACTAAGTTGCATAAGGAGCGGTACTATAAATTGGCTCTGTTCTTTGCCCAGAAAGTTGAAAATAGCTTTCCTGATGCTGAGGTTTTCATCTGTCTGTAGTTTGCTTCTCTGTGGCGTAGAAATAGGAGGTGGTATTTGAGGGTATAGATCAAAAGAGCTTTCACCCGCCTTTTTCCAAAATTCGGTTGAGATAGTCAAGGATACGTGGTCGGAATTTTTGAGCTCAGAGGGTGGGGCCGGCCAAAAACGGTAGCCACTTGTTCCATGAAGCTTCATGAGGTGTCGTAGGAACAGGAGATAGAGAGGTACTATACCCTCTTTGAAAATCCAATTATTCCATTTGAAGCCCTCGTGGGGTCCATTTTTCTCTTCCGATATGGGTGTTTGTCTGTCGCTCTGCAATGCCATATTCTAGAACATGTTTCAAGTGCGAATTAGCACTTGATCCTCCTAACCCGGGAGTATGAGGGTCCCCCGACTTACCGCATTAATGCTAACTGGGAGGGATAGGGGACATTTCGTTTGCAGGGGAAGTTCCATAAAACAACAGGTGGCCTTGATGCGATCTGGAACCGCAAGTCCGTATGTGGCTCTAAGTCTATTGTATTCAGCCATCTCACGTAACTCCGCTGGGATATGTTGCTCTTCGGTGGACCCCTCGATTGTCCACCATTTGTCATTCACTACAGGACCCAAGCCCCCGAGGAACTGTATTCGTCCAAAGCTTTTCACGGTGATTTCCACCTCGTTTATCCTGGTGGATCTAATTGCCCGCAGCGGCTTTGATGATGCTGAGACTGTCCAGATGGGTTCCTTGAGCCCCTTTTGCCAATAGGATATGGATGAGACATGCTTGAGAAATATGAGTGATATCCTCGCCCTCTCTTTGTAACTATCGAGATAGGAGGTTGTCTCCATTGAGGTGACGTTCCTTGAAGATAACGCGGATTTATCCGTAAGTCCGCGAAATGGGAATCTGAAGATTGTTCCTTCAAATCTAGGAGAAGCTGCGGAAAAGTCGAATACTCCTTCAAAAGGTTTCAATTGATCCGGATCTTATTTATGTCAGTACTAGACGTCGAAAGGCGGTTTTAGATAATTTTAGATTGACAGGACTTACAATGGGCCTGAACATCTCGAATTCTAAACTTTAATCCGCCGCGTGGCTTGCCCGTGAGGGGACGCGGCGGCAGAAAACAATTCTCGGGACTTTAAATATCAGCGTCTGTGAATGAACTGGCGGACCTTGTTACGTACTCGAATATCACGTAGAAATCCCCAGAAACAAAGCTGGGTGCGGATGTCCAATGATACCTAGTGACAACAAAGTAATATGAGCGTAAGTATTTTTACGATCAGACCATAATCTTACATAGTTAAAGCCCCTTTTCCGAATTTGCCAATCTTAGAGTAGTCAAGGCCCTTCGATCCAATACCAACATCAATGATGGACTTAAAGTCCTCGTCGGTAAACACTAGGCAGCTATTAGTATTATGCTTTAATGTCTGGACAAACGCCGCCCCCATTTTGGAACCCACCACCATCATTGTAGCAAAATAGAGCTTTCCCTTGAACGGCCCCGAGATCCTGAGTTATCAATTTCTCTGTTGGGTATTCAGTGGAGTGGTCAATCATCCAATCGATTCGGGTTGCAGTTTTGCCCTCTTCATCCATGCAATCCTCCGCGTTGGCCAAGTACTCGCTGAACGTGCTTTCCACACTGTACCGTTGTAAGGTATCTCGGATCACGGCCTTGGGGCTCTGTGTTTGGGAGAAGTCTTGCTCGAAGCATGGGTCGTTGAAAGATGCGAGAATCCTATCTTCCGCGGTAGGTAATCCAAGTTTCTTTATTGTTGATTCCGAGATTCTCGGGTGCAGTGTTGACCTATTTTCCAGGGAAAGAGGTATGTCACTACCACCCGCGGTGAGCTCCGAAAACGTGCGCATAACCCCATCCTGATCGGGAGCCTTGAAACCTGATATTAAATCCTGGCCCTTCTTACTATTATGTCGCTTCGCGACTTGTTCCACGATATAAAGCGCTACCTCTAGATCCTGCTTTGAAAGGGGTCCCTCGATCGTAATTCTGTCTTGTAGCTCTTTCAACTGGGACCCTTGAGTCAGCAAAGAGCCACTCATTTCGCACACCCAAAACCGGGTGGGGGGGGATATGAATTACCTGTTCAAATGTAGGCGCTTGCTTAACCCCCACACGAGTAAGAAATTGTTTGATTCCTTGCCTTGCGTCTAGGAACCCTTTGCAAACATCATCATGGTAAGGAGGAAGCTGCGTGGCTCCGGTAAAGAAAATTTCGGTTAGAGAAAAGAACTCTCCCGATGAGCCAGGGATCCATTTCCGGCTGTTCAACTTCAGTTCTTCGTCTACTGTTGAAGTGCCCCAGGCAAACTCGTAGATCTTACTCCAATATTCGACTAGGCTCGCTAACGAGGAACGGTCATTTTTCTTTATTGCCCCTTCTAATTGTTTATTCATTAGTTCCACGGTGAGCTTGCCGTCCCATCCCAACCATTTTTCCCATGCCGGTCTGATGACGAAGTCCACAATTGGCACGGAATAACTGCACAAAGATCGAAAACTTGGAGATCGACATTGGAGAGCACTGAACAACCCAAGTTCCCCTTCTAAGCTTATTGCCGGGATCCAACACAATTCCATGCACTCCTTACTGGGTGGCTGGCGGGGTGGTTTGCCGCGGTAGAACAATAAGGATACTTTATTACTAATATCGCGATGCGGGCGCCCAGAGCTGCTGTAGGCATGAATTCTTTCCAATATAATCTCATCGGTTATACCCCCCGGCATTCCCAAACGAACAAGTGCAGGATGATAAGCGTCATCAAAGCTTTTGATTGGAGACCGCTCCTCATCTTCGAAATAGAGTGCAGTCACGTGTTTTCCCGAGACCGTATCCTTGGGGCGCCTAAGCTTCTCGCCGCTTACGGGGGCGATCTCCTTCGAAGAAAGCGCAGAACAAGCTTCATCCGATAGAAACTCGAAACGACTCAACGCAAATTTTATCAATTCCATTCTCCTTTTATCGTTGGGTGTACCAGTTTCCGAGATCCTTGGAACAACATGATCTTCGAGTATCTCAGAAATAGAGGGGAACCTGAATAACTGCAGGTGGGATACGAGTTCTTTGAGCTCTGGATTTCGGATGTCGATGAAAGTGTGTTGAGGTGTATCTAGTGTGATTGGTAGATGTTCCACCCCAACATATGTTGCAAGAGAACTAGGATCATCGCTAGTGATTGATATCCAGGGACTTCTTGACTCTATTAGCACAACTATCAAAACTAACGAGGAGGCAAACTGACCGTTCGTTCGTGCTCGAGCCGTTTGCTTCCTGAAATATGGGCAATTTCCGGACTGTTGGTTCCATGCACGATCGTTCAGAAGCATTACAGTATTTCGTCAGGTCAAGGAGGCGTCGCACCAATTCTATTTTTTCACCATGATCCAATCTTTCAGCAAAAACTTTCATGGTAACCTCAAGCCACTTCATTAGGGACGCCCGGTCGTCATAATCCTTGATAAGCCCGAGCCCTTGGAGGGTTTTTGTAGCGTGTGGGAAGCCATCCCCGGTGTGGAGATACATTATCTCAGGCACGAAGCGATTTGCGAGAGCAGATTCAGTTTGCTTTAGAAATGAGCCAATTCCCCTGTCCGCCGACACATTCAAGGCAGGATATTCGGAGATACTTCCAATTCTCTGAAACATCTGTCTTCCTAGAGGAATAAGCCATAGATCCTTCAATGCGTTCACCAATGCAGACCCTCCGACTCCCCTGTGCTGAGCCTTGGAAGCCCACTCCCAGAACAACTCAACGAAACTATTGAACCCAGGTTTATCGATTTTAACCACTGGTTTCGATTCTTCCATTCCATCGAATTCATAGGAAGAACAATATTGAGCCGCATCTCCAACAGTCCACGCCTTGATTCTAGTGCATTTTTCGATCTCGGCGATGTGTCTCACGAGTATTGCCCGCGATTTCTTGGGAAGAGCACCTATTTTCACTATTCTTTCTGGTGATTTTGTAAAGAGGACCTCTTCGGTTCTGTCTCTCGCTATGAATATCCGATCGCCCTGGGACCTGGCCATTTCCAACCCCCGAAAAGTACCATCTGATAGAGGGATTAGAGGGGCTTCACAGCTCTTAAAATCCTGAAACCTGGAATCAGACAGAATATAATCTAGCAGGACCATCCGGGACTTGATATCGAGATTCAGGAGTGCATCAGAGTCTTTGATGGTCGTCAAATGGCGCCGTGCGGTAGAAGGCGAAAGGTATTCGAGGCCCATTTGTTTGTGATCTAGAGCACCAATTTCTGTCCCTCTGTCTGCCGGGGGGAACACGACTCGAGCTCCGGCATCTCTCAAGGAGGAATGCAGGTCTTCGGGAATATCAAGGGTAAATGCAACCTCCTTGGCCGGTTTTACCATTCCGCTCAAGGTTGGTAATAGCTCGAGACCATCCTCGACGACCCTCTTAAAAACCGTCCCTAAAATGCCCATCCACAATTGGCCCCACTCTCCCTGTTTCCCTGCAGGCCAGAAATCCCAACCAGGAGAAAGGTTCTCGTTCCTCATGAACTCTAGATTGCGGACCCAAGCATGTGGCACACACTCATGTAGCAACCACTCATTCCATTGAGCGCCCAACCGAGTTGCTGAATTGGAGCTCATGGTGGTGTCACCCCCGGAATGGATATTGGACCGATCTGGGGTAATGCTGAATATTCCGTGGATGTGGGCAGGGTGTTTCGTCTGAATTGGGAGAGGAAGAGTAGTGAACAGCCTTCCATCGAAATCGGGTGTTTTCTGGGGGTTAAATTAGTTTTGGCCAAATACTATACGTAAAACTGGATGAACAAACGTCTAAAGGATTGGCAATTGCCACCCAAGGGAATAGCTTGTGGTTCCTTGCCCATTTCTGCAGATTCCCATCCCCTGTCGATTTCCGTAGATAATGACTTATCGCATATCTGACCTTAGTTTCAGAAGGATCTGTGCCGGGTTCGGTGCTCCGAAGGATGCTGATTTCCATCATAAAGTCCGATTCGTAATGCTCTCTTGATTGTTCCACGAGAACCTGGCGGTAACCCTCATTGACGGGGTTCTCTCCTCTGTCATTTTTCGTCTCGCTCGGGACGGTGGACTCAGCTCTGGCAAAGACGGTGTCATCAATTCTCAAGGTGATTGAGCGCAAATTGCGCAAGAAGAGTAGAGATTCCACAAGTTCGTTTGTAAACAATTGGAAGACATCTTCGATATCTTTTTGCGAAGTCGACAAATGATCCTCGACGATTTCGCTTCTTATAGCCTGAGCTTCACTCCTCAATGGTAGGCGGATAATGGTCCCATCGAAAGTCGTATCGTAGGTTTTCAAAATACTATCAAATGCAGAAAGTTGATTCTTCATCTCGGGCTCCTCATGGCTGTCAACGAAATCGTAAAGCGGGCCCCCGGCGAAACCAATTTTCGAAGACCATTTCTTGTGCGGGTCAAGCAATAAGAGTGAGGTTCCGGAGAGTATGGATGGATTGTCAGTCCAGTTGTATACCTAAAGCCCCCGTAATTAGCATGTTAACGTTGTGAGTGTTGGGCGAAAGAAAGCCATCGGTGGGATAGGAATTACACTGTTAAATCCCCGGCCAAACTTTCCGGTGGAGGTAAGATCCTTAGCCTTTCCACTATCACCAATCCGCATTAGGGACTGGAAATCTTTCTGGGAAAAAGGCTTGTTATTGTATGCGAGAAGGGAGATTCCCTGAAATTCCGCAAGGTCCTCGTGGAGAAGACCCTCAGTAGGGTGTTGTCGTGTATCGAGCACAAATTCGATGGAATCTGCACCAGCATCGTCCGCATTTTGACAAAGCTCACGAAGGACACCACCGCCGGCGGGGTATTCGCTGATAATATTGCGCAGCAGAACCGTGAGAGATTGATCCTGGCCATTGTTTCTCTTGGGAGCGATAGGCATCTTGGAGAATTGTTATGGTAGAGTGTATGATAAGAAGTTTTATGTTAAAAGAATTTTTCGTACGCAAACAGGAAAGTGACTACTTGGTTCCTCGCCCGAGAAGGCTACCATACTCCCTTCTTATACTAATAATATAATTTGCGAGCCCCCAAAGACTGATAGACTAGTCCTGGCATGTAGGAACTGGTGCCTGGTTTATGGATACCTTGGAGCAGGGTAGTGTATGGTAACTGGTCGAAAGGTTGTACCCCTTGTTCCATAGGGGACCTCCCGATCAGAGTTGCACTTTGAGAACGCCCACGAGGGACGACGGAAAGCTTTGCGACACTTGAGCCAAGGTGCTCAAACCTCCCGTTCTTGTCCCAACAGCGCCAAAGATTGTTGGTCAGCATCCAGGATCCCACCCAGCACACTAATTTAAGGCCCACCAAGGTGCCAAGCCTCTGTCGTGGGCGGCCCGACCCGCGAAAACCCAGATTTCCCCAGGGCTTATCTACAAATCAGGGGAATGCTAGGCGCTACGAGCGTAACACCATTACCCTATTTAAAACAAGAATGATACTACGGCGTCGACGATAGTTGGAGCGTCATTACTATATACAATACAGCCGCGTATTCAGGCGCCCTCTCTTTGTTTCTGGGAGCGCGGTGTTCTACGTACAGTACAAAGCGCCATACCTCTGGTTGAAAGGCACGGACACCGCTTAACTGAACGCTACTTGTAAAACACTACGGTAAACACGTCAGAACCGCTTGACAATTCAAAGGGGATTCCCTTTCAGATGATGGTGGACACCATTTTCTCCCACAAGCTCGGCAAGCTCGAGAGGAAAGGGTGGAAGTCTCACCGTATTGGGTTAAGTGGTGCCATACGGTACCGGTACCTAATCTCATACCGCATAATACCTATGACCCCGCACTCAAGGCTACAGTACTCGTACCAGTTTGCGCTAGCACAGGACCATGCACCAATCCGGATTCAGGCAACAGCTCTATCTATGGTACGGCACTCGTGCAAACGGCGTCTCCAATGAAACCGCCAACATGCACAATGCAAGGGGTCACTACTGTGTTCCCTTGAAATTTCTCAAAGATGGGATCGTGCTCTATTACACGACAACCACTGCTTGAAGCCTGTGAGACCAGATATTGTTATCTACGCGGCCGATGGATAGCGCGCAGGATAAGAGGAGTCACGGTGGAACCACACCCAAGTGGCGGGGCTGATCCCCGCGCCAGGCGGCTTCGAGTCAATACCTGCATCTATTCTGCTTCAGCCCTCTGGCCAAGAGCCGCCTAAAGCTGAGAGTTGAGGGGGATACGGATACCGGTGCTGCATCCTCCACTCTCCTTTGAATAGAAGTTGCGGGAGGATATGTATGATAACGGCAGCGGTCATGGGAGCATTCCCAGAAAGCCCTCCAAAGAAGCCGATAGGCAAAACATAAAAAATTTACCAAGGGATGATAGCCTCCCGGAGCGACGGGGGCAGTGCAGTGTCATACCATACCAAAGCTACAAAGTTACACTTGTTAGGCGTAAATTAGCATATCGCGGTGTGGTTGAACGAATCTGCCATTCTTTTTACCATGCACTGACGGTATTGTGCCCGCGGTTGTAAGACCCTCCGCTATGCTGCGAGTAGAGGGTTCCACCACGCATTGTACCGGTGCTCGAGTACTCGCATATGACTTCGAGCGATCAAGATCCTGCCCCAATGACCCGTTTTCCCATGCGAAGCCACCTCCATAAGGTAAGTGCTCTAATACAGGAGAATTGTGCGGGCCGTTGAAAACCCCCCCAATGGGACAGGGGTGGCGGGAGGGGAAGCCACCACAAGCCCAACTTTCTCTGGTACTGCACCGTACAGGAAGCAAGGAAGTCTGTGTATGATACCACTC
The DNA here is from genome assembly GCA_900010015.1 of Tuber aestivum. Classification (NCBI taxonomy): domain Eukaryota; kingdom Fungi; phylum Ascomycota; class Pezizomycetes; order Pezizales; family Tuberaceae; genus Tuber; species Tuber aestivum. The sequence continues at coordinate 1,069,375 of LN890945.1, read as the reverse complement.
CCTCTCTCTTCCAGTATTGAAATACGAGTAGAGCAACGCAAATAACCGGCATCAGACACCAAGAAACTGAACCATGCTTACTGATCGCCTACAGAAGGATCAAGTTATTGGCTATCAAGGGCGGGTTTCTACCGAACACATTTTCATAATCAAACTACCTTAACTTGGTATGATACGGCAGGTAATCTTCCACTTGGCTTAGCATGGAACAGCGAGAAGCCCTTATCATAGGATGTAAGCCCCGTTAGGTAGCAGCGCCCCAAGCAACTACTCGCGCATCGAAAAAATCATAACAGTTTAATCTCTATTGATTTACCCCTCTCGACCTAAGAACAGAACGCCGGTACCGGTATTTACCCATCGCTGTTAACGCTGATACATGTGAGATGTAGTAGACACCGGGAAAAGGGGGACCCGGGTCCCCAGCCTGCCCTACCATGTAGTACATCACTCGCTTCCACGTCGTTTCTCGGTCCGATAATTTGTTTCTATCCTGCTTTCAGGCTCTCGTCTACCGGTCGCACAACAACCATAACGGAAGATGCCTAAAATACGCCCAACACGTACCCGCAGCCAATCATCACGGAAGATCTACGGGAGTGGACCACTTGCAGGAGGAAACCACTACCGGTGATCCTTCTGAAGAGCCTTTGACTCAGATTTCGGAGATTACAGGGCTGACGGAGATAGTGATTTCCAAGAGTTTTTGCGGTAGCCATTCAAAACGCTTGAGCACTTCTAGGGTGACCCATCTTTCTCTATCTTCCCTCTCCCCGCGTATAGTGATTGCAAGCCGGCGCTCACACCCGACACCTTCCTTTCCCAGAGTACTATATGTTCAATACCCGATCTCGCTATCTCACCATTTACTGGCATTCAGCCCTCCGGAGACTTCCCACGGTGGAAATGAGCAATATGAGGATTGTGATATCCTCCGGAGAGAGGGTTTTCGGTTAATAACATAACATAGCCCCACTTTGTTCGAGATGTTTGGTACGGACTGCTATTAACTGGAGTGACTGGACCGCTGTGCTTCTTCCCGTACTAACAACTTTACCAGCGCCTATAACCTCACGCAACTACCTTTTTACTTTGCCCTAAAGTGAGAATCGACTGCATAATTGTCGTAAAATTTAGGGAGAAAAAAGAGGAGAGAGAGAGAGAGAGAGAGGAGGGTC